>CM029023.1:112289993-112889993 GCA_016801055.1 Panax notoginseng | reverse complement strand
TTATAATCAATACCGTGTGTTACTATGCAACCACACGTATTACTGTACTTTTACTACCGAGTAGTTCAACAGTAATAATGGTAAAACTTCTGTCGTTATTTTTAATAAAATATTTTTATCGTTTTCTCAATCCGACAATAATTCCGTTGTGGGGTCCACCAATGATTGTGCCGTTGTACGAATATTCCCTATTAAAACGAATATTTCCCGACCAATCGAATATTATATAACAACTTGCGTACTTTGCAAAATTTATAAATATTACCCCCAACTATAACATTATATCATATCCACACCATAATATTAAAAAATTATTTCAAGAAAATTCAATATTTATTCATAAAATCTGGGGTCTCACAATCTCCCATCCTTATAGAATTTTGCCCTCGAAATTTACGTACGTACCTGGTATGCCGAACAGGTGAGGATACCTTAACTTCACTTCAAATTCTAACTCTTGAGGTATAACCTTTGAGCGTCGAATATGATCATTTTTATCCAAGATGTTAACACATATCTCCTCATACGTTAAATCTTCTGCTATCTCGTCCGGTTCTAAATTAATAATGTGGTTCGGGTCGTTCCCATATTTACGTAACGTCGATACGTTAAAAAAGTTATGAACACGCGACATACTTGGCGGTAAAATGAGTCTATAAGCTACAGTTCCTACTTCATCGAGGGTTGAGATTTCCTCTCTTCGTCGATTCTTGCTTCTAGAATAACGCACTCTTGAACCTTCTTCTTCACACTCATCATCTCTGAGTATGTCGATTCTAATCGTATATTTGTTATCTTCACGTGGGTTCGTATATTTGCACTTGTAATCGCATACGATCTTCTACTCAACGCGTCAGCTATCACGTTCGCCTTTTCCACGATGATATTGCATGGTACGATCGTAATCTTCAATAGCTCGAGCCAACGTCTTTGGCGCATGTTACGTTTATTATAGTTGAAGAAATATTTGAGGGTTTAAGAAATGGATTTTGTACTGGGGTCAATACAAAATTCGATTTTACGCTCTAGGGGTAGGCTAAGAAGTCTTCAAGAATATGTCAGGAAATTATTAACAATAGAAATACCATTCAAAACTGTGACTCTCATCCAAGACTTGGATAACACGTCACATTGATACCTATCAACTTGACATTGTCATTCACAACGTCCTCTACGGAAAGTTCAGCTTCGGTGCATTCCACGCAAGGAAGTCACCAGCTAAAGGCTCGGGGCTCTTTACTTATGGCTTGATATGACAATGATTGACTTTAGTGGTTTAGTTGCTTGAATTCGCATAGCAGGTTGGTTAGGAATATGAAAGTTAACCACCTTACGAAAAGAATGATGAGTAGTTAACCAATCGTTCCTAAAATCACATCAAAGGCAAGTATTTTCAAAAAGATACGATCGACAGGTAACGTGAAAGTGTTGATTTAAACAAGATTTATAAATAGTGGATGTAACGAAGGTTTCTATTATCGAAGTTTCAACCAATAAGTCAAAGTCTAATTTCTTCGAAGTCAAATTTAAACGTTGAGCGTAAGAAAGAGAGATAAAAGAATGGGTAGAACCGGTATCTAATAAGGTATAGACTTCGCAAGAATTTATAATTAACTAACCCGTGATAACTTCGTTTGATTCCTCATTAGGGTAATTCAAAATACTTTAATAAAGTATTGATGACATCCTTATTTATTCCAAAAGGCGTGAAGATCATGAGCAACACTTGAGGCTGGTACTCCAAAAGCTTCGTGAATACAAGCTTTATGCCAAGTTGAAGAAATGCGAGTTCTGGCTGGAGGAGGTAGCATTCCTTGGGCACGTAGTATCAAGTCATGGAATATCGGTTAACCCGGTAAAGATTGAAGCTATTCAAAGCTGGGAGCAACCTAAATCAGTGACCAAAGTACGTAGCTTTCTTGGTTTAGCTGGTTATTATCGGAGATTCGTGGAAGGATTTTCTCGAATCACTACTCCATTAACTAAGCTGACTCAGAAAGATACAAAGTTCGGTTGGAGCGAAGAATGTGAGAAGAGTTTTCAAGAACTCAAGAGAAGACCCATTTCAGCACCTGTTCTAACAATACCATTTGGCTCGGAGGGATTTATCATCTACAGTGATGCTTCGAGCAAAGGGTTGGGATGCGTTCTCATGCAACATGAAAAAGTCATAGCCTATGCATCAAGACAACTCAAGGAATATGAGAGGAATTATCCTACTCATGATCTAGAGTTGGCAGTTGTTGTCTTTACACTTAAAATTTGGAGGCATTACTTGTATGGAGAGAAGGTGGAGATCTTTACGGATCATAAAAGCCTCAAATATTTCTTCACTCAAAAGGAACTCAACATGCGAAAATGATGTTGGCTTGAACTGTTGAAAGATTATGATCATACCATTCAATACCATCCTGGAAAAGCGAACGTGGTAGCTGACGCATTGAGTAGAAGATCATATGCAAGTACGAGTGCGATATTGTCAACATAAAGACCCATTTTGTGTGACTTGCAAAGGATGGAGATAGAGTTAAAGACTCCAGGGACCCATGTGATGATGGCGAATATACGAGTAGAACCAACTTTAATCGATAGAGTTAAAGTTGCTCAAGCTACAGACCTGGAGCTGATGCGTATGAGGAAGAAAGTGCAAGAAGGTGCTATGCCGGAAGCAAGAATCGATGAAGAAGGAATACTTCGAGTCAACTCCAGACTTTGTGTTCCTAACAACCCTGATTTAAAGTATGAAATCATGATGGAGGCGCACAACACACCGTTTGTAATCCATTCTGGAAGTACCAAAATGTATCATGATCTTCGTCATACATTTTGGTGGAGCAATATGAAGAGAGAGATAGCGCTGTTTATCTCAAGGTGTTTAACTTGTCAACGAGGCAAAGCGGAGCATCAAGTATCAAAAGGTCCATTGCAACCACTTGAAATTCCAAAATGGAAGTGGGAGCACATTACCATAGATTTCATTACCAGTCTTCCTAGGGTTTCTCAAGGTATTATGCGATTTGGGTCATTGTGGATAGATTGACCAAGTCTGCCCATTTCTTACCGATACGAGAAACTTATACACTTGAACGTCTTGCTCGTATGTACATAAACGAGATTGTAAGACTGCATGGTATGCCAGTATCCATAGTTTCTGATCGAGACCCAAGATGCACTTCACGATTTTGGGTTAGTTTACAAAAAGCTATGGGCACGGATTTACGATTTAATTCGGCATATCATCCTCAGACGGACGGACAATCAGAGAGGACTATTCAAACTCTAGAAGATTTATTAAGACTCTGTGTCCTTAACTTCAAGGGAACTTGGGACAAGTTCTTACCATTGGTGGAGTTTTCCTACAACAACAGTTATCAAGCAAGTATTGGCATGGCTCCATTCGAAGCATTGTATGGAAGAAAATGTCGTTCTCCAGTATGCTGGGATGAGGTGGGTGAAGCAACGTTGTTGGGACCGGAGTTGGTACGTATGACTACAGAAAAAATTCAAACGATCCGACAACGTATAAAAACCTCACAAGATCGACAAAAGAGTTATCCTGATCTTCATCGAAAGGACGTGGAATTTGATATAGGAGATCATGTGTTCTTACGTGTTGCTCCATGGAAAGGAGTTACGAGATTTGGAAAAAGAGGAAAGCTCAATCCTCGATTCATCGGTCTATTTTTAATCCTCCATCGAGTAGGAACTGTGGCTTATAGACTCGCTTTACCGCCAAGTATGTCCCGTGTTCATAATATTTTTCACATATCCATGTTACGCAAATATGTGGAAGACCCGAACCACGTTATTGAGTTAGAACCGGACGAAATAACGGAGGATTTGACGTATGAAGAAGTTCCTGTTCAAATCTTGGATAAGAAGGAACATATTCTACGCTCCAAGGTTATACCTCAAGTCAAAGTTTTGTGGAGAAACCACGATGCTGAGGAAATGACCTGGGAGTTAGAATCTGAAATGAAATCAAGGTATCCTTACCTCTTCGACATACCAGGTACGTACCCTAATTTCGAGGGCGAGATTTCATAAGAAGGGGAGGTTGTAAAACCCCAACTTTTATAAATTAAGATAAATTTTTTATAAATATCATTTTTGAATATTATGGAGTTAATTTGATATAATGTTATAGTTGTGGATAATATTTATAAATTTTACAAAGTACGCAAGTTGTTATATAATATTCGATTTGTCGGGGAATATTCGTTTTAAAAGGGGAATATTCGTACAACGGCACAATTATTGATGGACCCCACAACGGAATTATTGTCGGATTAAGAAAACGACAAAAATATTTTATTAAAAATAACAGCGGAAGTTTTACCATTGATACTGTTGAACTACTCGGTAGCAAAAGTACAGTAATACGTGTGGTAGCAGAGTAGCACACGGTATTGATTATTAATGCTTATGTGAGAAGTCACTCAGTTTGATTCAATTATTGTCAGTTAATAATATGAATTATTTAGGGATAATGACGTTTTGTTTTATTCTTATTATTAACGTAATAAAACAGAAATATCTTTTTATATAAAACAAAATACTTTATTAAAGTTATTCTATAAATAGAATATATTATATTTTATTTAAAAGATTTTTCTTTAAATATGGACCGTCAGATTAAAGTAATCAATCTGGATCGTTCATGGATTAGTTACTATGCATTCTATTTTTCTATAAATAGCAGCTCATTCCTTCATTATTTCTTACGAATTCACTTAACTATAGAGAGAGAAACTATAGAGAGAGAGGAGAAGAGTATTCTGCTACTTAACTACTTCCTTATTTCAGCTCTTCTTTAAAACGGTAAGGGGTGTTATTCTTTCTTATTCATGAAGAGAACTGTTGTTGTTCCATTTCTTATTATTCTGTTGGAATAACCTGTATACGCGGTCTACCCTATACTTGGTGACATTCTTCTATTATTCTGTTGGAACATCCTGTCTGTGTGTTTTACACCGGACCTGGTTCCGTTTTAATTATTATTCTGGTGGAACATCCTGTCTGTGTGTTTTACACCGGATCTGGTTCCATTTTTATTATTATTCTGTTGGAATATCCTGTCTGTGTGTTTTACACCGGACCTAGTTCCGTCTTGTTATTATTCTGTTGGAACATCCTGTCTATGTGTTTTACACCGGACCTGGTTCCATTATTTATTATTCTGTCGGAATATCCTGTCTGTGCGTTTACGCCGGACCTGGTTCCATTATTTATTATTCTGTTGGAATAACCTGTCTGTGCGGTCTATCGCATGCCGGGTGATTTCTTTTGTTATTCCATTCTTTATTATACTCAGTTGGTTAAGTTTTGACTTCTATACTCCATGAAATTAGTGGAATATCCTTGATAATTGCGGTTCATCCAGTATCTTTTCATGAAAATATTCTTCTAAGTATTCTTGAATTTTACTCCACAAAGCAGTATCATGTTGACAATTTGGACGTTGTTAATTCTTGGATAAATTAATTCTTGAACTTGTTTTATTGAATTCTTATATCATTGTCATCATCCTCATGTTTATAAAATATTGAAAGTCATCTGTGGCCTGTAGTGCATAGATAGACTTGGTATGATTATGACCAGGGATTATTCGGTATAATCATAACCGTAATGTTACAAATGATGTGGTAAAAGTCTTCATTGGCCCGTAGTGCATTGATGGACAGTTATTGGCATGATCATGACCATTAATGAATACACGAATATCCTTGGCCGTAGTGCAGGGGTGATTCGATGATATGGATTATTTTATTAAGCTGAGTCTCAGCGATAACAGTGTTTAAAAACCTTTTAAATCATAAAAGATAGTAGAGTTTATTTTCTACTTGACTCTTTTAATGGATTGCTTGTTCCGCTGCAGTTAAACTTAATGTCTATTATATTTTATCAATTTAACATTGTTGAAGGCTAATGATAAATTATTCTGCATTATCTTAGTCATAATATTTTTTACTGGGCTAGTTGAGCTCACCCTTTCTTTCACTGTTCTCTTCAGGAAATGAGAACGTAGCTGGGGCAAGTCGGGGAACGGAGTGATGGTCCGAATGATAGTATTAGTTAGTAGTCCTCACTATTCTATGTAATAGTGTATTAATAAATGTAATGAGGACTCCTTTTGAGTATGAATACTCTCTAGAAGACCCGAACCACGAAATAGCGGAGGATTTGATATATGAAGAAGTTCTTGTTCAAATCTTGGATAAGAAGGAACATATTCTACGCTCCAAGGTTATACCTCAAGTCAAAATTTTGTGGAGAAACCACGATGTTGAGGAAATGATTTGGGAGTTAGAATCTGAAATGAAATCAAGGTATCCTTACCTCTTCGACATACCAGGTATGTACCCTAATTTCGAGGGCGAAATTTCATAAGAAGGGGAGGTTGTAAGACCCTAACTTTTATAAATAAAGATGAATTTTTTATAAATATCATTTTTGAATATTATGGAGTTAATTTGATATAATGTTATAGTTGTGGGTAATATTTATAAATTTTGCAAAGTACGCAAGTTGTTATATAATATTCAATTGGTCGGGGAATATTCATTTTAAAAGGGGAATATTCGTACAACGGCACAATCATTGGTGGACCCCACAACGGAATTATTGTCGGATTGAGAAAATGACAAAAATATTTTATTAAAAATAACGGCGGAAGTTTTACCATTGATACTGTTGAACTACTCGGTAGTAAAAGTACAGTAATACGTGTGGTTGCAGAGTAGCACACGGTATTGATTATTAATGCTTATGTGAGAAGTCATTCAGTTTGATTCAATTATTGTCAGTTAATAATATGAATTATTTAGCGATAATGACGTTTTTGTTTTATTCGTATTATTAACTTAATAAAACAGAAATATCTTTTTATATAAAACAAAATACTTTATTAAAGTTATTCTATAAATAGAATATATTATATTTTATTTAAAAGATTTTTCTTTAAATATGGACCGTCAGATTAAAGTAATCAATCTGGGATCGTTCATGGATTAGTTACTATGCATTCTATTTTTCTATAAATAGCAGCTCATTCTTTCATTATTTCTTACGAATTTACTGAACTCTAGAGAGAGAAACTATAGACAGAAACTATAAAGAGAGAGGAGAAGAGTATTCTACTACTTAACTACTTATTTATTTCAGCTCTTCTTTAAAACGGTAAGGGGTGTTATTCTTTTTTATTCATGAAGAGAACTGTTGTTGTTCCATTTCTTATTATTCTGTTGGAATAACCTGTATACGCGGTCTACCCTATACTTGGTGACATTCTTCTATTATTCTGTTGAAACATCATGTCTTTGTGTTTTACACCGGACCTGGTTCCATTTTTATTATTATTCTCTTGGAACATCCTGTCTGTGTGTTTTACACCGGACCTGGTTTCGTTTTTATTATTATTCTGTTGGAACATCCTGTCTGTGTGTTTTACACCGGACCTGGTTCCGTCTTGTTATTATTCTGTTGGAACATCCTGTCTGTGTGTTTTACACTGGACCTGGTTCCATTATTTATTATTCTGTCGGAATATCCTGTCTGTGCGTTTACGCCGGACCTGGTTCCATTATTTATTATTCTGTTGGAATAACTTGTCTGTGCGGTCTATCGCATGCCGGGTGATTTCTTTTGTTATTCCATTCTTTATTATACTCAGTTGGTTAAGTTTTGACTTCTATACTCCATGAAATTAGTGGAATGTCCTTGATAATTGCGGTTCATCCAGTATCTTTTCATGAAAATACTCTTCTAAGTATTCTTGAATTTTACTCCACAAATCAGTATCATGTTGACAATTTGGACGTTGTTAATTCTTGGATAAATTAATTCTTGAACTTGTTTTATTGAATTCTTATATCATTGTCATCATCCTCATGTTTATAAAATGTTGAAAGTCATCTGTGGCCTGTAGTGCATAGATGGACTTGGTATGATTATGACCAGGGATTATTCGGTATAATCATGACCGTAATGTTACAAATGATGTGGTAAAAGTCCTCATTGGCCCGTAGTGCATTGATGGACAGTTGTTGGCATGATCATGACCATTAATGAATACACGAATATCCTTGGCCGTAGTGCAGGGGTGATTCGATGATGTGGATTATTTTATTAAGCTGAGTCCCAGCGATCACAGTGTTGAAAAACTTTTTAAATCATAAAGGATAGTAGAGTTTATTTTCTACTTGACTCTTTTAATGGATTACTTGTTCCGCTGCAGTTAAACTTGATGTCTATTATATTTCTTACTGGGCTAGTTGAGCTCACCCTTTCTTTCACTGTTCTCTTCTGGAAATGAGAACGTAGCTGGGGCAAGTCGGGGAACGGAGTGATGGTCCGAATAATAGTATTAGTTAGTAGTCCTCACTATTCTATGTAATAGTGTGTTAATAAATGTAATGATGACTCCTTTTGAGTATGAATACTCTCTAGAAGATAATATTTGTATTGAAACTCACAGTTTATGTTTTGTCGTATTGTACACGACAGTTGTATTAGTAAGTTGTATTTGTATTCAAGTTGATAGGTATCAATGTGACGTGTTATCTAAGTCTTGGATGAGAGTAATAGTTTTGAATGGTATTTCTATTGTTAATAATTTCCTGACGTATTCTTGAAGACTTCTTAGCCTACCCCTAGAGCGTAAAATCGAATTTTGTATTAACCCCAGTACAAAATCCATTTCTTAAACCCTCAAATATTTTTTCAACTAAAATAAACGTAACATGCGCCAAAGACGTTGGCTCGAGCTGTTGAAGATTACGATCGTACCATGCAATATTATCGTGGAAAAGGCGAACATGGTAGCTGACGCGTTGAGTAGAAGATCGTATGCGATTACAAGTGCAAATATACGAACCCACGTGAAGATAACAAATATACGATTAGAATCAAATTTAATCGATAAAGTTAAAGCCGCTCAAGCTACATACTCAGAGATGATGAGTGTGAAGAAGAAGGTTTAAGAGGGCATTATTCTAGAAGCAAGAATCGACGAAGAGAGGAAATCTCAACCCTCGATTTAATTAACCCATTTGAAATACTCGATGAAGTAGGAACTGTGGCTTATAGACTCGTTTTACCGCCAAGTATGTCGCGTGTTCATAACGTTTTTACCGTATCGACGTTACGTAAATATGGGGACGACCCGAACCACATTATTAATTTAGAACCTGACGAGATAGCAGAAGATTTAACGTATGAGGAGATATGTGTTAACATCTTGGATAAAAATGATCATATTCGATGCTCAAAGGTTATACCTCAAGAGTTAGAATTTGAAGTGAAGTTAAGGTATCCTCACCTGTTCGGCATACCAGGTACGTACGTAAATTTTGAGGGCGAAATTCCATAAGGAGGGGAGATTGTGAGACCCCGGATTTTATGAATAAATATTGAATTTTCTTGAAATAATTTTTTAATATTATGGTGTGGATATGATATAATGTTATAGTTGGGGGTAATATTTATAAATTTTGTAAAGTACGCAAGTTGTTATATAATATTCGATTGGTCGGGGAATATTCATTTTAACAGGGAATATTCGTACAACGGCACAATCATTGGTGGACCCCACAACGGAATTATTGTCGGATTGAGAAAACGACAAAAATATTTTATTAAAAATAACGACGGAAGTTTTACCATTGTTACTGTTGAACTACTCGGTAGTAAAAATACAGTAATAAGTGTTGTTGCATAGTAACACACGGTATTGATTATAAATGCTTATGTGAGAAGTCACTCAGTTTGATTTAATTATTGTCAGTTAATAATATGAATTATTTAGCGATAATGATGTTTTGTTTTATTCGTATTATTAACGTAATAAAACAGAAACATCTTTTTATATAAAACAGAATACTTTATTAAAGTTATTCTATAAATAGAATATATTATATTTTATTTAAAATATTTTTCTTTAAATATGGACCGTCAGATTAAAGTAATCAATCTGGACCGTTCATGGATTAGTTACTATGCATTCTATTTTTCTATAAATAGCAGCTCATTCCTTCATTATTTCTTACAAATTCACTAAACTCTAGAGAGAGAAACTATAGAGAGAAACTATAGAGAGAGAGAAGAAGAGTATTCTGCTACTTAATTACTTTCTTATTTCAGCTCTTCTTTAAAACGGTAGGGAATATTATTTCTTTCTTTCATCTTCATGAAGAGAACTCCTGTTGTTCCATTCTTTGTTATTATATTGGAATAACCTGTTTATGCGAAGTACCGCATACTTGGTGAAATTCTTCTATTATTTCATTCCTTATTATTCTGCTGGAACATCCTGTCTGTGCGTTCTACGCCGGACCTAGTTCTATTATTTATTATTCTGTTGGAACATCCTGTCTGTGCATTTTACGCCGGACCTGATTCCGTCTTTACTATTCTGTTGGAATATCATGTCTGTGCGTTCTACGCCGGACCTGGTTCCGTCTTTACTATTCTGTTGGAATATCCTGTCTGTGCGTTCTACGCCGGACCTGGTTCCGTCTTTACTATTCTGTTGGAATATCCTGTCTGTGCGGTTTACGCCGGACCTGGTTCCGTTATTTATTATTCTGTTGGAATAACCTGCCTATGCGGTCTATCGCATGCCTGGTGATTTCTTTTGTTATTCCATTCCTTATTATACTCAGTTGGTTAAAGTTTTGACTTCTATACTCCATGAAATTAGTGGAATATCCTTTATATTTGCGCTTCATCCAGTATCATTTCATGGAAATATTCTTCTGAGCATTCTTGAATTTTACTCCACAAAGCAGTATCATGTTGACAATTTGGACGTTATCAGTTCCTGGATAAATTAATTCTTGAACTTGTTTTGTTGAATTCGTATATCATTGTCATTATCCTCATGATTATATTTTGTTGAAAGTCATCTGTGGCCTGAAGTGCATAGATGGACTTGGTATGATTATAACCAGGGATTATTCGGTGTAATCATGACCGTAATGTTACAAATGATGTGGTAAATATTCTCATTTGCTGTAGTGCATTGATGGACAGTTTTTGGTATGATTATGGCTATGGATTCTCTTTGGCCGTAGTGCAAAGATGAATTGTTTTATGGCATGATCAGAACCATTGATGAAAACATGATTATCTTTAGCCGTAGTGCATGCATAATTCGTGGTCGTGATACTAAAAAATATCCTTGGTCGTAGTGCAGAGGTGATTCGATGATGTGGATTATTTATTAAGCTGAGTCCCAGCGATAAAAGTCATGAAAAACCTTTTAAATCATAAAAGATAGTAGATTTTATTTTCTACTTGACTCTTTTAATGAATTGTTTGTTCCGCTGTAGTTAAACTTGATGTTCGTTATATTTTTTCAGTTTAACACTGTTGAAGGCTAATGATAATTTATTCTGCATTATCTTAATCATAATATTTCTTACTGGGCTAGTTGGGCTCACCCTTTTGCTTTCATTGTTCTCTTCAAGAAATGAGAATATAGCTGGGATAAGTCGGGGAATGGAGTGATGGTCCAGAGAATAGCATTAGTAGTCTTCACTATTCTGTGAAATAGTGTGATAATAATTGTAATGAGGACTCCTTTTGAGTTTGTATAATCTCTAGTAGACAATATTCGTATTCAAACTCACAGTTTATGTTTTGTCGTGTTGTACACGACAGTTGTATTAGTAAGATGTATTTGAATTCTGTACCATGTATCTGGAGACCTAAGATGGGTGATGTATACCTAATTTTGGGGGCGTCACAATAACAGTATCGCAATACGAGGCTAAATTTATGGAGTTATCCCTGTTTGCAACCCATTTGGTAGATAATGAGGAGCGTATGACACGAATGTTTCTGCAAGTTTTGAAACCTGAAATACATCAATACCTCATTTCTCACAAACTTTGCTTGTATTCAGATATTGTGAATAGGGCTCAGTTATTGGAGCACGATAATGAGTCAGCCCAACCAAAAGATAGCAGCCGACAAAATGATAATACCAGTCATAGCAGTCATCGAAGCGGTGACAACAAACGTGGTGGAAATCATCATGCCAAAAATGGTAACCACTTCGGTGGTAATCCTGGCCAAGATAATAGAAGTGGAAAGTTCAAAAAGAGAAGATTCAACAATGATGGAAAGACAGCAGCACCAACACCCATTTTCAAGGAAGGAGAACGACCACCACTCGTATGCTACAAATGCAGACATGAAGGATACATCAGTCCAAACTGTATGCAGCAAACCAAAGTGTGTTACAATTGTGAAAAGGAAGGTCATTTAGCTTGATTTTATCATGCAGCGAAGTCAAGTCCAGCTGGGACGGTGACACCAAAGGTTTTCCCAGACAAGTCAAAATCGGTAGTTCAAGGGAAAGCGTTTGTCGTGACCTCCCAAAAAGTGAGGAACCCGAACGAAGTTATTACAGGTAAGCTAATCATAAACTTTTGCAAAGTCTATACCTTATTTGATAACGGTTCTACCCATTCTTTTATTTCACCTACTTGCGCTCAACGTTTAAATTTAACTCCGGAGAAATTAGACTTTGACTTATTTGTTAAAAATCCATTGGGAGAAACCTTCATTACATCCACTATTTATAAATTTTATTTGATTCAAATCGGCACCCTCACATTACCTGTTGATCTCATCTCTGTGAAAATACTTGCATTTAATGTGATTTGAGGAATTGATTGGTTAACTTACTTATCATGCTAAAATTGATTATTTTCGTAAGGTTGTTAGCTTTCATATTCTTAACCAACCTATTATACGAATTCAAGCAACCAAACCACTAAAGTCAATCACTGTCCTATCAAGCCAAAAAGTCATTCGTTTATTGAAAAATAGAAGTCAAGCTTTCTTAGCCCATGTCACGAATTTAAACAAAAATACGTCAGATTTGAATGATATTTTTATTATTAATAAATTTCCTGACGTATTCCCTAAAGAACTTCCTGGCCTACCCCGGAGCGTGAAATCAAATTTTGAATTAACCTTGAACCCGGTACAAAACCCATTTCTAAAATCCCATATCGAATGGCTCTTACAGAACTTCAGAAGTTAAAAATCCAACTACAGGAATTGTTAGACATTGGGTTCATTTGTCCTAGTACGTCTCCTTGGGATGCTCCTGTTCTATTCGTAAAATAGAATATATTATATTTTATTATATTTCATAGTACTGCATAGTGTTATATAGTACTGCATAGTGTTTGCATAGTACTGCATAATGCAGTATAGTAAAATTAAATTTTTTAAAAGTTTCAGCCGATTGCGTCTGTGATTTTCTTTAACTGTTCACCCGTAATTTTTCTTAAATAGTGCCTTTTCATTCTCCTATAAATAGGATGCTTAATTTAGAAATGAAAATCACACTAGAATCTGAGAATTCTTCTTCTATAATATTGAGCGTATTTCTTTTGAGTTTAAGGATACTTTGAGTATAGAAAATAGTTAAAGTTTTCTTCAAGAATATCCCCGATATACCATTCAGAAGTACTCTCTGTTTTAAGGTAACGGTATTATTTTGTTCATTATTCGTAAAAAATAATATTTTCTTCCATACTCTGTAGTATGTAAGTAATATTATTTCATTTCATATTCATAATTCTACACTCATTTCGATAAGTATTACTTCTATACTACTTGAAATTAGTAGAATATCCTTGAAATTTGCACTTCATCGAGTATCTTTTCACGAAAATATTTTTCTGAACATTCTTGTTAAATTTTAATCTTTTCATGCTGGGGTGCTATTCATAAAGTACTATTTACGAGATACTATTCACTCAGGTACTATTTAGTCGGGGTACTATTCATGACAAAAAATTAATTTCTTTTCTGTCCAAATTATTTTTGATACATGAATATTATTCTTGAATTTTACTCTACAAAGCAGTTATCATGTTGACAATTTGGACATTCTTGAACTCTGGATAAATTGAATTATAAATCTTTAAAATTTATCCTTGCTTTCACTTAATTGAATTCTTATATCATTGTCATTATCCTCATGTTTATATTATAATAAAAGTCATCTTTGGCCCAAAGTGCATAGATGGACTGTTGATTGGTATGATTATGACCAGGAATTATGTATCGGTATAATCATGACATGTAATATTACAAATGATTTGGTAAATGTCCTCATTGGCCCGTAGTGCATTGATAGACAGTTGTTGGCATGATCATGACCATTGGTGATAATAACGAATATCCTTGGCCCGTAGTGCATGGATAATTCGATGATGTGGATTATTTATTGAGATGTGTTACAGTGGTAAAATATTGATGATGAACTTTTAAATCATAGAAGATAGTAGATATCATGCTCTACTTGACTCTTCTAATGGATTATTTGTTCCGTCGCAGTTAAACTTGTTGTCTATTGTATTCTATCAGTTTTAGACCGTTGAAGGCTAACGATAATTTATTCTGCATTATCTTAGTCATAATATTCTTTACTGGGCTAGTTGAGCTCACCCTTTGCTTTCATTGTTCTCTTCAGGAAATGAGAACATAGCTGGGACTAGTCGGGGAATAGAGTGACGGTCCGAGATGGTGACTGTAGTAGTCCTCACTATTTTATAAAATAGTGTGATAATAATTGTAATGAGGACTCCATTTGAGTTTGGATATTATCTACGAGGCAATATTCATGTTAGAACTCTCAGCTTATGTTTTGTTGTATTTTACACAACAGTTGTATAATTAAGTTTGTATTTGAATTCTGTACCATGTATTTGGCTACTCAGAATGGGTTATGTATACCTATTTTGGGGACGTCACAGTTGGTATCAAAGCTTAGGAAAATAATCCATGGCTGAGATTTGAGACTAGAACTAGGAGGGGAGAAACAGGTAAATCCTTCGCTAGTATGACTTACCTAAGCTTATTTGTTATTTAATTGGTCGATCAGAATATAGGGATAATATATGGCACGTTAATTAACCCTTATTTTGTTATAGTGTTTGAAAATGGCATCTGAAAATGTTGAGATAAGCAATGGAGCATATGAGACCGTTGAGTCACCGATGATATATAACCAAGATAATGTGCACCAGGAAGGCAATAATCCTCATGTACACAACAACACCTGCCAAATGATGAACGACGAGATGTTTAGGAGCTTTCTGCAATTCATGCAACATTAGACGAGAGAGACTCCTATTCAAAATACAGGTGGAAACATTGGCTGGTCACCGCTAAGCAATTCAAGGAGCTGGGACCACCGAAGTTTTTGGGAAAGTCAAAACCACTTAAGGCAGAGACGTGGATTAAGCAGATTACCAAAATATTTGATGTCTTGGGATGCTTCGAGGAGCAAAAGGTTCCCTTTACCACCTTCATGTTGCGAGGAGAGGCAGATTACTGATGGGAATCTGTAAAACATACTCAACCTGCCGCACTAAAGATGTCTTGGGAGAAGTTCCAAGAATTGTTCAATGACAAGTACTTTTCTGAAAGTATTCGTCACATAAAGGAGATAGAATTCATGAAGTTAGAGCAAAACAATATGGCCGTATCGTAGTACGAGGCTAAGTTTGTGGAGTTATCCCGGTTTGCATCCCATTTGGTAGATAATGAGGAGTGAATGTCGTGAATGTTTCTGCAAGGTTTGAAACCTGAAATACGTCAATACCTCATTTATCACAAACTTTACTTTTACCTAACTAAGAAATAGCAGCCGACAAAAAGATAATACCAGTGGTAGCAGTCATCGAAGCAGTGAAAACAAACGTGGAGGAAATCAACATCCCAAAAATGGTAACCACTTCGGTGGTAATCCTGGCCAAAATAATAGAAGTGGAAATTTCAAGAAGAGGAGAATCAACAATAATAGAAAGACAACAGCACCAGCACCTGTTTTCAAGGAAGGAGAACGACCACCGATCGTATGCTACAAATGTGGAGGGGAGGGACACATCAGTCTAAAGTGTATGCAGCAACCCAAAACGTGTTTCAATTGCGGAAAAGAAGGTCACCTAGCTCAATTTTGTCGTGTAGTGAAGACAAGTCCAGCTGGGATGGTGACACCAAATGCCATCCCAGACAAGTCAAAGCTGATAGTTCAAGGGAGAGCATTTGTCGTGACCTCCCAAAAAGCGAGGAACTCGAACGAAGTTATCATGGGTAAGCTAAAAATAAACTCTTGCGAAGTCTATACCTTATTTGATACCGGTTCTACCCATTCTTTTATTTCACCTACTTGTGCTCAACTTTTAAATTTGACTATAGGGAAATTAGACTTTGACTTATCTATTGAAACTCCGTTGGGAGAAACCTTCATTACATCCACTATTTATAAATCTTGTTTGATTCAAAACGGTACCCTCACATTACATGTTGATTTCATCTCTTTGAAAATACTTGTATTTGATGTGATTTTAGGGATTGATTGGTTAACTACTCATCATGCTAAAATTGATTATTTTCGTAAGGTTTTTAGCTTTCATATTCCTAACCAACCTATTATGCGAATTCAAGCAACCAAACTACTAAAGTCAATCACTGTCATATCAAGTCATAAAGCCATTCGTTTATTGAAAAACGGATGTTAAGCTTTCTTAGCCCATGTCACGGACTTAAACAAAAATATGTCAAATTTGAATGATATTTCTATTGTTAATAAATTTCCTGACATATTCTCTAAAGAACTTCCTGGTCTACCCTCGGAGCGTGAAATTGAGTTTTGTATTGACCTTGAACCCGGTACAAATCTCATTTCAAAAACCACATATCGAATGGCTCCTTTTGAACTTCAAGAGTTAAAAAACCAACTGCAGGAATTGTTAGACATTGGTTTCATTCGTCCTAGTATATCTCCTTGGGGTGCTCCTATTCTATTCATAAAGAAGAAAGATAGGAGTATGCGACTTTGCATTGATTATCGGGAGTTGAATCATGTCACCATCAAAAATAGGTACCCGTTGCCTCACATTGATGACCTGTTTGACCAGTTGCAAGGTGTCAAATTCATTTCAAAGATCGATCTTCGTTTCGGATATCATCAGTTAAAGATTAAAACTGCTGAAATTTGAAAGAATGCTTTTAGAACTCGGTACGGGCATTATGAATTCCTAGTCATGTCTTTTGGATTGACCAATGCTCCTGTTGTCTTCATGGATATGATGAACCGAGTATTCAAGGAATATTTGGATCATTTTGTGGTTGTCTTTATTGATGACATCCTCATATACTCCAAAAGCCATAAAGATCATGAGCAACACTTAAGGCTGATACTCCAAAAACTTTGTAAAAATAAGCTATATGCCAAGTTGAAGAAATGCGAGTTATGGCTTGAGGATGTAGCATTCCTCGGGCACGTGATATCAAATCACGGAATATCTGTTGACCCAGCGAAGATTGAAGCAATAGAAAGCTGGGAGAAACCTAAGTCAGTGACCGAAGTACGTAGCTTTCTGGGCTTAGCTGGTTATTATCGGAGATTCGTAGAAGGATTTTCTCGAATCTCTACTCCATTAACTCAGCTGACTCGAAAATATATAAAATTCGGTTAGAGCGAGGAATGTGAGAAGAGTTTTCAAGAACTCAAGAGGAGACTCATTTCAGCACTTGTTCTGACAATACCATCTGGTTCGGAGGGATTTGTCATCTACATCGATGTTTCAGGCAGAGGGTTAGGATGTGTTCTCATGTAACATGGAAAAGATATAGCCTATGCCTCATGACAACTTAAAGAATATGAGAGGAATTATCCTACTCATGATCTAGAGTTGGCAGCAGTCGTTTTCGCACTAAAGATCTAGAGACACTACCTGTATGGGAGAAAGTGGAGATCTATACAGATCATAAAAGCCTCAAGTATTTCTTCACCCAAAAGGAACTCAACATGTGGCAACGACGTTGGCTCGAACTGTTGAAAGATTACGATCATACCATTCAATACCATCCTAGAAAAGCGAACGTGGTAGCTGACGCGTTGAGTAGAAGATTATATGTCAGTACGAGTGCGATATTGTCAATGCAAAGACCCATTTTGTATAACTTACAAAGGATGGAGATAGAGTTAAAGACTTCAGGGACCCACGTGATGATGTCAAATATACGACTAGAACCGACTTTAATCGATAAAGTTAAAGCTGCTCAAGCTATAGACCTGGAGCTGATGCGTATGAAGAAGCAGGAGCAAGAAGGTGCTATTCTGGAAGCAAGAATCGATGAAGAAGGAATACTTCGAGTCAACTCCAGACTTTTCTTTCCTAACAACTCTGATTTGAAGTATAAAATCATGATGGAGGCGCACAACACACCATTTGTAATCTATCCTGGAAGTACCAAAATGTATCGTAATTTTTGACATATATTTTGGTGGAGCAATATGAAGAGAGAGATCGCGGATTTTATCTCAAGATGTTTAACTTGTCAACGTGTCAAGGCAGATCATCAAGTGCCAAAAGAACCGTTGCAACCACTTGAAATTTTAGAATGGAAGTGGGAACACATTACCATAGATTTCAATACTGGTCTTCCCAAGGTTTCTCAAGGCATAGATGCAATTTGGGTCATTATTGATAGATTAACCAACTCTGCTCATTTCTTACCTATATAAGAAACGTATTCACTTGAACGTCTTGCTCGTATATACATAAGTGAGATTGTAAGACTGCATAGTATGCCAGTATCTATAGTTTCTGATCGAGACCCAAGATTCACTTCACGGTTTTGGTCAGTTTACAGAAAGCTATGGGCACGAATTTACGTTTCAGTTCGGCATATCATCCTCAGACGGACGGGCAGTCGAAGAGGACTATTCAAACTCTTGAAGATCTATTAAGACTCTGTATCCTAGACTTCAAAGGAAGTTGGGACAAGTTCTTTCCATTAGTGAAATTCTCCTACAACAACAGTTATCAAGCAAATATAGGCATGGCTCCATTCAAAGCGTTGTATGGACGAAAGTGTTGTTCTCCAGTATACGGGGATGAGGTGGGTGAAGCAACTTTGTTGGGACCAAAATTGGTACGGATTACTATGGAAAAGATTGAAATGATCCAACAACGTATAAAAACCTCACAAGATCGACAAAAGAGTTATGCTGATCTTCATCGAAGGGACGTGAAATTCAATGTTGGAGATCCTGTGTTGTTACGTGTTACTCTATGGAAAGGAGTTATGAGATTTTGAAAGAGAGAAAAGATCAATCCTCGATTCATTGGCCCATTTGAAATCCTCGATCGAGCAGGAACTGTGGCCTATAGTGCCAAGTACGTCTCGTGTTCATAACGTTTTTCACATATCTATGTTACGTAAATATGTGGAAGACTCAAACCATATTATTAAACTAGAACTAGATGAGATAGAGGAAGATTTAACATATGAAGAGGTACCTGTTAAAATCTTGGATAAGAAGGAACATAATCTACGCTCCAAGTTATACCTCAAGTCAAAGTTTTTTGGAGAAACCACGATATTGAGTAAATGACCTGGGAGTTAGATTCTGAAATGAAATCAAGATATCCTCACCTCTTCGACATACCAGGTACGTACACTAATTTCGAGGACAAAATTTTATAAGAAGGGGAGGTTGTAAGACCCCAACTTTTATGAATAAAGATTAATTTTTCTCTAAATGTTATTTTGAATAGTAAGGTGTGGATTTGATATAATGTTATAGTTTTGGGTAATATTTATAAATTTTGCAAAGTAAACAAGTTGTCATAAAATATTCGTTTGGTCGGAAATATTCGTTTTATCAGGGAATATTCGTACGATGGCACAATCATTGGTGGACCCCACAACGGAATTACTGTCAGAGTTAGAAAATGACAGAAATAACTTTTTATAAAAATAACGACAAATGTTTTATTGTTAAACTATTGAAATACCCGGTGATAGAAGTACAGTAATACGCGTGGTTGCACAGTAGCACACAGTATTGCACATTATCTTTGATTATTGATGCTTACGTGAGAAGTCACTCAGTTTTATTCAATTATTACCACAATAATTGCTAGATAGTATCTCACATTATTGATTCAATTATTATCACAATATTTTATATTGTTAAATCAATAATTGAGATGACAAAATTATTCATATTATTATTTATATTATTGATAATGTCTAGAAAGTTCTGTCGAGGAAAGGGGTTTGGACACCTAATTGCGTGTCAATAAGGAGAATTCTTTATCAGAAAGCCCCATCTTTCCTGGGAATGATCTAATTGTTAATATTGTAAGTTATAATATTAATGATGAAAAAATGTTATTAAAAATGTGTTTAGTGAAGCCAAGTGAATTGAGATAAATAAATAAATTTTTTATGAAGTATTTGTTATAAATTTGGCTTATTATATGAACCCCCACTTACTCATTTTTCAAAATCGTCGGTAGAAAGTTATCTCAGTTTTGTTTTATATATATATATATATATATATATATATATATATATATATATATATATATATATATATATATATATATATATTATAAGTTTTGTTTTTTATATAAAATATAATATATTATATTTTATTATATTGCATTGTACTGCATAGTGTTGCATTGTACTGCATAGTGTTTGCATAGTGCAACATAGTAAAATTAAAATTTTTAAAAGTTTCAGCCGATTGCGTCCGTGATTTTCTTCAACTGTTCACCCGTGATTTTTCTTAAATGGTGTCTTGCCATTCTCCAATAAATAGGATGCTTTGTTTAGAAATAAAAATCACACCAGAATCAGAGAATTTTTCTTCTATAATATTGATCGTATTTCTTTTGAGTTTAAGGATACTTTGAGTGTAGAAAATAGTGAAAATTTTCTTCAAGAATATCCCCGTTATACCATTCAGAAGTACTCTCCTTTTTAAGGTAAGGGATATTATTTTGTTCAGTATTCGTAAGAAATAATATTTTCTTCCATACTCCGTAGTATGTAAGTAATATTATTTCGTCTCATAATCCTAATTCTACACTCATTTTGATAAGTATTGTTTCTATACTCCTTGAAATTAGTAGAATATCCTTAAAATTTATGATTCATCGAGTATCTTTTCACGAAAATATTTTTCTGAACATTCTTGTTAAATTTTAATCTTTTTATGTCGGGGTACTATTCACTCGGGGTACTATTCCTGAAAAAAATTGATTTCTTTTTTATCCAAATTATTTTTGATACATGAATATTATTCTTGAATTTTACTCCACAAAGCAGTTATCATGTTGACAATTTGGACATTCTTGAACTCTGGATAAATTCAATTATAAATCGTTCAAATTTATCCTTGCTTTCACTTAATTAAATTCTTATATCATTGTCATCATCCTCATACTTATATTATAATGAAAGTCATCTTTGGCCCGAAGTGCATAGATGGACTGTTGATTGGTATGATTATAACCAGGAATTATGTATCGGTATAATCATGACCTGTAATATTACAAATAATATGCTAAAAGTCCTCATTGGCCCGTAGTGCATTGATGGATAGTTGTTGGCATGATCATGACCATTGGCGATAATAACGAATATCCTTGGCCCGTAGTGCATGGATAATTCGTGGATGTGATACTAACGAATATCCTTGGCCCGTAGTGCATGGATAATTGATGATGTGGATTATTTATTGAGCTGTGTTACAGCGATAAAATATTGATGATGAACTTTTAAATTATAGAAGATAGTAGATATCATGCTCTACTTGACTCTTCTAATGAATTGTTTGTTCTGCTGCAGTTAAACTTGTTATCTATTATATTCTATCAGTTTTACACCGTTGAAGGCTAACGATAATTTATTCTGCATTATCTTAGTCATAATATTCTTTATTGGGCTAGTTGAGCTCACCCTTTGCTTTCATTGTTCTCTTCAGGAAATTAGAACATAGTCGGGACTAGTCGAAGAATGGAGTGACGGTCCGAGATGGTGGCTGTAGTAGTCCTCGCTATTTTATAAAATAGTGTGATAATAATTGTAATGAGGACTCCATTTGAGTTTGGATATTTTCTATGAGACAATATTCGTGTTAAAACTCTCAACTTATATTTTGTCGTATTTTACACGACAGTTGTATAATTAAGTTTGTATTTGAATTCTGTACCATGTATGTGCCGACTCAGAATGGGTTGTGTATACCTATTTTGGGGGCGTCACACAATGTCTTAATTGATGTGTTGACAATTGTCTCCTATTGGCCAAAACTTTCAAAGGAAAATATTGATAAAACCCGTGAACTTCGTCCAAAATTTTTACTGTGCGTCCGTGATTATTTTATTAAATAGTACCATGTCATTCTCTTATAAATAGGATGCTTAGTTTAGAAATAAAAATCACACCAGAATCAGAGAATTCTTCTTCTATAATATTGAGCGTATTTTTTTTGAGTTTAAGGAAGCTTAGAGTGTAGAAAATAGTACAAGTTCTCTTAAAGAATATCCCCGCAATACCAGTCAGAAGTACTTTTCTTTTAAGGTAAGAGATATTATTTTTATTCAATATTCGTAAGAAATAATATTTTCTTCCATACTCTGTAGTATGTAAGTAATATTATTTTGTTTCATATTCCTAATTTTACACTTATGTTGATAAGTATTGCTTCTATACTCATTGAAATTAGTAGAATATCCTTTAAATTTGCGTTTCATCTAGTATCATTTCACAGAAATATTTTTCTGAACATTCTTGTTATATTTTAATCTTTTCATGTTGGGGTACTATTCACGTGGTACTATTCACAAAATACTATTCATGGGGTACTATTTACCCGGTGTACTATTCATGACAAAAATTGATTTCTTTTCTGTCCAAATTATTTTTGATACTTGAAAATTATTTTTAAATTTTACTCCACAAAGCAGTTATCATGTTGACAATTTTGATATTCTTGAACTCTGGATAAATTGAATTGTAAATCTTTAAAATTTATCCTTACTCTCACTTAATTGAATTCTTATATCATTGTCATCATCCTTATGCTTATATTGTGATGAAAGTCATCTTTGGCCCGTAGTGCATAGATGGACTGTTGATTGGTATTATTATGACCAAGAATTATGTATCGGTATAATCATGACCTGTAATGTTACAAATGATATGGTAAACGAATTTTGTATTTTTTCGAGTCAGATGAGTTAACGGAGTAGCGATTCGAGAAAATCCTTCCACGAATCTCCGATAATAACCAGCTAAGCCCAGAAAGCTACGTACTTCGATCACCGACTTCGGTTGCTCCCAACTTTGTATTACTTTAATCTTCGTCGGGTCCACAGATACTCTATATTTTGACACCACATGCCCAAGGAATGCTACTTCCTCAAGTCAGAACTCGCATTTCTTCATCTTGGAATATAGCTTGTTATCACGAAGCCTTTAAAGTACCAGCTTCAAATGGTGCTCATGATCTTCACGGCTTTTGGAATAAATGAGGATGTCATCAATAAAGATAACAACGAACTAATCCAAATATTCCTTGAACACACGATTCATCATATCCATGAAAGCAGCAAGAGCATTAGTCAATCCAAAAGACATGACTAAGAATTCATAATGCCCATACCGAGTTCTGAAGGCAGTCTTTGGAATATCCTCAGTTTTAATCTTCAGCTGATGATATCCAGAACGAAGATCGATCTTTGAAAAGAATTGTGCTCCTTGCAACTGGTCGAACAAGTAATCAATACGAGGTAACGGATACCTATTCTTGATGGTGACATGGTTCAATTCCCGATAGTCAATACAAAGTCGCATACTCCCGTCTTTCTTCTTTACGAGTAAAATAAGAGCACCCCAAGGAGATGTATTAGGACGAATGAAACCAATGTCTAACAACTCCTGTAGTTGGACCTTTAACACCTGAAGTTCAATAGGAGCCATTCGATATGGGGCTTTAAAAATGTGTTTTGTACCAGGTTCAAGGTCAATAAAGAATTCAACTTCACATTCTAGGGGTAGACCAGGAAGTTCTTCAGGAAATACGTCAGGAAATTCACTAACAATAGAAATTTATTAAAATCTGACGTATTTTTGTTCAAGTCCATGACATGGGCTTAGAAAGCTTAACATCCTTTTTTAATAAATGAATGGTTTTATGGCTTGATATAACAGTGATTGACTTTAATGGTTTGGTTGGTTGAATTCACATAACAGGGTGGTTAGGAATATGAAAACTAACAACCTTACGAAAATAATCAATTTTGACATGATGAGTAGTTAACCAATCAATCCCTAAAATCACATCAAATGCAAGTATTTTCAAAGAAATAAGATCGACAGGTAATGTGATGGTCCCTACTTGAATCAAGTAAGATTTATAAACAGTGAATGTAATGAAAGTTTCTCATAACGGAGTCTCAACAAATAAGTCAAAGTCTAATTTCTTAGGGGTCAAGTTCAAACATTGAGTACAAACAGGAGAGATAAAAGAATGGGTAGAACCAGTATCTAGTAAGGTATAAACTTCGCAAGAGTTTATGATTAGCTTACCCGTGATCATCTCGTTCGGGTTCCTCGTATTTTGGACAGTCACGACAAACGCTCTTCAAGGAACCACTGACTTTGACTTGTCCGGGATAGCCTTTGGAGTCACCATTCCCGTTGGACTTAGTTTCGCTACAGGACAATCTTTAGCTATATAACCTTCCTTTCCATAGTTATAACACACCTTGGATTGTTGTGGGCAGTTTGGGTTGATGTGTCCCTCTTTCCCGCATTTATAACATACGACCGGTGGTCGTTCTCTTCCCCTAGGAACAGTTGATGTTGGTGCTGACGTCTTCACGTTGTCATTATTGTACTTTCTCTTTTTGAAATCTCCCCCCGACTCGCTTCTTCTGCTATCATGGTCACGATTACCACCAGAGTGGTTACCGCTTTTGTACGGATATTTTCCTCCCCGCTGGTTGTCATTGCTACGATGACTGCTGCCACCGGTATGACCCTGGTTATGGTCTCTCGATTGAACATACTCATTATCTCACTCTAATAATTGAGCCATGTTCACAACATCTGAATATAGAGAAAATTTGTAAGAAATAAGATATTGCCAAATTTTGGGGTTCAGACCTCTCAGAAACATCCGCGTCATACGTTCCTCATTCTCTACCAAATGAGGTGTAAAACTGGATAACTCTGCGAACTTAGCCTCGTACTGGGACACAATCATGTTGTTTTGTTCCAGTCTAATAAACTTTACCTCTTTCATATAACGAATACTTTCACGAAAGTACTTGTCATTGAACAGTTTCTGAAACGTTTCCCAAGACATATTGAGTGCGGTATGTTGGGTACGCTTCACAAATTCCCACCAGTAATCTGCCTCACCACGGAACATAAAGGTAGTGAATGGAACCTTCTGTTCCTCCGTGCATCCCAAGACATTGAATATCTTGTTAATTTGCTTAACCCATGTTTTCGCCTTGATCGGATCCGGCTTTCCCAAAAATTCTAGTGGTCCCAACTCTTTGAACTGCTTAGCTGTGACAAGCCGCGCGTTGCTATTATTTCCACCCTTATTTTGTACACGAGTCTCCCTCGTTTGATTTTGCATGAACTGCAAAAAGCTTCTAAACATCACATCATTCATCGTTTGATCGGTGGTGTTGTTTACAGGAGGAACATTGTCGTCCTGTTGCATGGTCTCCTGGTTGAAAGGTGTCTCCACAGTCTCATTCACCCCATTGTTAACATTTTCAGCTGTCATTCTCAAATACTGCCATAAAACAAGGGTTAATTAAATAAATTGACATACCACATATTATCCTTATATTCTGACCGACCAAATAAATACCAAATAAGTTTATGTAGGACACACTAGCAAAGTATTTACTCGTCTCTCCCCTCCTAGTTCTATTTCCCGATCTCCGCCAGAGACTATATCCCTAAGCTCTGATACCAACTGTGACACCCCTAAAATAGGTCCACACAACCCATTATGAGTCGCCAAATACATGGTACAGAAAATAACTACAACTTCATTATTACAATTGTCGTGCAAAATACGATAACACATATCTTGTGAGTTTAAATACAAATATTGTCTTCTAAATAGTATTCAAACTCAAATAAGTCCTCATTACAATTATTAATACACTATTTTACAAAATAGTGAGGACCACTAAAACAACTGACTTAGAACATCACTCCACATCCCGACTAGTTCTCGCTATATTCTCGCCTTCTGAGAAGAAAAATGGAACAAAAAAGAAAAGGGTGAGCTCAACTAGCCCAGTAAAGAATATTATGACTAAGATAATGTACAACAAATTATCGTTAGCCTTCAATAAATCAAATAAAATATAATAGACAACAAGTTTTAGATCAATATTCGCAGCGAAAATTATAATTCATTAGAAGAGTTAAGTAGAGAATGAAATCTACTATCTTCTATGATTTAAAAGTCCATCATCAATATTTTATCCCTATAACATCAATCAATACACATCTTAAATCAAATATTCATCTTTGCACTACGGGCCAAAGATATTCATTCGTATCACCAGTTGGTCATGTTCATCTTTGCACTACGGGCCAAAGATATTCATCAGATAATCATTCATCTTTGCACTACAGGCCAAAGATATTCAGTTATATCATAATTTAGGACTGAGGATGATGAAAATTATTTTAAAAAAACGAATCGAGTGAGATAAAAGGACAAAGATTAGGGATTCGTACTTTAGATAATCCAAGTTCAAAAATACTCTGAAATAAATCATAGTGGAGTAAAATTCAAGAATGAAGATCAAAACATGGATACATCTTGGACAAAGAAGAAAATTTTTCATTTTTTTGTGAATAGTATCGTATTTGTGAATAGTGTCGTATACGTGAATAGTAACCCCAACACGAAAAGGTAGAAATTGCACAAGAAAAATCATACTTCGTGAATAGTACTGTATTCGTGAATAGTGTCGTATACATGAATAGTAACCTCGACATAAAAAGGTAAAAATTTCATAATAAAATTTATACCAATATTTCGACATAATGATATTGAACGAAATAATATTATTTACAAAAAAAATAACATCTCTTACCTCAAAAGAATAGTACTTCTAGCTGAAATATAAGATATAACGCTGAAGAAAACTTGCACTGCTTAACAACTCTCAAAGTATAAATACTCACAAAAATACACTCGGTATTATAGAGAGAGAAAATTTCTGATTCTGGTGTGATTTTCAATTCTAACCTAAGCACCCTATTTATAGAAAAATGCTAGAAAGCCAAAGCAGACTTAACCAGCTACCTGATGGCTTTACCTGCTGCTATTCACGCACACCACCATTGAAAAAAAATCTCAGCACACCAACAAGGACAAGAGTGGGGCTCACCCATTCTAGAAATTTTCCAAAAATGTTTTAAATATAAACAACATTTAGAAACTTCAATAATTCATAATAAATAGTCTTTTATCAGAAAAATACAAATTTTATGTCCATTCTATAGAAAATTTAATTCTCTACAACTTTGTAGAAGAAGGTTTTTCTAAATTCCAAACAAAAATTGACCGAAATGCTATCTAATAATATTATTCAATAGGTGACCAAACTCCTTTCCTAGACAGAACTTCCTTAGACATTGTCAATAATACTATCTCATAATATTATTCAAATAATATGAATTATTGATCTAATAATGAGAAATATTGTGCAGTGACAGTTATTGAAATAACAATAATATAAAATATCAACGTAGCAATTATTAAATCAATAAAATAAAATATTGAACAGTAATTACTGTAACAATTATTGAATAGTGCCTTCTTACATAAGAATCAATAATCCAAAAAATACTGTGCAATTCCGTGTGCTACTGTACAACCACGCGTATTACTGTATTTTAACCACCGGGTACTTTAACAGTGTTAACAGTAACAATTACGTCGTTATTTAAAAAACTCAAACTTGTCGTTTTCTTCATTCGACCGTTTTTCATTATGGAGCCCACAAATGGCTGCGCCATCGTATAAATATTCCCCGATAACAAGAATATTCCACGACCAAACGAATATTCCCCGACAACAATGAATATTTTGTAACTATTTGCTTATTTTGTAAAATTTGCACATTTCACCCATAAACAATGCATTATATCAAATTAACACCTTATTATTCACAATAATAATTAGAGAAAATTTAATTTTATTAATAAAAAGTTGGGGTCGTATAGAGACAGTTATCGAAGATGTACTTTCTGGTGCATACCGAGGGTATAAACAAGGATATCTCAGATGACGACTACTCAGATGTCATGGTCATTATTCAAGAGGAGGAGGATGATAATCGCCCCTTCATCACAGCTGTCTACCAGGACTTGACCCTTGGCAATTGGAGTAGCACTCCTTGCATTTGCAGGGTAAAAAGGGCAGAAAATCCCTCTGCTTTATAGATAGCATTAACTACTTACTTTTGTTGCATAGTATTAGCAGTTGCTTTTGTCATGCCATGCTAACACTTTGTATGATCAAACAGTTTCATATATTAAGTGAATGCATTTTGTTTCAGGACTCAAGAGTTAGAGTTGTCTAAAACTGCTGATGGAATGCCAATTCTTCACAATGACTGCAACTTTGATGTAAAGTTAAACTCTGACTTGATAGAGTTTGAACAAAAGGACTATGAGGTGCCTAAGGAGATCAAATAATGGGTCGAAGACAAACCCAAGCCAAACCTTGATCAAACCACCTTTTTTAACCTTGGAACCTCAGAAAACCCTAAACAAATCTATACTCAGAGAAGAAAGAAAAGTTACAGAGGAGTTGAGAGAATTTGAGAGAGATTAAGAGAAATTTCTGAGTTTTCAAGCAATTTTTGTGGTGTTAGCAAAGATTGTTCAAGTTAATTAAAGGTATTATTCATAACTTTGATATTATATATATATATATATATATATATATATATATATATATATATATACACATATATGTTTCACGGCAACAATTTTTATATTCTGTGAATTCCATCTTTTCGACTTGTTGCTATACAACTAAATTATGATGATTGTATGGGTTTGTGATGCTAGAACTGGTGTTTAGATAAGAATTTTTTATGCTAATTTTGTTTAAAAAGTAGGAAAAGTAACTACAGTGTATATATTTCTCATATGGCTTGTGCAAGTACCAATTTAGTGGCTAGTTGGTATGTTAACCTGCAAATTGAAGCTTGTTTACGCTAGTTCATTAAGAAACGAAGATAACGTAATTTAAACAAAGTAATTTGGACAAGAATTGAAATCACAGTGTTGATTTTCATGAAGGATGTCAAGAATGGAGTTTTCATATGAAAATGAGAAATTTGAGAAATTAAAATAGTTAAAAGTGTTGTTAAATTGTGCTAAGTGGTTGAATATGTTAGCAATCATGTTTATGATAGTGTTATATTTATTTTATATGTTAATTTAACTGTTTGATGGGTGAAATTCGTGTTAGTTGGCCTAAACACTATGTCAAATCACGTTCTGCAAAACTGAAACTGATGCATCGCGCGGGCGCACTGCATCTTGGCGCGGGCGTGCTGCAGCGCGGGCGCACTACAATCCAGTATAAAACTGGCGCGGCCGCGCCAGTACCCTGTCACAGACAGTAAAGTCTGCTAATTATGCAGACTTTGGACGTTCAATGTAACTTTGCTTACTATTAGGTTAATGTGAGAATTGTTGGGTAAAATCTAATTACACGCAAAACACGCAAGTGAACGTGATCAACAAGTAATATAGTAGTGAATAAAGTATCCTTCCCACGAAGACAAATTAACAAGAATTTTAACTTCACAAGTATCAATTTTCTATTAATCCTAATTTTATTAAACTATTTAATTCAATGGTTTAAAATTATAGAATCTAAATTAATAAATAAACAAACTATCACAAAATAATCACTAATATCAAAGTCCGAAATTTCAAACAATTGATGGAGAATTAGACTTATGACTTCACCCTAAGCTTCACTCTGATTTTTAAACCTTTATTCCAATTCAACTTAATATCTCAGTTTATTAATCAAGAACACGAACGTAGTACTAGCCACCTCTCGATGCACTAATACCATATTAACTTAAATCCACAATTAAGATAGAAACAAGTTAAACACCTAAAGCAACCAATTCACTATATCTCTATGTGAACTGAAATTGAAGAAGGTTTAAGCTTAAGTTTTCTATCTGATTACATGTGATGTCAAGCATATCTCTACCTTAACAATAATCAAAAATCTTCTATTCACAAAATTCATGACACATGCTATGTTAACTAGGTCTAGATTAAATATCCTCTCTCGATTCCATTCAAATCCACAAGGAATTGTTGACCAGGAAATTCATAAATTTACACTCGAATTAACATAGATAAACTGAAAATATTTTATTGAATTGGAAATCAAAGTTATAGAATCATCGTTTCACCCATAGATCCATCACAAGTCTAATAAGCGAATTAGTTCATAATGAATGAATTAAAAACTGAATAATCTGATGAAAACATCCTTCCAATTACAAATAAAAGACTAAAGAGAAGAATAATAATGAACACCCTTCACGTAGCCTAGAATTGCAACCGTCATGATAATCTCTTCAAATTACTCCTCCAAAGCTCGCACCTGAATCCTAGAATTTATCTCTCCATTCTCCCCTTGTGTTATGTGATTTTTGTTTTTAACGCCATATTCAGCTTCCTCCTTATTCCGGTCGAAGTCTACCTATTTTAGAGTCCAAGCGCCACAGCAAAGTACCACAAACCAAGTACCAGCAGAGTTCAAAATGCATCAGGAGAGTGCAGGATTCGGCACCCCCGCCCCGGCGGGGGGTACAAGGTAGAACACCCCCGCCCCGGCGGGCTAGTACTCTGCTAAAAAAAACTTTTGCTTCCTCATGCATTTTTCCAACTTCGCTCCAAAACTCCGTCTTTCTTTACCACTTGCATCCATAACCACCTTACACATAAAATAACATGAAACAAGAGAAAACGAACACAAAATAAGAAGATAACTACAAATTTAAACTTGAAATGAATATCAATTCGTGTATATTAAATCCACTTATCAAGAATCATGTAACAACAAGGTTAAACAGAGTCATGTTAGGTGGATTGTAAATTCAAAGTTGTAAACGTGGTTAGTAAGTTACGAACGTGTTGTGCGTAACTTAGTTTATACAATGAATGTTAGATAAGTGTTGTGATGTTAACACTTGGGAATTCTGAAATGTAAATGGTAATGTAAGACTTGTATCGAAATAACAAGTTTAACTAGAAATGAGTGTTATGTTGGAAAAATGATATTAGTATATTGTGTATTGATTAGTACGAAGGGTTATGAGATATAGAGTAAAGTTTACATTATAGCTACTATACGTTATTATATGACTAATAGTTAATGTGAATAATGGTATAACTGTGTAGGAATACACGAAGTGCAGATAAGCGATAAGCAGTTAAGTCGTAGTTCATAAACTATAAATCAGGCAAGTCTTTCATGTAACGACCCCAAAATAGGTCCATTCCATCCAACCCATTCTGAGTCGTCAAATACATGGTACAGAAAATAACTACAACTCTACTACAACAATTGTTGTGCAAAATACAACAACACATATGCTGTGAGTTTGGATACAAATATATACCAAATGTGACATTGGACACCATCATGTATCAGCACCTCACAAAGGTACCTTACATAAAGGTACAGTCAAAAACTGTTTTAGAAACTAGAATCTTTGGGAAGTGCTCAAGGAAACCTTCGTACATGGGAGGCCACGCATCTAGGTTATGATAGATATCATATGGCCACAGAATTATCCTTGGTTGACCCAATAGACCCCAAAGAAAAACGAGAAGATTACTATCATATTCTTCTCAATGGTGAGTCTTCTCTGACTTATCATTATCTCCACTGTCTCTAATTGAGAATTATACTTCAAACAAACACCAAGATTATATAGGTAGTGCCCATAGATATACTCAGCAAGTGGATGAGCACAACCCTGTCTTATGATGACACGAGGTTGTATGTCATTAGACATCTTGTATGATAGTGACAAAACACCCTTCCAACGTTGGGTTCGCCTCACCCTATTTTCTTCACCAAATATAACTACTAAATGATGACCACCGTTCTATTCCCTTGTTACCCCCGCTTGACCCAGCTACACTCTTATTACCTGAAAGGAATTGTGAAGCAAAAGGGTGAGCACAACTAGCTCAGTAAAGAATATCATGACTAAAGATAATTCAATTATCAATAGCCTTCATCAACAATAAATCAGAGATTTAGAACATATGGTAAATGATAAAAATTTCAACCATAGTTGCAGCGGAACGAGCAATCCATTAGAAGAGTCAAATAGACTATAAAGTCTATTATCTTCTCCATGTTAAAAATCCACCAACAATGTTTTATCCCTGTAACATCAATCAACAATTCTGGTCCACAATCATATGAATAACTCATAATCATATCCGTAGTTCTAAATTCCTCTTCTCATCCAGGACGATGATAATTTTCATCACCTATCTTTACCTGAAACATCAAAGATCATGGTTACACCAAATCACATTTCCTGTTCATAATCATACTAATAACTTCATCTTTGCACTACGTCCAAAGATATTCATTTGTATCACCAGTTGGTCATGTTTATCTCAACATCTGTTCATCTTTGCACTACTGGCCAAAGATATTCAACAACATGTCATCTTTGCACTACGGGCCAAAGATATTCATCAACAATTCATCTTTGCACTACAGGCCAAAGATATTCATCAATATTTCATCTTTGCACTACAGGCCAAAGATATTAATATCTCAAAGAAATATATAATCATGTCAGAATTTATATAAACAATAATTATAACCATGTTGATCAATTCACCTTTGCACTTAAGCTAAAGATATTCACTTATAAATTCAATGATCATGATCATACCAATCACAATTCAACTTTGCACTACAGGCCAAAGAGAACCCTAGTCATGATCATACCAATAATCTACCCATCTTTACACTCTAGAGAAAGAGAATTTCAAAATCAGGGTTATAAAAATGTTATATATGATAATAAAATCAATATAATCAACATATAGATTTAATCTTAAGAGTAATATTCATAACTCAACTATAATTTGGTTAGAAAAAGAAACAATTTTTATCGTGAATAGTAACTCGTGAATAGTAACTCATGAATAGTAACTCGTGAATAGTAACTCATAAATAGTAAACTCGACACAAAAAGGTAGAAATTCCACAATAAAATCCATACCAGTATTTCGGTATAATGATATTGAAAGAATAATATTTCTTAAGCTTATAAACAATTTATTTAAATTGTTTACACTTTACTAAATAATGCATTTAATCATTCTAAAATATCAAACTCATAAGATTTTATCACCAATAATCAAAATCCTCATCAAAAATCTGCATATACCTCATATAGGATTCTCAAGCCATAAAATCATATTTTCCAATTTTCTTACTTCACATAACATATTTAATTCATTTACTCATAACTAGTCCATTTTCATGAAAAATATCAAATCAGTTCCAAAAATATTTCTTTTCTGGGATTTAGCATAATATAGTCCAATATTGAACATAGATTTTTCTCAGAATTTTTAAAACTCATTTACTATTTTTCATATGGCCAAAACCACCGAATATTTAGACATTTATCAAAAATTATACTTTTGTCCAAAAATTCTGAAATTTACAGAGTATACTTCTATCATACACATGTACTCCCAATAAAAATTTCATCAATTTTAGAGTTAACCACAAGGAATTATAAGCGGTTACTTTTAAAATAGTCTTTTCCCGTAAAATTCATAACTCTTAATATATACATCCAAAAATCACCATTTTTGGACACAATCAATAAAACTCATCAAAATATCATTTCAAATTTTTCCATAATTTTTGAAGTTCAGAAAAATTACGAAACTGAAAATCATAACAACCCTTAAAATCCCTTAATATCCCTTACTATCCCTTACTATCCCTTACCTCAAAAGAGCAGTACTTCTGACTGGATATCGGATATGATGCTGAAAGAAACTTGCACTGATGAATAGTAACTCACCAAGTATCTAAAAACTCACAAAATATGCTTCATAATATAGAGAGAGAAAGAGAGAAAGCTTATGTTTTTGGTGTGATTTTCAATTCTAACTTAGCCCTCTATTTATAGGAAAATTTTGGTAGGTTTGACCTGCAACCTGATGGCTTTACCTGCTACTATTCCCACCCACCACATTTGAAATATAATTCAGCATATTTCTTCACCAACCACAAGTGGGGCCCACCAATTCTAGAATTTTCCACCAAAATGATAAACTCCAAAAATTCAACAATTTCTGAACCAGTCATCTCGTAAAATTCATAATAAATCATACGTTCATTTTTAACGGTTCAAAATTTGTGGGCATATACTCAACTTATATATGTATAACATATCCAAAAATTACCACGATCCAACGGTCGGATTAAAAATTATAACCCCCGCAAAATATCTCAAAAACCCTGATTTTTAATACCTCCATTCCGACAAAAATACGGATAAAAATCTCAACATTAACTCCTTCATTTTTTAACCACAAAAATATATCCCTCATTTATATCCACATAAAATAAATATTTTCTTATCATATGAATCAATAATTAATTATTCACAAATAATATTACAGAATCACATTTATGACAACCAGGCCGTTCCCAGGAAAGAGGGGGCTTTCCAATAAGAATTTCTCCTTACTGGCGCGCAATTAGATGACCAAACCTCTCCTTAGACAGAACTTTCTAGACATTGACAATAATGTTATCTAATAATATTATTCAAATAATATGAATTATTGATCTGATAAAGGAAAATACTGTGCAGCAACAATTATTGAAACAACAATAATATAAAATATCAACGCAACAATTATTGAATCAATAAAATAAAATATTGAACAGTAACTACTGTAACAATTATTGAGTAGTGCCTTCTTACGTAAGAATCAATAATTTCAAAAATACTATGCAATACCGTGTGCTACTGTGCAATAACGCGTATTACTGTATTTTAACCACCGGGTATTCCAACAGTGTTAACGGTAACAACTACGCCGTTATTTGTAAAAACTCAAATTTGTCGTTTTCTTCACCCGACAATTATTCGTTATGGGGCCCACAAATAGCTGTGCCGTCGTACGAATATTTCCCGACAGAAAGAATATTCTACGACCAAACGAATATTCCCCGATAACAATGATTATTTTATAACCACTTGTGTATTTTGAAAAAAAATCATATATCACCCTTAACTTTAACATTTATCAATTTAACCATTTACTGAATAGTAATTATAAGAAAAATTGAATACTTTTATTTCATAAAATTCGGGGTCTTACAATCTCCCCTCCTTATGAAATTTCGTCCCCGAAATTACGTACCTGGTATTTCAAAGAGTTGAGAATACCTTCCTTTCATTTCAAATTCCATCTTCTCTGTCATCATAATTTCTCCATTGCTCATCTCCTGTATTTCAAATAACATTCTAGAATACAGCTTCAAAACAAGTGTTAATTTAACAAATTAACATATCACATAATATCCCGATATTATGACTGACCAACAAATAAGCTTAGGTAGGACACACTAGCGAAGGATTTACTCATCTCTCCCCTCCTAGTTGTATTCCCCGATCTCCGCCAGAGATCATATCCCCAAGCTCTGATACCAAATGTAACGACCCCAAAATAGGTCCATTCCATCCAACCCATTCTGAGTCGTCAAATACATGGTACAGAAAATAACTACAACTCTATTACAACAATTGTTGTGCAAAATACTACAACACATATGCTGTGAGTTTGGATACAAATATATACCAAATGTGACATTGGACACCATCATGTATCAGCACCTCACAAAGGTACCTTACATAAAGGTACAGCCAAAAACTGTTTTAGAAACTAGAATCTTTGGGAAGTGCTCAAGGAAACCTTCGTACATGGGAGGCCACGCATCTAGGTTATGATAGATATCATATGGCCACAGAATTATCCTTGGTTGGCCCAATAGACCCCAAAGAAAAACGAGAAGATTACTATCATATTCTTCTCAATGGTGAGTCTTCTCTTGACTTATCATTATCTCCACTGTCTCTAATTGAGAATTATACTTCAAACAAACACCAAGATTATATAGGTAGTGCCCATAGATATACTCAGCAAGTGGATGAGCACAACCCTGTCTTATGATGACACGAGGTTGTATGTCATTAGACATCTTGTATGATAGTGACAAAACACCCTTCCAACGTTGGGTTCGCCTCACCCTATTTTCTTCACCAAATATAACTACTAAATGATGACCACCGTTCTATTCCCTTGTTACCCCCGCTCGACCCAGCTACACTCTTATTACCTGAAAGGAATTGTGAAGCAAAAGGGTGAGCACAACTAGCTCAGTAAAGAATATCATGACTAAAGATAATTCAATTATCAATAGCCTTCATCAACAATAAATCAGAGATTTAGAACATATGGTAAATGATAAAAATTTCAACCATAGTTGCAGCGGAACGAGCAATCCATTAGAAGAGTCAAATAGACTATAAAGTCTATTATCTTCTCCATGTTAAAAATCCACCAACAATATTTTATCCATGTAACATCACTCAACAGTTCCTTTCCACAATCATATGAATAACTCATAATCATATCCGTAGTTCTAAATTCCTCTTCTCATCCAGGACGATGATAATTTTCATCACCTATCTTTACCTGAAACATCAAAGATCATGGTTACACCAAATCACATTTCCTGTTCATAATCATACTAATAACATCATCTTTGCACTACGTCCAAAGATATTCATTTGTATCACCAGTTGGTCATGTTTATCTCAACATCTGTTCATCTTTGCACTACTGGCCAAAGATATTCAACAACATGTCATCTTTGCACTACGGGCCAAAGATATTCATCAACAATTCATCTTTGCACTACAGGCCAAAGATATTCATCAATATTTCATCTTTGCACTACAGGCCAAAGATATTAATATCTCAAAGAAATATATAATCATTTCAGAATTTATATAAACAATAATTATAACCATGTTGATCAATTCACCTTTGCACTTAAGCTAAAGATATTCACTTATAAATTCAATGATCATGATCATACCAGTCACAATTCAACTTTGCACTACAGGCCAAAGAGAACCCTAGTCATGATCATACCAATAATCTACCCATCTTTACACTCTAGAGAAAGAGAATTTCAACATCAGGGTTATAAAAATGTTATATATGATAATAAAATCAATATAATCAACATATAGATTTAATCTTAAGAGTAATATTCATAACTCAACTATAATTTGGTTAGAAAAAGAAACAATTTTTATCGTGAATAGTAACTCGTGAATAGTAACTCATGAATAGTAACTCGTGAATAGTAACTCATAAATAGTAAACTCGACACAAAAAGGTAGAAATTCCACAATAAAATCCATACCAGTATTTCGGTATAATGATATTGAAAGAATAATATTTCTTAAGCTTATAAACAATTTATTTAAATTGTTTACACTTTACTAAATAATGCATTTAATCATTCTAAAATATCAAACTCATAAAATTTTATCACCAATAATCAAAACCCTCATCAAAAATCTGCATATACCTCATATAGGATTCTCAAGCCATAAAATCTTATTTTCCAACTTTCTTACTTCACATAACATATTTAATTCATTTACTCATAACTAGTCCATTTTCATGAAAAATATCAAATCAGTTCCAAAAATATTTCTTTTCTGGGATTTAGCATAATATAGTCCAATATTGAACATAGATTTTTCTCAGAATTTTTAAAACTCATTTACTATTTTTCATATGGCCAAAACCACCGAATATTTAGACATTTATCAAAAATTATACTTTTGTCCAAAAATTCTGAAATTTACAGAGTATACTTCTATCATACACATGTACTCCCAATAAAAATTTCATCAATTTTAGAGTTAACCACAAGGAATTATAAGCGGTTACTTTTAAAATAGTCTTTTCCCGTAAGATTCATAACTCTTAATCTATACATCCAAAAATCACCATTTTTGGACACAATCAATAAAACTCATCAAAATATCATTTCAAATTTTTCCATAATTTTTGAAGTTCAGAAATATTACGAAACTGAAAATCATAACAACCCTTAAAATCCCTTAATATCCCTTACTATCCCTTACTATCCCTTACCTCAAAAGAGCAGTACTTCTGACTGGATATCGGATATGATGCTGAAAGAAACTTGCACTGATGAATAGTAACTCACCAAGTATCTAAAAACTCACAAAATATGCTTCATAATATAGAGAGAGAAAGAGAGAAAGCTTATGTTTTTGGTGTGATTTTCAATTCTAACTTAGCCCTCTATTTATAGGAAAATTTTGGTAGGTTTGACCTGCAACCTGATGGCTTTACCTGCTACTATTCCCACCCACCACATTTGAAATATAATTCAGCACATTTCTTCACCAACCACAAGTGGGGCCCACCAATTCTAGAATTTTCCACCAAAATGATAAACTCCGAAAATTCAACAATTTCTGAACCAGTCATCTCGTAAAATTCATAATAAATCATACGTTCATTTTTAACGGTTCAAAATTTGTGGGCATATACTCAACTTATATATGTATAACATATCCAAAAATTACCACGATCCAACGGTCGGATTAAAAATTATAACCCCCGCAAAATATCTCAAAAACCCTGATTTTTAATACCTCCATTCCGACAAAAATACGGATAAAAATCTCAACATTAACTCCTTCATTTTTAACCACAAAAATATATCCCTCATTTATATCCACATAAAATAAATATTTTCTTATCATATGAATCAATAATTAATTATTCACAAATAATATTACAGAATCACATTTATGACAACCAGGCCGTTCCCAGGAAAGAGGGGGCTTTCCAATAAGAATTTCTCCTTACTGGCGCGCAATTAGATGACCAAACCTCTCCTTAGACAGAACTTTCTAGACATTGACAATAATGTTATCTAATAATATTATTCAAATAATATGAATTATTGATCTGATAAAGGAAAATACTGTGCAGCAACAATTATTGAAACAACAATAATATAAAATATCAACGCAACAATTATTGAATCAATAAAATAAAATGTTGAACAGTAACTACTGTAATAATTATTGAGTAGTGCCTTCTTACGTAAGAATCAATAATTTCAAAAATACTATGCAATACCGTGTGCTACTGTGTAATAACGCGTATTACTGTATTTTAACCACCGGGTATTCCAACAGTGTTAACGGTAACAACTACGCCGTTATTTGTAAAAACTCAAATTTGTCGTTTTCTTCACCCGACAATTATTCGTTATGGGGCCCACAAATAGCTGTGCCGTCGTACGAATATTCCCCGACAGAAAGAATATTCTACGACCAAACGAATATTCCCCGATAACAATGATTATTTTATAACCACTTGTGTATTTTGAAAAAAAATCATATATCACCCTTAACTTTAACATTTATCAATTTAACCATTTATTGAATAGTAATTATAAGAAAAATTGAATACTTTTATTTCATAAAATTCGGGGTCTTACATTTCAGTTCCTATTTGCTACGTGAACTTGATGATTAATTATTTTAAGTCTTTATTGCAAATAATATAATGTGTTATATTTATGTTGAAAGCATGAAACGTCGAAGTCAACTTATGACTACGTTAATTGAGTGAAGCATGCTGATTGAGTAAGAAACTCAATCTTTATACTTGTTATATGAACTGTAGCATGTATGTTATGTTAGTCCAATGTTTATGGAATATTTGTTGAGCATGTTATTATGTGCTATGTGATGCATGAAAACTATTAAATTTTGCTGGGCTGTCGAGCTCAACCTTGCAAATAATCATTTTTGCAGGTCAAGATTTCGAGGTAAAGTTATGTGTTAATTGAAAGACATGAATCAGATGTGATACTTGAAGTTTTATACTTTGGTTGTATTAGTATTATTTGAGCCATATTTAAGGTTCCGAATGATGTATTAATGTTGAATTGTAATATCGTTTCACGATGTAAACTATTGTAGTATTAAATTGATTCTGAGATATTTTGATGTAAAGGTTGAAGGTTTTGGGAACAAGGATAATTTGTAATAGAAAATTTTAATTATTCCGCAAATTTTAATGGTTGTATTATCATTTAATGATGTAAAAGTAGAGGTTGAATGTATTATTAATGACTGAAATCGAGAATTAAATTGTATGAATTTTGGGGTCGTTACAATCTCAAGTCCAAGGATCACTTGTACTACTATCACTACTGGAATTCCTATTGACAGGCAAGTAAAACTCCATTAGGTATTCCTTAGCGAGCCACGTTCAGTGAACTTATTCTCTAATATGCACCTACATACTTACTTTAGTGTCTCCACACAAATGATCATGAGATCAATCATCCTCATCCAATGAGCAAGCAACGTATATACCAATCTATCCGGATTCACTAATCCCCAATTTAGTAATCCAACGATTAGGAACTATTTTAGTTTTAAGCTTTTAAGAATTTAGATCTCATTAGAATGATCATCATCATTATTCTAAAAGTATTGCTTAAAACTATGGGTTTATCACATATTATAAAACAGCATCATGTAGATAATTAAAAGCCTTTAATAAATTAATACTTTTTATTAATAAATGAATAAGATTGTTACAAAGTATATGCTTTATCATCAAACATGGTTTCCTTTTCCGAAAAGGAAAAGGGATGTCACGCACAAAACATAATAAACGCAAACCTCTAATAAATCTCAAAATATCTCCAATGAAATTGAACATTAATTGTCACATACTCTAATTTAAATAGAAGGAATTCCACACATACATAGTCTCTACTAATAAGAAATAAATGCCAAAATGGCCCAAACATCCATATACAAAATATTAGGAAAATCAAGTCTAATAATAAGTCTCAAAAACTAATCTACTCATTTGGATCAAAGGTAGCTCTCATCCCACATATCCTGATCACCCCTTATTACCTGTCGGAAAAAGAACACAGCATGAGCCAATTGCCCAGTACGGATATGAAGAAGAATAAATATATCACAATAAGTAATGAATCTAAAAGAGTTGAATAAATAAACACATGTGAATTACAAACTAATTACGAATAGATCAAAATTTGTGAGTCCATTTACAAATGATTAACACTGTCAATCGAATAATTATAGCTAAAAGAATCCCAAACAAATAAGGCTGAATCAAATGGTTGTAAGGTGACAACTTCATACTGAGCTCAAATACAAATAGCCAAAGGCTAACAAAATATATCGGTATCATGATGTATACAAATCAAATCGGATAGTACGCACGACACATACGTCATTAATCCGCCAAATAAATCAAATCAAATCAAATACTGGGTCGACCTATACGTATCCTAAACAAATATATCAAATGGTCAAAGATCATACCCAGATCATACAAAAGGATACGCCATGGACTGATCACACCACCACGGAAGGTGTCATGCCCTTGTGTAAAGAGAACATGCATGTGGTATCCCCACAGGTAGTTAGCTAAAGTATACCCTAAGGATCAAACTACAAAATGTAAGCCAAAAGGGTTCAAATCACAAGGCTAACATGACCATCTCCGAATGATATCAAATTATCAAATACGAACATACTCAATTATCATAAGATATCAATGATCAAAACAACTCCCGAATGTGAACAAAATTATACGAAGAATGATACAAACGAATAAAGTCTCCAAAACATATTGACACGATTAACTAGTTCAAAGAGTACAAATGCGAATTCTAATATCAACGCCAAAACGAAACTATCTCAATTATTTTGACAATAAGGATTGAGGCAATACCAAATTTCTAAACGAGTAACAAAACGAACGAATTAAATTTAAAGGAGTATTGCTGAAAAAGTACAGAATCTGTACCTTAATATAGTACCAAAATAATTCGCCGAATCCAAATATCACCCACTAAACTCCCTCAATCCAATCTGATTACATATAATAAAAATAAATGTAAGTATATTTATAAAAATATTATTCCCATTTTTAACCCGTTAATTAACTTATTTTATTATTATTATTATTATTATTATTATTATTATTATTATTATTATTATTATTATTATTATTATTATTATTATTATTATTATTATGTACTGGCCATTCATATATACACAATTTCTATATATACCTTCTGTTTTGAAATATACACATAGATATATAAATTGAACCCTGAAACTTATATATATATATATATATATATATATATATATATATATATATATATATATATATATATATATATATATAGTCCGGATCTTAAGCTCACCCCTTATCCAACTCATCCGAGCTCACCCCTCTTTAGCGACGGACCCGACGACAGTTTGGTCATACAACCGTCGTCTATACTTTTAGCGACGCTATATGTTGTCCGTCGCTAAAAGTATAGACGACGGTTGTATGACTGAACCGTCGCCGGGTCCGTCGCTAAAGAGGGGGTGAGCTCGGGTGAATTGAATAAGAGGTGAGCTTAAGATCCGGACCGTATATATATATATATATATATATATATATATATATATATATATATATATATATATATTACATGAATTCTAGCTTATCACTTTTAGTCCATATATAGGACTCCCATCTGGGAACGAAAATTAGATGCTGCCAATACCTAAAGCAAATACCAATCAGGGAAACCTCTCATTCAAAAAAAATAAAATAAAATAATAGTAGCTTACCAGTATGTTTCTTGCTGAATAATGAATCGAATTGATTACTTCTCCCTTTTTGTTCTTTTTCATCTCACACCCAACTCTTTTCAAATCGTAGCAGAACTAATGAATATAGGGTTAGGTTTTGGTTTATTTATTAATTAATATGTTTTATTAATACTTTTAATTTTATTAGGATTTAAAATTACACAAATAAAAATTAGACCCAATTAATTTTAATGGCCCAATTTAATGTAATATTACTTATTATGGTCCAAATAAATTAACTTCAGTTTGACCAAAATATAAGAAAAGCCCAAAAATATTTTAAAGCTTACTTAAATATTTTGTTTTTATTTTTTTTATTTTTTAATTGGGTATTACATCACCTTCCCCTTAAAAAGGATTCTGTCCCCGGAATTAAAAGAATGGAACGTACCTAATTATCAAAAAGATGTGGATATTCCGCCCGAATAGACTCCTCCATCTCCCAAGTAGCTTCCCGCTCCTAATGGTTTTTCCTCAAGACTTTAACAAAAGGAATTGTCTTCCGTCTCATAATTCATTCTTGACGATCTAGAATCGCCTCGACTTCTTCCTCACAAGTAAGATCTTCTTGAATCTTATGTAACGGGTATTGCAAAACATGAAGTGGATGATAGTTATATTTTCTTAACACTGAAACATGAAAGATATTATGCACATGAGATAACTATGGAGGCAAAGCCACCCGATATGCCACTTCTCCAACTCTCTCAAGAACTTCAAAAGGGCCAATGAAACGCGGACTAAGCTTTCCTTTCAAACCAAACCTTCGAACACCTTTCCATGGAGAAACTTTCAAAAACACGTGTTCCCCAAGTATGAATTCAAGAGCCCTCCTATGAATATTAGCATAACTATTTTTCCGCGATCTAGCTTCTTTCAACTTTTCTTTAGCCCCTGCTACCTTCTCCGTAGTAATTCTAACCAAATCGGGTCCTTCTATTACCCTTTCTCTAACCTCATCCCAACAAGTCGGAGCTCGACACTTCTTACCTTATAATGCTTCAAAAGGGGTCATACCAATACTAGCTTGCCAACTGTTATTATATGCAAACTCCGCCAAACTTAAATAATCATCCCAGTTCCCTGTCCATTCTAAAGCACAAGATCACAACATGTCTTCTAACGTCTGAATAGTTCTCTCTGATTGTCCATCTGTCTGTGGGTGAAAAGCTGTACTATAGTTGAGTCGCGTTCCCTAAGTTCGTTGAAATCCTTTCCAAAATTGAGAAGTAAACCACGGATCTCGATCCAAAACAATAGAAACTGGAGTCCCATGAAGCCTAACAATCTCACGTTGAAAAATATCTGCTAACTTATTTACCGAAAAATCCTCACAAATAGCCAGAAAATGATTCGATTTAGTCAAACGATCCACTACCACCCAAATAGTATCATTCTTTTTAATAGTCCTCGGTAAACCAGTCACAAAGTCCATCGAAATGTCATCTCATTTCCACACAGAAATCTCTAACTATTGCAACAAACCACCAGGTCGCTGATGCTCTATTTTTACTTGCTGACAAGTAAGACATTTACTCACAAATTTAGCTACATCCCTTTTCATTCCACTCCACCAGAAATTCTCCCTCAGATCCTTATACATCTTTGTAAACCCCAGATGAATAGAAAATGGCGAACTATGAGCTTCAGTTAACACTACCTCATGAATCATTGGATCCATTAGAACACATAACCGTTTACCAAACCATATCACACCTTGCTCATCAATGCGAAACTCTGGCTGCCTACCCTCATTTATATTCTACGCTACAGCCCACAACTCACCATCCTCCTTTTGGGCTTCTTTGATACGCAAAATAAGAGAAGATTCCACCCTCATACCTGCTACCAACCCATCAGAACCTCTAACATATAGCTCCAAACCCACACGCTCCATATCTGAGATAAGTTGAGGTTGTGTAACCAAGGCAGCTACACTCCCTGAACTTTTCTGACTAAAAGCATCTGCAACCACATTAGCCTTACCGAGGTGATACTGAATCCTAGCATCATAATCCTTGAGAAGCTCCAACCAACGCCTCTGTCTCATGTTAAGCTCTTTCTGAGTAAAAATATATTTAAGGCTCTTGTAGTTGCTGAAAATGTCACAAGTCTCTCCATATAGATAATGTCTCCAAATCTTTAAGGCAAAAATAACTGCTTCTAACTCCAGGTCGTGGGTAGGCTAATTTACCTCATAAGGTTTAAGCTGTCTAGAAGCATAAGCAATTACCTTACCATTTTGCATCAAAACACACCCTAATCCCTTCTTAGAAGCATCACTGTAAATCTAATAACCTTCTGTCCCTGACAGTAATGTAAGCACTGGAGCCGACACAAGCCTCTTTTTAAGCTCCTCAAAACTTTTCTCACGTTCCTCATTCCACACAAACTTTATGCCCTTCTTCATCAACTGAGTTAATGGCAAAGCTAACAAAGAGAAACCTTCCACAAATCGCCTGTAGTACCCTACCAAACCCAAGAAACTCCTTACTTTAGTTACCGTGGTAGGTCTTGGCCAATTAGTGATAGCCTTAACCTTCGCATGATCCACCTTAATACCTTCAGCAGACACGACATGCCCCAAAAATGCTACATGTTCTAACCAAAACTTGCATTAGGAAAACTTAGCATATAACTTATTTTTCTGCAGAACCCCCAAAATAGTATGAAGATGCTCTTCATGCTCCTCCTTAGACTTAGAATACACCAAAATGTCATCATTGAAGACAATGACAAATTGGTCTAAGTACTCGCTAAAAACTCGATTCATCATATCCATAAACACTGCTGGAGCATTAGTCAACCCAAATGACATCACCAAAAACTCATAGTGCCCATACCGAGTACGAAAAACTATTTTTGGAATGTCCTCTTCCCTCACCCTCAACTGATGGTACCCCGACCTCAAATCTATCTTTGAGAAGAACTTCGCCCCTTGGAACTGATCGAAAAGGTCATCTATCCGTGGTAATGGATATTTGTTCCTGATAGTGATCCGATTTAGCTCCCTATAATCTATACATAATCTCATAGATCCGTCCTTCTTCTTCACAAACAATACTGGAGCACCCCATGGCGATACGCTCGGTCTAATGAATCCACGATCTAATAACTCCTGTAATTGTTCCTTCAACTCCTGTAACTCTAATAGAGCCATTCTATAGGGTGCCTTAGAGATAGGTTCCGCTCCAAGAATAAGCTCAATAGTAAACTCAACTTCCCTTAGCGGTGGCAATCCTGGCATATCCTTAGGAAATACCTCAGGAAATTCTCGCACAACTGGATAGTCATCAAGTTGGGGCTCATCCCTTGAGGTATCCTTCACATAAGCCAAATAATAATCACGCCCCTTAGCAATCATTTTGCTAGCCTTCAAAGCTGAGATCAACTTTACAACACCATTCGGCTTGGAACATTGAAACTCAAATTCTGGAGCCTCTAAGGTTCCAAAAATAACCTTCCTCGCCTGACAATCAATAGTGGCACAATGCTTACTCAGCCAATCCATACCCAAGATGATACTGAAATCATGCATCACCATCAGAAGTAAGTTAGTTGCATACACCCTCCTCCCTAACTTCAAAGGATACTCGCGAAATTGCTCAGAAATAATCACAGAATTCCCCATCGGAGTGGCAATAGATAAATGAGGATCTAATATATGAGAAGACACTCCAAGATGACGACTAAATGAAAGTGCAACAATAGAGTGTGTAGATCCAGTGTCAAACAAAATTGATGCCTCACGATTTCCTACAAGAAGGATGCCTGAAATAGTACATGGTGCTTGGGTCGCCTGATTAGCTGTCAATGTAAATACTCTCCCACCGGCGTTGCGCTGACCGCCATTACCAGCATTACCGCCTCCCCCATTACCACTCTGAACTGTGCAGTCCCTTGCTCTATGTCTCATCTGTCCACATAAGAAATAAGCCCCTGTATCTCTATAGCACGCCCTACCAGCATGATACTCACCACAAGTAGCACATGGAGCAGGTGGAAGTGGCAAAAGGTTCAGATTGCCCCCACCTGCCAGTCCTGGATACCGCCCTTAAATTTGACCCTGTTGGCGATGCTGACCCTGATTCTGATTTTGTTGGAAACCTCTGTTCTGTTGAAATCCCCTATTTTGATACTGCCCTCCAACTTGCCACTGACCCTGCTGCTGACCTCCATGACTACCCTGCTACATTGGGTAAGCAAAATCCCTTCGAGGATTAAATCACTGACCCGATGGAGGCTCATTCCAATTATTTTTCCTTCTATTTTGATTTCTACCAAACTGCCCCATTCCTTGCCCTTGCTGGTCATGTCTATCTCTCTTTTGACTCCCTTCTAATTTGGAAGCTCGAAACTCTTTGTGTTCCATTTCCACACTCTTAGCTGCATTAGCCACCTGTGATACATCTGTAAATATGGTGTGGATGATCAATCGCCTATACTCATATTTCAAGGCCCATTTGAACTTTTTTGCCTGTTGTGTAGTTGTCCCAGCTATTGAACCCGCAAAACCAGCCAATCTCGTAAACCTCGCTATGAAATCAGTAATAGTCTCATCATCCTTCTTCCGAATGGACATTCTCTGATGTATGCATCCCTATCAGCGTTTGGGAAATACTGCTGATAGAAAAGGTCACAAAAATCGCTCCATATGAGTCCATCCATAAATTCATCTCCCTGTGTAGCTGTGAGACCCCGAATTTTATGAAATGAAAGTATTCAATTTTTTTGTAATTATTCTATTTAGTAAATTGTTAAATTGATAAAAGGTTAAAGTTAAGGGTGATATGTGAAAATTTTTGCAAAGTATGCAAATTGTTATAAAATATTCGTCTGATCGGGTAATTAATCGGATAAATGAGCAATTAATTGCTATTATTTCACATGCTTATAACTATTTATTCACATGTGCGTACTATTGATTCACATTCTTGTACTATTAAGGGAGTTGGTGCAAGATTGATAATACTTGATGACTAAGTTAAAAATGGAGGTATAGATAGAGGTACTATACTGTAATTATTTTTTTCACATGTTTAGAACTATTGAGTCACATGATTTACTATTAATTCACATGATTTACTATTAGGGGAGGTGGTGCAAGTTTGATAATACTTGCAGGACTAAATTAAAAATGAAAGAAAAGTTGGAGGTATTGTACTGTAATTTTTTGAGCCCCAAAACGTGCAATTATCGAAACTATATTTTTCTATAAATCGAAGCTCATTCTTCCTTCATTTCTCACCAATTCACTAAAGCTTTAGAGCCATTATTATAGAGAGAAATTATAGAAAGAAAGAAGAAGAGAAGTCTGCTCCCTCATTATTCTAGTATCCAGTCTTCTTTTGAGGTAAGGGATATTATTTGTTGTACTCGTAAGGGGTATTATTTCTTTCGTGTTCTTGAAGAGAGCTGTTGTTATTTTATTCCTTATTATTCTGTTGGAACATCTTGTTTGTGCTTTACGCATGACCTGGTTCCATTAGTTATCATTCTATTGGAACATCCTGTCTGTGCTTTACGCATGACCCGGTTCCGTTCTTTATTATTCTGTTGGAACATCCTGTCTGTGCTTTACGCATGACCTGGTTTCCTTAATTATTATTCTGTTGGAATATCCTATCTGTGCATTTTACGTCGGACCTGGTTCCGTCTTTATTATTCTGTTGGAATATCTTGTCTGTGCATTTTACGCCGGACCTGGTTCCGTCTTTATTATTCTGTTAGAATATCCTGTCTGTGCGTTTTACGCCGGACCTGGTTCCGTCTTTATTATTCTGTTAGGAATAACCTGTCTGTGTGATCTCTATCGCATGCATGGTGAATCCTTCTATTATTTCATTCTTTATTATTCTGTTGGAATAACCTGCCTATGTGGATTACCACATGCATGATGAATGATCATTTATATTCATTCCTTATTAAATTGTGAAAATGATCTAGTTACGTTGATTATGATGAGAGTCATAATAAAAGCATTGGACTGATGAAAATTATGGGTATATGAAGTATTAGTAAGTGTTATGATAAGTTATGTTGGTTATTATGTGAAAACATGAAAGTTTCTTAGAAATCACAAAGGGTTGAAAAATTAGATTTTGGTGAAAATGGAACATGAAATTCAATTGACCATATCTCCTATTATATTTTGAATTTTTGAGTGTGGTCAAGTTCTAGAGTTAGATCTATGAGTTTCCTAACTTATCCATGTGGAATCACTAGAAAAGGTGTTGTAGATTTTCGTGTGGACTGATTTTAGCGAATGAGTCAAAAATTGCCAATTTCGAAAAAGCTACTACCCAGAAACTTAAAGGGGCTGTTTCGGTCACTTAATTTGTGAGACAAATTCCGGCCTTTTGGGACATGAAAGTATATAGTATAAAGTACCTAGTGTCCAAAAATGAGCTCATTCCGACTTAAAATGAGCAAGTTGTGACTATTTCAATATTTAGGTTTTTTCGACGAAAAATGCTATAACCGGAGTTCTATAACTCCGATGACTATGAAATTTAAACTGGAAGCTCACGTTAACATGTGTAAGATCCTGCCAAGATTTGGGAGTTTCTGGAGTTAAACTTGAGGTAGCTAATTTCTTAAGTAATTAATTAGAAATTTATTTTTGAAAAATAGTAAATGAATTTTAAAAATTCTGAGAAAAATATATGTTCAATATGGGACTATATTCTGCTAAATCCCAGAAAAAAAATATTTTTGGGACTGATTTGGTATTTTTCATGAAAATAATTTAGTTACGAACATATGAGTTAAATATGTTATGTGAAGTTGAAGAATTGGTAAATAAGATTTTAGGGTTTGAAAATCCTATATAAGGTATATGCAGATTTTTAATGAGTGATTTGATCATTGGTGATGAAATCTTATGAGTATGGCATTTTTGAATGATTAAATGCATTATTTGGTAAAGTGTAAACAATTAAATTAAATTATTTATAAGTTTAAGAAGTGATTAAAATATTGTTATAATGTTAACGATATTAGATTATGAGTTTATTAAGTGATTGATAATATTTGGATAAATTTAAAGTCTTTAATATTTATCTTTGATTTCGTTTGATTAATGCTTATAACATTGTCATCATCCTCATGCTTATATTATGTTGAAAGTCATCTGTGGCCTGTAGTGCATAGATGAACTTGGTATGATTATGACCAGGGATTATTCGGTATAATCATGACCGTAATGTTACAAATGATATGAAAAAAAGTCCTCATTGGCCCGTAGTGCATTGATGGACAGTTTTTGGTATGATTATGACTATGGATTCTCTTCGGCCAAGGGTGCAAAGATGAATTGTTTTATGGCATGATCAGGACTGTTGATGAAAACATGATTATCTTTGGCCCGTAGTGCATGGATAATTCGTGGTCGTGATACTAATGAATATCATTGGCCGTAGTGCAGGGATGACGTGGATTATTTATTAAGCTGAGTCTCAGCGATAAAAGTGATGAAAAACCTTTTAAAACATAGAAGATAGTAGATTTTATTCTCTACTTGACTCTTCTAATGGATTGTTTGTTTCGCTGCAGTTAAACTTGATGTTTGTTATATTGTATCAATTTAACACTGTTGAAAGCTAACGATAATTTATTCTGCATTATCTTAGTCATAATATTTCTTACTGGGCTAGTTGAGCTCACCCTTTCTTTCATTGTTCTCTTCAAGAAATGAAAACGTAGCTGGGACTAGTCGGGGAACGGAGTGACGGTCCAGATGATAGCATTAGTAGTTCTTACTATTCTGTGAAATAGTGTGATAATAAGTGTAATGAGGATTCCATTGAGTGTGGATATTGTCTAGATGACAATATTCCTATTAAAACTCACAGCATATGTTTTGTCGTATTTTACACGACAGTTGTATAATTATGTTGTATTTGTATTCTGCACCATATATTTGGCGACTCAGAATAGGTGATGTATACCTATTTTGGGGGCGTCACAGTAGCCTTCAACAATTTCCACCATCGCTGAGCATCATCCTCTAGCTTATAAACTATTAATCTCACCTTCTGATTTTCTGAACGCCCAATCACATCAAAAATCTTCTCCAAGTGGGTGATCCAGTTCTCCGCATCAATTGGAGTTGGAGCAAAACGAAAAGAATTAGGCTTCTGCTTAATGAACCTCTCTAATAACACATACAACGGCTGCACTTGCTGACCCACTTGATCCTCGGGAGGAACATTCTGCTCATGTTGTGGTATCTCTGCATCATCCCCCATGCCATTTGCATGCTGATTTCCTTGCATCTACGGAATACCCTGCATAGCCTCTGCCACGGCCTACGTAACTGCCTCATTCACCATTGCTGCAACCATAACCGAGGTTATTATTGCATTACCCTGATTCCCATCGTTTTCACCCTGGTTAACAGCCTCAACCTGGGGCTGCCTCTAACCCCTCCTACTGTTATTACCCTGCCTCCCAGCAATTCTCGAAGACTTACGAGCCATCTATAATACAAAATCAAACAGACGAGAACAAACAGATCAAAATAAATAATCAAGGATAAATTTATGCAGAACAAAAATCAAATGCAATACAAATCTTATAACTACCCAGTGGTCTACCCATAACTCACAGGTCAAGCCTAAAAGGCAATCTACAAGATCATAACCTAAGCTTTGATACCAACTCTGTAACACTCCTTTTCTGAAAAGGAAAAGGGTTGTCACGCACAAAACATAATAAACACAAACCTCTAATAAATCTCAAAATATCTCCAATGAAATTGAACACTAATTGTCACATGCTCCAATTTAAATAGAAGGAATTCCACACTGACATAGTCTCTACTAATAAGAAATAAATGCCAAAATGGCCCAAACATCCATATACAAAATATTAGGAAAACCAAGTCTAATAATAAGTCTCAAAAACTAATAATAAGTCTCAAAAACTAATCTACTCATTTGGATCAAAGGTAGCTCTCATCCCACATATCCTGATTACCTATCGGAAAAAGAACACAGCGTGAGCCAATTTCCCAGTACAAATATGAAGAAGAATAAATATATCACAATAAGTAATGAATCTAAAAGAGTTGAATGAATGAACACATGTGAATTACAAACTAATTACGAATAGATCAGAATTTGTGAGTCCATTTACAAATGACTAACACTGTCAATCGAATAATTATAGCCAAAAGAATCCCAAACAAATAAGGCTGAATCAAATGGTTGTAAGGTGACAACTTCATACTAAGATCAAATACAAATAGCCAAAGGCTAACAAAATACATCGGTATCATGATGTATACAAATCAAATCGGATAGTACGCACGATACATACGTCACTAATCCGCCAAATAAATCAAATCAAATCGAATACTGGGTCGACCCATACGTATCCTGAACAAATATATCAAATGGTCAAAGCTCATACCCAAAGCATACAAAAGGATACGCCATGGACTGATCACACCGCTACGGAAGGTGTCATGCCCTTGTGTCAAGAGGACATGCCTGTAGTACCCCCACAGGTGGTTAGCTCAAGTATACCCTAACAATCAAACTACAAAACGTAAGCCAAAAAGGGTTCAAATTACAAGGCTTACATGACCATCTCCGAATGATATCAAATTATCAAATACGAACATACTCAATTATCACAAGATATCAATGATCAAAACAACTCCCGAATGTAAACAAAATTATACGAAGAATGATACAAATAAATAAAGTCTCCAAAATATATTGACACGATTAACTAGTTCAAAGAGTACAAATGTGAATTCTAATATCAATGCCAAAACGAAACTATCTCAATAATTTTGACGACAAGGATTGAGGCAATACCAAATTTCTAAACGAGTAACAAAACGAACGAATTAAATTTAAAGGAGTATCGCTGAAAAAGTACGGAATCCGTACCTCAATAAAGTACCAAAATAATTCGCCGAATCCAAATATCACCCGCTAAACTCCCTCAATCCGATCTAATTACATATAATAAAAATAAATGTAAGTATATTTATAAAAATATTATTCCCATTTTTAACCCGTTAATTAACTTATTTATTATTATTATTATTATTATTATTATTATTATTATTATTATTATTATTATTATTATTATTATTATGTACTGACCATTCATATATACACAATTTCTATATATACCTTCTGTTCTGAATTGATTAAGTTAGTGCAGAGAAGTTCAATTGATTTTGTAAATTGAACTTAATCAATTTAATATATATATATATATATATATATATATATATATATATATATATATATATATATATATATATATATATATATATAATGATTACATGAATTCTAGCTTATCACTTTTAGTCCATATATGGGACTCCCATCTGGGAACGAAAATTAAATGCTGCCAATACCTAAAGCAAATACCAATCAGGGAAACCTCTCATTCAAAAAATAATAATAATAATAGTAACTTACCAGTATGTTTCTTGCTGAATAACGAATCGAATTGATTACTTCTCCCTTTTTGTTCTTTTTCGTCTCACACCCAACTCTTTTCAAATCGCAGCAGAACTAATGAATATAAGGTTAGGTTTTGGTTTATTTATTAATTAATATGTTTTATTAATACTTTTAATTTTATTAAGATTTAAAATTACACAAATAAAAATTAAACTCAATTAAATTTAATGGCCAAATTTAATGTAATATTACTTATTATGGTCCAAATAAATTAACTACAGTTTGACCCAAATATAAGAAAAGCCCAAAAATATTTTAAAGCTTACATAAATATTTTATTTTTTATTTTTTTATTGGGTATTACAGTTGATGCACGCTCGATGATCCTCCTCACACCGGGGGTAATACTACTGGCTTGACTTAGTTTTGTAGATGATTAGTACATATTTACTTTAGTTTAGCTTAATGGGATGTTAATATTTTTTAGTTTAGTTGATGTTTGACATATTGTAATTTAAACCTTGTCATTACTTTAGTTTAACATCTTTACTTTAGTTTTGTTTATGTTTGAGATATTTAGTTTAGTTTAGCTTAATGGGATGTTTGACATCTTTATTTCTCGTTTAGTTGATTTTTGACATATTGTTGGCCTTGGTAATTCATATTCATGTTGTTTGATAGTAAGTTATGTTGTATGTGTTGTTGGAAAAAAAGAACAGGTTTACATGTGACGCCCCCAGAATAGGTATACATCACCCATTCCGAGTCGCCAAAAATATGGTACAGAAATAAATACAACTTCATTAATACAATTGTCGTGCAAAATACGATAACACATATACTGTGAATTTAAATACAAATATTGTCTTCTAGACAATATCCGCACTCAAATAAGTCCTCATTATAATTATTGATACACTATTTTACAAAAATAGTGAGGACTGCTAAAATAACTTTCTAGAATTATCACTCCATACCCCGGGTAGTTCCTGTTATATTGTCATCTCCTAAGAAGAAAAATAGAACAAAAAGAAAAAGGGTGAGATCAACTAGCCCAGTAAAGAATATTATGACTAAAATAATATACAACAAATTATCATTAGTCTTCAACAGAAAAAAATCTAATAGAATATAATAGACAACAAGTTTTAGATCAACAACTACAGCGGAAATAATAATTCATTAGAAGAGTTAAGTAGAGAATGAATTCTACTATCTTCTAAGATTGAAAAGTCCATCATCAATGTAACATCAATCAATATACATCTTAAATCAAATATTCATCTTTACACTACAAGCCAAAGATATTTATGTGTATTACTAGTTGGTCATGCTCATCTCAACACCTGTTCATCTTTGCACTACGAGCCAAAGATATTCATCAGTTAATCATTCATCTTTGCACTACAGGTCAAAGATATTCAGTAATATCATCATTTAGGACTGAGGATGATGAAAAATATCTTTAAAAAACGAATCTAGTGAGATAAAAGATCAAAGATTAGTGATTCGTACTTTAATTTATCGAAGTTCAAAAATATCTTATAATAATCAATTGTGGAGCAAAATTCAAGAATGAAGATCAAAACATGGATACAATCAAATATAGTAACCACAATAGACAACTTGGACAAAGAAAGAAAAATTTATTTTTTTGTGAATAGTGTCGTATTCGTGAATAGTACCGTATACGTGAATAGTGTCGTATACATGAATAGTAATTCCGACATAAAAAGGTAGAAATTCTACAATAAAATTCATATCAATATTTCAGCATAATGATATTAAAAAAATAATATCATTTACGAAGAAAATAACATCCCTTACCTCAAAAGAACAGTACTTCCGACTGAAATATCAGGTATAAGGCTGAAAAAAACTTGTACTGAATAACAACTCTCAAAGTATCTAAATACTCACAAAAATACGCTCGATAATATAGAGAGAGAAAACTTATGATTTTAGTGTGATTTTCAATTCTAACTAAGCACCTTATTAATAGAAAAATACTAGAACGTCAAAGCAGACTAACCAGCCTGATGGCTTTACCTACTACTATTCATGCCCACCATTTTTGAAATAAAATGTTAGCACATTTCTCACCAACCAAAAGTGGGGTCCACCCATTCTAGAAATTTCCAAAATGTTTTAAAATTTAAACAATAATCAACAACTTTAATAATTCATAATAAATAGCCCTTTTATCAGAAAAATACGAATATGATGTTTATTCTATAGGAAATTTAATTCTCTACAACTTTGTAGAAGAAAGTTTTTCCAAATTCCAATCAGAAAATGTCCAAAATTCACATACGGATGATTTTTAATACCTTCATTCCGACAAAATATTGATAAAATACCTCAGCATTAATTCTTTCATTTATATCCACATAAAATAAATATTTTCTTATCATATAAATTAATAATTAATTATCCACAAATAATATTACAGAATCACAATTATGACAACCAGATCGTTTTCAGGAAAGAAGGGGCTTTCCGATAAGGATTTCTCCTTACTGGCGCGCAATTAGGTGACCAAACCTCTCCTTAGACAGAACTTCCTTAGACATTGCCAATAATGCTATCTGATAATATTATTCAAATAATATGAATTATTGATCTGATAATGAGAAATATTGTGCAGTGACAATTATTGAAACAACAATAATATAAAATATCAACGTAGCAATCAATAAAATAAAATATTAAACAGTAATTACTGTAACAATTATTGAGTAGTACCTTCTTAAGTAAGAATCAATAATCTAACAATACTGTGCCATACTGTGGGCTACTGTGCAATCACGCGTATTACTGTACTTTAACCACCGAGTATTCCAACAGTGTTAACTGTAGTTAACTACGTCGTTATTTATTAAAACTCAAACTTATCATTTTTTTCATCCTACCGTTTTCCATTATGGGGCTCACAAATGGCTACGCCGTCGTATGAATATTCTCCGACAATAAGAATATTCTACAACCAAATAAATATTCCCCGACAACAATGAATATTTTATAACCATTTACTTATTTTGTAAAATTTACATATTTTACCCATAACCAAAGCATTATATCAAATTAACATCTTATTATTCAAAATAATAATTAGAGGAAATTATATTTTATTTATGAAAAAGTTGGGGTCTTACAACCTCCCCTCCTTATGAAATTCCGTCCTCGAAATTGACTTACGTACCTAGTGTTTCGAAAAGGTGAGGATACATCACTTTCATTTTTGATTTCAACTCCTAGGTCATTTCTTCAATAGCATGGTTCCTCCACAAAACCTTAACTTGTGGTATAACTTTGGTGCGTAGGACATGCTCTTTCCTATCTAAGATCTTAACAGGTACTTCCTCGTACGTTAAATCTTCGGCTATCTCGTCTGATTTTAACTCAATTATGTGGTTCGGGTCTTTCACATATTTACGAAGTATAGATATGTGAAAAATATTATGAACACGAGACATGCTTGGAGGTAATGCGAGTCTATAGGTCACATTTTCTATTTGGTCAAGAATCTCAAATGGACCAACAAATCTTGGATTGAGCTTTCCGCTTTTCTTAAATCTTGTAACTCCCTTCCATAGAGCAATACGTAACAATACATGATCCCCCAATATTAAATTCCACGTCCTTTCGATGAAGATCTGCAAAACTCTTTTGTCGATCCTGTGTCGTTTGTATACGTTGTCGAATCGTTTGAATCTTTTCTGTAGTTATGTGTACCAATTCTGGTCACAACAACATTGCTTCACCCACTTCGTCCCAACATACTGGAGAACGACACTTTCGTCAATACAACGCCTCGAATGGAGTCATGCCTATACTTGCTTGATAACCGTTGTTGTAGGAGAATTCCACCAATGGAAAGTACTTATCCCAACTCCCTTTGAAATTTAGGACACAAAGTCTTAATAGATCTTCAAGAGTTTGAATAGTCCTTTCTGATTGCCCGTCCGTTTGAGGATGGTATGCCGAACTGAATCGTAAATCTGTGCCCATAGCTTTCTGCAAGATAACCCAAAATCGTGAAGTGAATCTTAGGCCACGATCCGAAACTATGGATACTGGCATACCATGCAATCTCACAATCTCATTCACGTACATACGAGCAAGACGTTCAAGGGAATAAGTCTCCCGTATAGGCAAGAAATGAGCAGACTTGGTTAATATATCAACAATAACCCAAATTGCATCTATGCCTTGAGAAACCTTGGGAAGAACCATAACGAAATCTATAGTAATGTGTTCCCATTTCCATTTCGGAATCTCAAGTGGTTGCAAGGGACCCTTTGGCACTAGATGCTCCGCCTTTACACATTGACAAGTTAAACACCTCGAGATAAACTCCGCGATCTCTCTCTTCATATTGCTCCACCAAAATGTATGTCGAAGATAATGATACATTTTGGTACTCCCAGGATGGATTGTAAATGGTGTGTTGTGTGCCTCCATCATGATTTTATGCTTCAAGTCAGAATCGTTAGGAATGCAAAGTCTGGAGTTGACTCGAAGTATTCCTTCTTTATCGATTCTTGGTTCTGGAATAACACCTTCTTGCAATTTCTTCTTCATATGCATCAGCTCTGGATCTGTGGCTTGAGCAGCTTTAACTTTATAAATTAAAGTCGGTTCTACTCGTATGTTTGATATCATCACGTGGGTACTTGGAGCCTTTAACTCTATCTCCATCCTTTGCAAGTCATACAAAATGGGCCTTTGCGTTGACAATATCGCACTCGTACCCGCATATGATCTTCTACTCAATGCGTCAGCTACTACGTTCGCTTTTTCAGGATGGTATTGGATGGTATGATCGTAATCTTTTAACAGCTCAAGCCAACGTCGTTGCCGCATGTTGAGTTCCTTTTGGGTGAAGAAATATTTAAGGCTCTTATGATCCGTATAAATCTCCACTTTCTCCCCATACAGGTAATGTCTCTAGATCTTCAACGCGAAAACGACTGCTGCCAACTCCAGATCATGAGTAGGATAATTCCTCTCATATTCTTTGAGTTGCCGTGAGGCATAGGCTATGACTTTCCCATGTTGAATGAGAACACATCCTAACCCTTTTCCTGAAGCATCGCTGTAGATAACAAATCCATCTGAACCAGATGGTATTGTCAGAACAAGTGCCGAAATGAGTCTCCTCTTGAGCTCTTGGAAACTTTTCTCGCATTCCTCGCTCCATATGAATTTTATATCTTTTCGAGTCAGCTGAGTTAATGGAGTAGCGATACGAGAAAATCCTTCCACGAATCTCCGATATTAACCAGCTAAGCCTAAAAAGCTATGTACTTCGGTCACCGACTTCGGTTGCTCCCAACTTTGTATGGCTTCAATCTTCGTTAGGTCAACAAATACTCCATGTTTTGACACCACGTGCCCAAGAAATGCTACTTCCTCAAGCCAGAACTCGCATTTCTTCAGCTTGGCATATATCTTGTTATCGCGAAGCCTTTGAAGTACTAGCTTCAAATGACTAAGAATTCATAATGCCCGTATCGAGTTCTGAAGGTAGTCTTCGGAATATCCTCAGTTTTAATCTTCAGTTGATGATATCCAGAACGAAGATCGATCTTTGAAAAGAGTTATGCTCCTTGTAATTGGTCGAACAGGTCATCAATGCGAGGTAGCGGATACCTATTTTTGATGGTGACATGGTTCAATTCCTGATAGTCGATACAAAGTCGCATACTCCCGTCTTTCTTCTTTACGAATAAAACAGGAGCACCCCAAGGAGATGTACTAGGACGAATGAAATCGATGTCTAACAACTCATGTAGTTGGACCTTTAACTCCTGAAATTCAATAGAAGCCATTCGATATGGGGTTTTAGAAATGGGCTTTGTACCAGGTTCAAGGTCAATAAAGAATTCAACTTCACGTTTTGGGGGTAGACCGGAAAGTTCTTCAGGAAATACGTCAGGAAATTCACTAACAATATAAATATTATTCAAATCTGATGTGTTTTTGTTCAAGTCCGTGACATAGGCTAAGAAAGCTTGACATCCGTTTTTCAATAAATGAATAACTTTATGGCTTGATATGACAGTGATTGACTTTAGTGGTTTGGTTGTTTGAATTCGCATAACATGTTGGTTAGGAATATGAAAACTAACAATCTTATGAAAATAATCAATTTTGGCATGATGAATAGTTAATCAATCAATCCCTAAAATCACATCAAATGCAAGTATTTTCAAAGAAATAAGATCGACAGGTAATGTGATGGTACCAACTTGGATCTAGCAAGATTTATAAACAGTAGATGTAATGAAAGTTTTTCCTTACGGAGTCTCAACAGATAAGTCAAAGTCTAATTTCTCCGGAGTCAAGTTCAAACGTTGAGCACAAGCAGGAGAGACAAAAGAATGCGTAGAACCGGTATCTAATAAGGTATAAACTTCACAAGAGTTTATGATTAGCTTACCCGTGATCACCTCATTTGGGTTCATCGTGTTTTGGCCAGTCACGACAAACACTCTACCAGGAACCGCTGACTTTGACTTTTTCGGAACAGCCTTCGAAGTCACCATTCCCACTAGACTTGGTTTCGCTACAAGACAATCTCTAGCTATATGACCTTCCTTTCCATAGTTATAACACACCTTGGATTGTTGTGGGCAGTTTGGGCTGATATGTCCCTCTTTCCCGCATTTATAACAAACGACCGGTGATCATTCTCCTCCCCTAGAAACAGTTGATGCTAGTGCTGACGTCTTCACATTATCATTGTTGTACCTTCTCTTTTTGAAATCTCCCCCCGACTCGCTTCTTCTACTATCATGGCCACGATTACCACCAGAGTGGTTACCGTTTTTGTCCAAATGTTTTCCTCCCCGCTGGTTGTCATTGCTCCGATGACTGCTACCACCGGTATGACCCTAGTTGTGGTCCCTCGATTGAACATACTCATTATCTCGCTTTAATAATTGAGCCCTGTTTACAATATCTGAATATAGAGAAAATTTATGAGAGATAAAATATTGCCGAATTTCAGGTTTCAGACCTCTCAGAAACATCTGTGTCATACGTTCCTCATTCTCTACCAAATAAGGTGCAAACTTAGATAACTCTGCGAACTTAGCCTCGTACTGGGACACAGTCATGTTGTTTTGTTCCAGTCTAATAAACTCTACCTCCTTCATATGATGAATACTTTCAGGAAAGTACTTGTCATTTAACAGTTTTTGAAACGTTTCCTAAGAAATATTGAGTGCGGCTGGCTGGGTACGCTTCACAGACTCCCACCAGTAGTCTGCCTCACCACGGAACATAAAGGTGGCGAATGAAACCTTCTGTTCCTCCGTGCATCCCAAGACATCAAATATTTTGGTAATTTGTTTAACCCATGTTTCCGCCTTGATTGGATCCGACTTTCCCACAAATTCTGGTGGTCCCAACTCTTTGAACTGCTTGGCTGTGACAAGCCGCACGTTTCTATCATTTCCACCCGTATTTTGTACACGAGTCTCCCTTGTCTAATTTTGCATGAACTGCAAAAAGTTTTTAAACTTTCCATCATTCATCGTTTGTTCGGTAGTATTGTTTACATGAGGAATATTGCCTTTCTATTGCACGTTCCCCTGGTTAGTGATTAAAGATGTCTCCACGGTCTCATTCACTCTATTGTTAACATTCTCAGGTGTCATTCTCAAATACTGCCATAAAACAAGGGTTAATTAAAGAATTGACATGCCACATAATACCCTTATATTATGACCGACCAACAAATAAGCTTAGGTAGAACACACTAGCGAAGGATTTACTCGTCTCTCCCCTCCTAGTTCTATTCCCCGATCTCCGCTAGAAATCATATCCCTAAGCTCTGATACCAACTGTGACGCCCCCAGAATAGGTATACATCACCCATTCTGAGTCGCCAAAAACATGGCACATAAATAAATACAACTTCATTAATACAATTGTCGTGCAAAATACGACAACACATATACTGTGAGTTTAAATATAAATATTGTCTTCTAGACAATATCCACACTCAAATAAGTCCTCATTACAATTATTGATATACTATTTTATAAAAATAGTGAGGACTGCTAAAATAACTTTCTAGAACCATCACTCTATATCCCGGCTAGTTCCTGCTATATTCTCACTTACTGAGAAGAAAAACGGAATAAAAATGAAAACGGTGAGCTTAACTAGCCCAGTAAAGAATATTATGACTAAGATAATTTACAACAAATTATCATTAGTCTTCAACAGGAAAAAATCTGATAGAATATAATAGACAACAAATTTTAGATCAACAACTGCAGCGAAAATAATAATTCATTAGAAGAGTTAAGTAGAGAATGAATTCTACTATCTTCTAAGATTTAAAAGTTCATCATCAATATTTTATCCCTGTAATATCAATCAATATACATCTTGAATCAAATATTCATCTTTGCACTACAGGCCAAAGATATTCATGTGTATTACCAGTTGGTCATGTTCATCTCAACACCTGTTCATCTTTACACTATGGGCCAAAGATATTCATCAGTTAATCATTTATCTTTGCACTACAGGCCAAAGATATTCAGTAATATCATCATTTAAGACTGAGGATGATAAAAAATATCTTTAAAAAAATAAATTCAGTGAGACAAAAAGACAAATATTAGGGATTCGTACTACAGTTTATCCAAGTTCAAAAATACTCTATAATAATCAATTGTGGAACAAAATTTAAAAATAAAAATTAAAACATGAATACAATCAAATATAGTAACCACAATAGACAACTTGGACAAAGAAAGAAAAAAAAAATTTTGTGAATAGTGTCGTATTCGTGAATAGTACCATATACGTGAATAGTGACGTATACGTGAATAGTAATCCCGACACAAAAAGGTAGAAATTCCACAATAAAATTCATATCAATATTTCGGCATAATGATATTGAAAAAAATAATATCATTTACGAAGAAAATAATATCCCTTACCTCAAAAGAACAGTACTTTCGGCTGAAATATCAGGTATAAGACTGAAGAAAACTTGTACTGAATAACAACTTTTAAAGTATCTAAATACTCAAAAAAATACGCTCGATAATATAGAGAGAGAAAACTTATGATTCGGTGTGATTTTTAATTCTAACTAAGCACACTATTTATAGAAAAATACTAGAACGTCAAAGCAGACTAACCTGCTATCTGATGGCTTTACCTGCTACTATTCATGCCCACAACTTTTGAAATAAAATTTTAGCACATTTCTCACTAACCAAAAGTGGGGTCCACCCATTCTAGAAATTTCCAAAATGTTTTAAAATTTAAACAATAATCAGCAACTTTAATAATTCATAATAAATAGCCCTTTTATCAGAAAAATATAAATCTCATGCCTATTTCATAGGAAATTTAATTCTCTACAACTTTGTAGAAAAAAGTTTATCCAAATTTCAATCAAAAAATGTCCAAAATTCACATACGGGTGATTTTTTAATTCCTTCATTCCGACAAAATACTGATAAAACACCTCAGCATTAATTCTTTCATTTATATCCACATAAAATAAATATTTTCTTATCATATAAATTAATAATTAATTATTCACAAATAATATTACAGAATCACAATTATGACAACCAGATCGTTCCCAAGAAAGAGGGGACTTTCCGATAAGGATTTCTCCTTACTGATGCGCAATTAGGTGACCAAACCTCTCCTTAGACAGAACTTCCTTAGACATTGCCAATAATGCTATCTAATAATATTATTCAAATAATATGAATTATTGATCTCATAATGAGAAATACTGTGCAGTGACAATTATTGAAACAACAATAATATAAAATATCAATGTAACAATTAGTAAAATAAAATATTGAACAATAATTACTATAACAATTATTGAGTAGTGCCTTCTTACGTAAAAATCAATAATTCAACAATACTATGCAATGGCTACTGTGCAACCACGCGTATTACTGTACTTTAACCACCGGGTATTCCAACAGTGTTAACGGTAGTTAACTACGCCGTTATTTATTAAAACTCAAACTTGTTATTTTCTTTATCCGACCGTTTTCTGTTTGGGGCCCACAAATGGTTGCGCCGTCGTACAAATATTTCCCAACAATAAGAATATTCCACAACCAAACGAATATTCCCCGACAACAATGAATATTTTATAACCACTTGCTTATTTTACAAAATTTGTACATTTTACCCAAAACCAAAGCATTACATCAAATTAACACCTTATTATTCAAAATAATAATTAAGAGAAAATTCAATTTTATTTATGAAAAAGTTGTGGTCTTACATTACAGGTACAAAAATGTGAGTTAACACCCTGGATGTTGCCAAAATAGAGCAAACATTAAAAAATAAACTCGTTATTCTCGACGGAATACAGTAATATCGACGGAATTCCGTCGGACTTAAGCCTATCTATATGCCAAAAGTTTGTGCCACATGGCTACGTAACTCCGACCGAATACTTTCGACGAAATGGAGTCTGTCGAGTTTGACTTATTCAAGACTGAATTTTGGTCAGAAATAAGTTCGTCGGCGTTAGCTATTCTCGACTAAAATATCAACGGACTTAATTTTGACGCGCTTATACCCGACCGAACTCCCGACTGAATAGTCTGTCGGAATTAATATATTCTCGACGGAATATCTTTAATCTCAACTGAATATTCCGTCGAAAATAACCCATTTTCTTGTAGTGTTGTAGGGCTCATCGTAAGATTTGATTTGATATATTATGCTCCTCGTAACTCCCAACGGATCAAAAGTTATGGTCAAAACAGTGTCAACCCTTCTTGGACTTAGATTTCTGTCATTTTCCTACTACTGATCCAAAAACTTGGTAGCTGATTTCGCAATGAATACGTGCAAGTATACAATGTCAACAAGTAATAAAGTGAAAGTAGAGTATCATTCCCATGAGGGATTATTTAATAAAAATTAGCAAGTACTAACTCTTAACCAAATTAATTTTATTTAAACAAATGATTTAAGATTATGAATTAAAATATTTACTAAAACTAATATTATTACCACTAGTTTAAAATCAGATTATAGAGATTTAAGATTACAACTTCACTTATTGCTTCACTTAAATCAATACACTTCAATCAATACACTTCTTATTAATTATGTTTCACTATTCTGAACTGTTAATCAGGAACTCATTAGTATTTATAACCACCTTCCAATGCATTAAAAACATATCAATCCAAATCCACATTTGATAGAATTGAATCAAACACCCTAATTAACTAATTCATTATATTCCTATGTGAATTAAAATTAAAGAGAGTTTACAGCACATGTTCCCTTATTAGATTGCATGCGATGTGTATGTATATTTCTATCCTAAACACAAATTATGAATTTCATCGTCATGCAAAAAACACAATCACATGTTATTATGATCAGATCTAAATCTATAATCCGTTTCTCAATTGCATATAGATTATCATGGTAATTGTTGATCAGGAAATTAAGCATAAATCATAATAGACAATCACATAATAGATCACAGTAATCAACAAATAAGCGTACTAAAGTAAGCTATGCAATAAGATCCGTTGCAATCTTACACAAGAGAGTTAATTCATTGTCATTGAATTAAAATCTAGAATTCACAATTGAAATAACAAAGAAATATAAAAGTAGAAGAATAGAAGAGAGTACAAATATGTTGTCTGCAGTTTTAAGGCTCCCCTCTTACTCCTGCTTTGAATCCCCAATGCTAGCCAAATTGCTTCAATTTCCAAAACTAATTAAAAACTAGGGTTTATTAATGAATCAAAAGTAGAACCCTAAAAAAATTCTCCCCTAATACTCATAATATCTCCTTTTTATATACCCTCTTCACTTGTAGTAAAGTCCCTGAAACCAATCAGCCAAACCAATCCTTTTGGACTTAACTCTTGAAACATAGCAAAACAACCTTCTTTGTTCCCGACGACAATGCACTATATAAGCTCGCCCTGGCAGATTGACTATTTGACATGGCCCCGGTGGATTCATTACACTAGGGGAATTAGCCCCGGGAGATTCATCAGACCAAAAATTACAAAAATGCCACTAAGCTCCAATTTTCATGTTCTGACCCTCCGAAGCCGTCTCGTACAAATCAAACACAAGAACAAGTAACAAAACACTAAAAATACTTAAAGTAAGTAAAGAATTAAGCTCAAAATATGTCTAAATTGTAGGTACAAAACCCACTCATCAAATAAGTAAGGATAAAGGCTATATATCTCATCAGTACAAACTGTTGGCTCGGAATGTTGATGAAGGTGGAGTTAGAGAGCCTATACCCTATACTAGAAAAAGCCCGTTCAGGGATTATGTGGTAGAACTAGGTGGTGCTAATGAGGTGAAGGTTCAAGAAGAGCACATGGAGAAGAAATCTGGAGTATATGTCAACAGTTTCAGACTGAAAAACATTGACCAAGTGAATGAAGTCATTGGCGCTGCTGTGCAAGCGGTTCTTGAACTAGTCGGTGATGCTCCAGGTGTAAGGGTAAGCAATGATCAGGCGAGCTCTTCTAATACGAACAATGATTTTGGCTTATAGCAGGGCCATGAGGTTAAGTTAGAGAATGTAGGCTTACTTGACCCATTAGGAAAAAGTATCCAGAGACCTTTGAGCACTTCAACCCCCAAAGCAAGAAGTTCTATACAATAAGGTTGAATATGTTATGCACGTCAGTGAATGCATTTTCTCAAACCTTAATAGTTGAGGTTAATACGGATATGGTCATCGAGTACAGGGATCTATTTGCTGACTTGTAGAGAGATAGGGATTTAACGTTATTTGGTTGGTGAGCCATCTAAACTATATTAAACAACTCCATTTTTCACATCCCCTAGTTGACGAGCTTCATGCAATTGACCATCATATTGACGATGCTAACATAGAATTATAAAACTTGCAGGATCGCCACAAGGCAAAGATGAAAGAAATTCATGAGGCTTTTGGATACATGGGTACTAGGCTTGCAATGGGCCAGGGGAGGATCCAGGATCTATTCCCAACAGTGGCGGATTTTTTTTAGGCTGAAGTTTAGCGAGGTAGAGAACGAGAATTTGAATACATTATACACCGCATGTTTAATTTTTTTTTAGAGTAGTAGTAGTTTAAGTTTTTTGCCCCTCTAAGTTTAATTATTTTATAAATTTGTCCCTTTAAGTTTATTAAATTTTATTTTTGCTCCTCTCACTATACCTATAAAAAACAGTTGAGCATAGGTAGTGCCCCATTTGCCCTCCATGTAGATCCGTCAGTGCAGTGGGCTATGTTAGAGATGGTCTATTTCTATTACTAATTTTCTAGCACTGCAATTAATTCTGCTAGTTTGGGTCTTTAGTTTCTATTTAACTTTTATGGAAATTCTAAACTATGTACATGTATTGATCATCTCAAAACTATAACTTTTGTTTTCGAACATTATGATGACTGCATCAAGGGTCGATATTAAACTCATACCTGTTTACACTGGTTATGAATGAGTTCACAAAGAGCATATAAGACCCAGTACAGGGTTTAATGTTCAACTAGACTTGTGATGAGATATTTTAGCCAAGATAGTTTAAGGGAAGTGTGCAAAAGGTGTCACAAGAGGCATGATCTTAGATAGGGGTGTATGATGATAAAAGATTCGGGCATGACCCTCAACTAGTTTAGGAATAAGGTTTATTCATGCTCAAAACAAACAAATATGTACCTCAACACCATTTTGAGAGAAACATAAAAAAAAATTGAGAGAAAGTGAATATGAAATTAGAGAGTGAAAGCATGACAAATTCTCTATAGAATGAGCAAAATATGTTTTGGGACAACATGAGATAAAAGGGAAAAAATTATAGAGATAATTTGAGGAAATGAAAAAGCTTGGGGGTATAAAAGTTTTAGGGATAAATACACTTTTTTCTACTGTACTCGACATTGGTTTACAAATGCACCATTAAATCCGTTACAAAATCCGTTAAATGAGTTAACTTTTAACAAAAACCTATTACATTAGAAAAGACCAACCCCGCATCCAATTACACGTCACCTATTTCATGTGGGTTAATCCTAGTCATTGCTACATTGGAAACTCAGTGGGTATAACCCATTTGCACGACCAAAGACCAGACAAAAGAGAGAGAAATTAAAAGCGTGCAAAGAATAAAATGAGAGAGATTGAGGTGCGAACCATCTACATCTTGCTAACGAATCTTTGGTGCGAATCTTATGTGTAGCTAGTGCGAATCTTCTCAGAGGCATGTTAGACTTCTTTGATTAAATTGATTCTTTGAGGTTGGGAATGGGTATGATTAAATGAGGACTTTTTAATCTCTTGTTATCTTGTGGGTCTTTATGTTTTCTCCATATTTCTTGACTTTATACACATCTGACATGTGGTCCATGGGGTTTATTTTTGCGATTATTGTCTTCTTTGGTCCTGTGACACACCCAAATTTGGGTACTTAAAACCTGTACTTAGTGCTATACGATATCATTCATTCAAACTACTTAATATATTAAATAATTAAAAAGATTACATCAGAGTTCACTATCCCAGGTATGAAGACCTTTAAGAACTTTATTACATGATAGATAATGTATTACCATATAATAAAACTATTACAAATAACGCTTTCCGACTACTCATTTAGTTTTCATTTGCTTTTGTCCTTTCTGGACCCTTCAATATTGTCCTGCTTAGCTAAAAACATTTAATTTCAAAGTAAGAATGAACATTTAATTACTTAGCAATTAATAACAGTTTATAAACATCGTATACAAGGATTAAATGTTTTCTTGAAGATATACTTCTACAACGAATCAATAGTTATGAAGTAACTGAAACAATACTGAATAACCTATCAAATCGTTTACATTTTTGAAACGGCGTAGTGACTATAGATGCTTAGTGGTCAAAAGACCATTAACTTTTTTTTCAAGTTTCTGATAAGGTTTGAACAAAAATTCATCTACACACCGACATACTTACGGAAACGGTGGGTGATCAGCATGTTATGCCCTGCGTTGATCAACCCTACGTGCGGGAACGACATTTGCGTTCATCATAACTGCCTATGGCGCATAAAAATTTCCCAAAAAAGGGATGTTCATTCTCAGACTTGAGTCCAAACTAAAATAATTCAGTTGGACAACTCTAATATCAATAATATTTCAAGACTTGCAAATAAGAATTAAAGAAATAATAGTCTAGCCGTATCAAATGGCTTAAACTCGCTATTTAGATAGTTCATGTATTTCTGAACTTTTTAAATAAGTGTTGTAGCAAACTGAACTATAATTATGCAACCGATAAAAGAATTGCATAAATTTGAACTTGATTTTTATAGATCTTGTCAAATGATTATATTAACTTCACATCAAGGACTAATGTACATGAGTAAAATATTTGTAACAATAATTGAATTGTACAAGTTAGGGAACTTGTACAAACAAACATTGATAACTTGCCAAATATTGAGATACTTGTATTCAATACAGGAATTGAATGAAGTTAAAAACTTGCACATGTTTGAGATACTTGCATAATCATATACCTCTTGCATAAAGTAAATGCAGTAGATATACTTGTTTTGCTCGTAGTTTAGCAAGTATAGTTTAGTGTAACGTCACTTCATAAATCCTACATAGTTACATTCACATAAATGCACATTTTAGCCACATATTCATGTCACAGAACCTGTATAGCTATTAAACATTCACATAAACCATATTATCATCTGTTGTTTTCATTTTCGAAACACTTTCATATTGTTTTGGAATCTTTTAAGCTTCAACTTAATATAGCTGTAAAGCACTCAAAAAGTTCTAATATGGCTTTTAGAATGTCAATACATTGCATTTGTAGTTCATAAACCTTTTATAATGCATTTATGGACTTTGCACGCATCTATATGTAAACTTATAGTCATATAGCGCATCTATGTCTTCCTTTGCATATTTATAGCTTAACTCCGCTTTTGTGAGTAACTTGAATGCTATTTTGCATAAATACTAGATTAACATGCTTAATGCATTCATATAACAATACTTTTCATATTAAAGCATACAAATTTTAATGAAGTTTATATATATGCTTTGCATGTATACTTCAACTACAACGCAAGATCATGTCTTGTTTGCTTAGCTCGTAGGTAGACATATACTATCTATATGTCTTATGCCCATACATAGCTTATATATGTCATACAATGAGTTATTGACTTTGTTTTCATCACTCTCACTTAGTATTCCGAAAACAATCTGTTTTTTAATTTTACATTGCAAAATAGCTTTTAATGATGTCAACGCATTCCCATTACCCGGATAGATTATCCACATATATGTAAACTTATGTTTGCATATTTCCTTTTGCGCGTTGAACAAATATACGCATTGTATAATTGCATTTCATATCCGTTTCGATGCTTCGGTATACGCTTAACTGCCAAAAACCTTAAAATTCGTATCGCAACAACGAAACCCGTGCCATGCCATCAATAATTACATCACGACTTGAAAACTGTGTCTCGACGTCGGACCGGGCCCAACTGGGCAGCCTGGCCTTGCCTGGGCTTGGCCGGCCCCAGCTGGCCTTAGCATGGCTCGACTGAGCTTGGCCTGGCCAGCCGGTAGGCCATGCTTTGACGTCCACTTTGCGCATTTTTAGTTTCCGCCTCGTCCGTCCGCTCCTGACCCATTTTGGATATTTTATAGGTGGTATATCCACCTATTTTTAGAAAATGCTAGCCATGCATTCCAGACATTTTAAACGGGCAAAACATGAGCTCCAACAGGGTAGCTGGGTGCAGCCCATGGCTGCTGCTGCTGCTATGGCTGATATGGCAGCCCACTTCCTTCTTCGTGTAGCAGTTTTGCCATTTTCTATCTCCTAGCTCGCTTATCGGACCACACTTATTTTCGAACATATTATAATTGGTATACAAGACTATTTTTTAAAAATACTAGCCACCTATCTCAGGTCCGATAGGCAGTCCGAATAGGGCGTCAAAAATGGGCGACCGCACTAATTTTTCAAGTTCTCATTTTTTGTTAAAACACGTTCCGGCATGGTCTAATGCCGCTAGGTTATTAAATTGTCCTTATTTAGGATATGCGTACTTATCTTGGGATTCGATTTCACTAAATTATGTGTTTTTAGTCGGATTAGCTCTTTTGGCCATTTTACAAACATCTCATGTGCGACTTATTTGTGGACTATTTTCTATAGGTTGGGGTTACGTATTCAAACCATTTTTGCCAACCTTATTGCTCCGCACAACAACAACAACTATACACCATGGCTCTATCTCAGTCCACAACAATCAATCTATAATGAAAACCATACATGAATTATAACATACTAACTAGTTTATACGTTAGTTTACTAACTCCCAACCTTGCAATTCAATTACAAATTATCATGTAATCTATTTCCAATTAGTGAATAACATGGTCACCAATAATATACACTGTTTCTATTCTTATTTACCAGCCACAGATATTAACTTAATTCATAAACTAACTGACTATTTCATAAACTAACTATAACATAGCAAAAGTTCATTTGGTTACCTTCATTTGCTTGAATGATAATAATTTGTTGCAACTCTTTATTTCTTGTATGCTAACTGAATTGGAAGAAGGTTTGGGTGCATTGAGCAGGGTTCGGCAGGGGTGGGAGAGGAAGGGCAGTGCTCGACAAGGGCAGAGGGGGAAGGAGCCGGGAGAAGGGGCTGGGCTGGGGGAAGTGGCCGGAAGGCTGGGGCTTTTACATCCTCAGTTTTCTTGGCTCCTACGTACGCGTATCACTTGCTTCCTAATTCCATTCTCTTGGCTGCTACTTCACTTGGCCTTCACGGCTTTACACCAAAAATGTCCAACTCTTGCTTGGTTCTTTTTTTCTTCGACTGAGTTGCTCTTTCCTTAATTTGGCTGAGCTAGGCCAAGCCTTGTTTAGTTGTTTTGTTCCATTTTATTTCCTAACTTAGGTTTTATTTCTCCACCCAAGTTTCTTTTATTTTCTCTAACATATAATATTTATATTATGCATTATCCCCTATTTTCCATACACATGATATATATTATATATTCACATATAATATTTATTGATCACATACATATTATGTTTATTTTTATAAAACATAGTAATATTTAAAATAATTACATTTAAAAATATATTACTTAACATTTTTCAATGAAAAGTATATTCCCCATAATATTTCTCTGTATTAAAATAATTCTATATTAAAATTATTTTAGTACTCCTTTCTTAAAGCCTTATTTCTAATAATTTTAGTATTAGAAATTATTCTCAAACTAATTATTTCTTTGGCGAAAAAAGTATTTCTTAATAAATCATGCATATATATATATATATATATAACAAAATAAAAATTTATTATTATCCGGAAAGGTGAGTTATTATAGGTCCCCCACATGTTGTTTGTATATATTGTCTGTATACATAGCTGAGTTTTTGGAAAGTAATGTTCTTCTGTTAATCTATATTCCCACTACTACTGTTGGTAAATAAATAATAATTTTTGATTTTTTTTTGTATTTTTTATGTTTTCACAGAATGAGTGGAATTTGTCACCTGCATGTTCATTATGGGGACAAATTTGTTCATGATCCTAAATATGAGTACAAGGGAGGTAGGATTGAAGTTTATCCTCATTTTGATGTTGATTTCATGTGCATGACTGCAATTAAGTCATTGGCTGCAACTTTAGATTATGATGAAAATGCTAAGGTTTATTTTAAGAATAATGGTCAAATTAGTGAAAATGTTTATAGACTGGTGCATGATGATGGCAATATTAGAGACATAGTAAATGTGTGTCTCCCTTTTGGTGTGATTGAACTCTTTGTTGATCATGTACTTGTGCATGAAGAAGGAGTTGTGAATGCGGAACCTGCTGTGAATGAACAACATATTTTGAATGAACAAGCTATAATTATTATTACTGAACAACCCAATACAGAAGATAATAACAAGGGGAGTACTAGTGTAAATGATGATCTGTATAAGTCTAAGAAGACTAAGAAGAGGGCAAGAAAGAATAGTAAGAGCAGTTAGAATGAGAATAAAAATACTAAGAGGAGTTTGAAGAAGGAGATTGAGGGTGCTCATAGGAGGAAGACTAATAGAATTAAAATGAATCAGAAAACAAATAAAAAGAAATATGATACACCAATTGTGATTGGTGAGTTAGAAAGTAGTGATGCACAAAGTGACAGTGACATATTGAGTAGTGATGAAGAATTAATAAATGCTAAGAAGAGGTGCAGGGAGTACAAAGCAGAGATTGCTAGAGCTGAAACTGAGGCAGGTGATGAAACTAACTTTTTTGATGGGGATACAGGTGATAGTAATACTAAGGGTATTGAGGGTGATGTAGATGAGGGTGATATTGAAGTTGATGTTGCTAAGGGGGCAAGTCAAGGTGAGGAGGTTGATGAAATTGGGAATGAGGGAGATAATGAAGGGACAAAAACTGGTGAGGTTGAGGGAGATAAAGGTGCAACAAATGGTGATAGGTTAGTGAATGAGGGTGTAATAGAAACTGAAGATGTTGATAGAAATAGTGAAGGAGATAATGTTAGTGACTCTGATGATGATAGTGACTGACACAGTGAGTATAAGGATAATGGTGTATTAAGGGTCCCCCTCAGAGAGTAGTAAATATGGGAATCTGGGTATTGTGGGTTCTCCTATAAAAAAGATTATGATGTTTTTAACCCAAAAACAAAGAGAAAGCACATAAAGTTCTCACATTACATGATATTTTCCCATTTCAATGAATTCAAGACTGTCATAAAACATTATTAAATTGGTAATGGCAGGAAGTTATGGTACAAGGTGAATGACAGGGACAAAGTATATGTTAGGTGTGATAAGGGCAATTCTTGGAAACTGTGATGAGGATATCCTTAAATCAGAAGTGATTGGCAACTACGGAGTGGATTCGGTGCAAGTTCCCGTTGGACCCGTGACGAGAGGCCGAGATAAACGTTTCAAGGATGGGCTTATCGGATTTATTCATGAAGTTTGGAATGAGGATAGATTGACATCAAAGATTATTGAGATGGACTCCAAGTCCGTGAAGGTTGTGAACATGTTGATGCTGAACTAGGAAAAAAGAGAGGTTAAAAGTCAGTTTTCTGGGTCAGGCGCGGCCGTGCCCTGACTTAGTACGAAAGCAGTGCTACTGCACCCTCTAGCTACACAAAACTGGTTCTCTGCCATTCCAGCGCGGCAGCGCCCAAAGACAGTACAATTCCAATGCGGCCACGCCGCAAGGGAATTTTTGTTGACCCGTTTTTAGCAGACTTGGACGTGGAATTACCTTATTAATTAGTTCTTTTCAGTATCTTTTCAGATTTATATTGTATTTAGGATACTTTTGGATTAGAGTTGGATTCTAAATTACTTGTTGATTCCTTATAGGATTCTAGGGCTTTATAGTTACAATAAATAAGCTTGGAGGAATGTAATTCATTAACCATTAATAATATTCAAATTTTTATCATACTTGTGAGACTATTATCTACTTTTGGTTCTTTGAAGAATTCCTAAGTTATCGTCTTAGTTTTTCTTTTAGATTCAATTTGACTTATTATACAACAATATATAGTTATGTGTGTCGCCCTTCTACCGCATCAAGCGTCGACTATACTAAGGTTCTTGTTTCAATATAAACATGGGGTTTAGGTTTTGTTAGTGTTCCATTTAACGCAAACTTCCTTGCTTGATTGATTGTACCAACATTCTCGTCTCTTATAGGTGTTAGTTTAAGGTGTCGAAAGAGTTCCAGTCTTACAACTTTGCTAGACACGATCCGGGCGACGACCACCTCACGCAAGCGTGTCATGGAGTCTATCATTTGGTATCAAAGCTAAGTCTTTCTAGCAAGTTACTTATCTTTAATTTTTATGTTTGAATATATTGTGAAAAAAAATATAGAAATTTCTTCCAGTTGTTTTGATTACTTATTATCGTTGTAGAATTCATACCTTCTATAAATTGTTTCGTGATAAGTTATTTTGAATTGATTAGTAAAACTGAGAATTTTGCTAGGTGAATTAGAAAAGAACCTATTACAAAGAATATTTAAAGGTAAAAGGGTCAGTAGTAAGATTAACTGAGGGTAAAAGCCAATTTGGAATGCATACACGTAAGGCTGTAAATGAACCAAACAATTCAGACTTGATTCGGGCTTGACTCGAAAAAATACGAGCGAGGCTCGGATTCTTTAATAATATGATCCAAATCTGAGCATAAAAAATAATTCGAATAAAAATATGAGTAGAATCTGAGCAAGGTTATACTCGAATTGTTTAAAATTCAAACTACTTGAATTCTCAATTGTAATTTGATACATACTCGATTGATACAGATTCGATTAGATAATCGATACATTCTCATATAATATATACAAAATTAAATCAAATTAGGATAATTAATTAATTATTATTATTTTATTTTTAATTTTAATTGTGATTTTATATTTGTAAAGTATAATAGTAAATATATTTTCTCATTTCTAAGTAAAATAATAAATTCAATTTATAATTATATTTATTATAAAGCTAGTTATTATATAGAGACTCGAATTCGAGTTTGAATTTGAAGCTTGCGAGTAGTTTGAATATAATTCGATCTGTGTCGGATCTAATTCGAGTAATAAATATTCTAGTTGAGTCGAATATGAGTAGAATTTTTCAAATAAAATTCAAATTTGAGTATGAATTTAATGTTTTGAGTCGACTTCGAGCAGCTCTCTGTTTACTTTGATTAGACTCGTTTACACCTTTATATACACGAGTGAAACATTTGTTCAAGCAAAAATATACGGGAGTGGTGAGGAAACTGTTTTATACTAACCCTTGTTTCGCAAAAAATATGTTTAGCTTAAAGGATAAAGGAGCTTTTGAAGAACAACCTTCCTCAACATTTGATACGAAGTTTATGTTGGAAGCCATGAATAAGGAATGGAGTAGAAAATGGGAGATGATGAATGAACGTCTTGATCAGTTAAGTGAGACCCGAGGAGAATCATCCCAAATTCCTCATGGAGCACATAAAAAGGGAAGGACGAACAACGAGAATGTAGAATGGATGAAACTTACTTTGGAGGTGGATTCAGTGAAGAGGAAGATCGTGAATCTGATTTCCTACATCGAAGGCCAAGAGGTGCTCTAGAGAAAGAGGAGGTCGGACTAGAGAGGACAATAACTTGGATAGTATTAAAATGAAAATTCCATCTTTTCAAGGTAGAAGTGATCCTAAGGCTTATTTAGAATGGGAGAAGAAGATGGAGTGGGTATTTTATTTCATTACTACTCAGATCTCAAGAAAGTCAAATTAACTGCTACAAAATTTTCAGACCATGCAGTTACTTGATGGGATCAGTTAATGACCAGCCGGAGAAGATGTGGTGAACGTCCAATTGAAACATGGGCAGAAATGAAGGCAATTATGAAAAAGATATTTGTACCAAGCCACTACCACCGAGACTTATTTCGAAGTTTGCAGAATTTGAAATAGGAAAGTAAAAGCGTAGAGGATTACTTTAAGGAAATGGAGATGTTAATGGCCATAGCTAATATAGATGGGGATAATGAGGCAATAATGGTGTGATTTTCTGTAAGGCTAAATTGGGATATAGTTGATTTGGTGGAACGACAACATTATGTAGACTTGGGGGATATGGTACACATGTCTATCAAAATTAAGTGACAACTTAAGAGGAGAGGTGACCAGCGATTAAACTCCGATGCGGGTTCATTTGGGAAACATAATGTTGTGAAGTGAGATGAGAAGCCAGTTGTGAATAAGCCAAAAGTGGAATTTAAACCAGATGTGACTAATCAGGGAATGCAAGATAAAACAGAACAACCTTCTTTTACTCAAAATCGAGATATCGTATACTTAAAATGTCAAGGTCGATGTCAGAATTTTTATTTGTCCCTTTTCTGTGCTTGTCTTTTGGTGTTCTCATTTTAGATGAGTTTTATTTGAAAAAACAAGTTTGAAAAGGTCCGACATGTATATGTCGACGATTTGACTTTTGAGAGTCGCCAGTTGGTAGATTTGAAATGCTTGTACCAACTCAACCGAAAAGGTTTGCACAAAGACCCAATGGTTTGACACTGTTTAACTGGTTTTGGAAATTGAGATTCGTTAGGGTTTGGGGGCTTAATTAAGCGGAGAGAAGGAGTTAGGCACCCCCTGTTGACTTATTTTGGGTTTAACAAAACAATCACACTCGTGTAAGTATACACGGTTAACAAGTAATATAGAGTAAGTTAAGTATCGTTCCCACGGAGGAAGGTTATTATTTCTAATCTATCATGCAACGACTTTATAGCTATTTCTGGCAGCTTAAACGATCGAATAACAGGTAAATTAAAAGCTAAAATAATTATCAACACAAAATAACTGGTTAACAAACGACTCTGGAGGAAAGGGCCATCTAAGAAGGCAAGTGAAGGCAAAAGAAGAAGAATCAGCAGCATTGTAGCAGCAAAACACCAGCAGCAAGTTAGCATCAGAGTGCAGTAGACAGCAGCCATGCGGCCGCGCCAACCAGAAGGGTAACTCCAGCGCGCCCGCGCCCCAATTGCTATACAGGGCAGTGCGGCCGCGCCAGTCAAGACTGATTAAAAATTTGACTTTTCATTTTAAGTCTGTTGTAGCATATTTTCCTTTAAGAGGTGTATTTGCTAGTTACAAGACATCATGATTATCATTTATGTTTTCTATTTTTAGGGTTTCATAGAGCTAGAGAGATTTCATAGCTACTACTACTAGTTTTTGCTTCTCTCTTTAGATCTAGTAGATTTTGATCATTGAAGTTTTATGTTGGATTGATTATAGGTCTGAACTAAGTTGGAAGCTTGCATTGGACAAAGTTTAAATTAGATTTGCATTCTCTTTTCTCTTTAATCTCCTTGTTTTCATTGTGACTTCTCATGCTTGGCTTAAATCTCATAATGGTTGTTAATTCAGAGATAAACTAGCCACCATTATGGGATTCTAATGGATCTTATTGCGTAGTTTAGATTTATATACCTTGTTGTGATGATTGAATGATTATAGTTGGATTGCCTAACTTGGTTGTGCTTATTGTTTAGATGCTTGATCACCGTTTACCCTAATAACTTGTATGGAATTGAAAAAGGAAATATAAGTTCTGATCTGACCTTGTTGGCATATGTTCATAAAATTTACATGTGATAGATTTTATGATTAATAATCCAAATAGACATATACTGGCTTGCCATGTGTAGTCGCTGAGAGAGCTTGCACTTAAATTGATATTACTTGTAATTCACATAGGCGTATAGTGGGTTAGGTAATATTGATGTTCATATAAATTATATCTAATTTTGTGGATTTTGTATGATATAGATATGGTGTATTGAAAAATAGTCATGTTTTACTTTCGTGCTCTCGGCTAGCAATCCATAGTAATTAATCGAGTTTAACAAGAGGTGTATAATCTGGGTAAAGCAATAAGTGACATTAAGATCCCATATCTTTTCACTTTGAATGTCTTCACTTGTTAATTAGTTATTTTTAGTTGATAATTATTTTAGCTTTTAATTTACCTTTTATTCGATCGTTTAAGCAGCCAAAATTAGCTATAAAGTTGTTGCATGATAGATTAGGAATAATTACCTTTCTCCGTGGGAACGATACTTGACTTGCTCTATATTACTTGTTGACTGTGTATACTTGTATGTGTGTGTCTATTTTGTTAAACCAAAAACAAGACAACAACTTTGTCTGAGTGTTGGTTTCACCAGACCCAGTCTCTCTATTTGTTGGATTGTGAGGTGATGATGACACCGATGGATTGGTGATTCATCACTAGAATAGAGTTGTTAGGGGCGCCAGTGCCTTTGGTGGCTGACATTTCCCCGATTGCCGTCAGATCCTTGTTGGGAGTCTTGGCTATGGCGCTTAAGGGTAGGACAGTCTGTTCTGGTCCCTTGAGTATAGATGCCACGAGTGGGGCTTTGACTGAGCCATTACCTGATGATCAGAAGATTGCATTCTTCGGCGATTATTTTTGATCATCCTCAAGGGTTATTTCCTGGCTGATAACTCTTCGACGGTGTCATTCACTTTAGTTAGTGCCACTTGGAAGGTGGATCGTATCAGAGAGTTTAATTGGGGTTCCTACACCTTTGCCTACTTCCTTAGGGGAATGCACCCATGCTCAGAGGGCGTGACGGAGGCTTGGTTAGGGTTCTACCCATTCCTGCTGGTGAGTATTTTTCCTTTTGTTTTCCCTTTGTTCGGGTTGCCAGTTTGACTGACCCTAGATATTTGATCTTTGTTCTCGTAGTTTTGGGCCTACGAGAGGCTCCCATGTCTTCGTCCCGTTAGCCTGTTAGGTTTGGATACCTATCCACGAAGACGGCGATGACATTTTTCCACTTTGGCGGAGGTTCTTGTAGCTGAGGGTTTCACTCATTCTCTCCTACAGTTGGAGTTGTTGACTGCAGAGGTCATTACATGGGTTCCTTACTCTGAGGACCACTTGACAGTTGGCTTCGAGGGTGGTTTCCTGACACGTGTCAAGCATGTATTGTCCACCCATCACATTCCTCTCCTTACTGACGGAGGTTGGGAGCTCTATTTAGGAGAGCGTGCTATGAGGAGCACTACAGGAGATATACACATTTCAATCTTTCCTCATGCTAGGCGTCATTGGCCTTTGTCGTAGTCGATCACTGAGATCCCATTGATGGGCGTGGATGGCTTTACTTTGTTAGAGGGACCTTTCACTCAGGAGGCTTTTTACCGCTGGTGGTTCCCTCGCACCATTGGAGCTCAGATCCGCGCCACACAGTTTATGAGGGATATGGTTCTTGGCTCCCGGCTCCCTCATGATGATAGATTGGATTGCCTGCGTCTGAGAGCCTACTCATCTGACGCAAATTGAGAGTTTGACCCAGCAGTTGGACCGAACACATTTCTTTATTTGGTATTTGGGCAGAGATCCATCAGAGGCGAATACTTTTGATCCTTCCAGCTATAGGGCTGGCCCTTTAGGTGTCCCATATTCAGATGGCTTTGCTGGCGCAGATCCTCCGTTGTATCATCCTGATATCCCTTCTGGCAGAGATTCAGTTACTTGGGAGGAGTTATATCAGATGGACAGATTGGATGATGTGGACATCAACACCATTGTCTTCTTCTGATGCATTTCTCGCTATATCTTTTGATAGGCCTCTATTAGATATTAGGCGGCTGTGCCCCAGTTCTCGTTATATCTTTTGATAGGCCTTTGTTAGATATTGGGCGGCTGTGCCCCATTTTCCTATATTTTTTTCTCAGTTGTATACAAAGATGATGTATTTAGATGATGATGTACTTAGGAATGTATGTATAATGCTTTCTATTTCGTACATTATATTGTCATCTGTCATTTATCATGCATGTATTATGTCATGGATATGCATGTCCAGATATGAGTTTAGCATTGACCCCTAGATGGTCTTATGATACGACTCTACAGATGTCTTCATCCACTGTTAGTCTGATTGAGCATACCCCACCCATGTTGGTGGCATCTTCTTTGAGATCGTGGTATTACAGTTTGTCTTCCCTAGATTGGGTGACAGTTGATCAGCTATTGAGACACTCTATGACCCTCCTGACATTTCATGTTCCACCGGGCTTTATAGAGGGCATACTTGAGCATTGGGTTCCAGATAGACAGGTATTCAAATTTGATACCCAAGAGTTGACTCCTACATTGGAGGAGTATGAGCGTCTTACAGACTTGTTATTGGATCGACCTTGCGCTTGGATGGTCGTCGGAGACATGAGCCGGCAGTTTATGACCTTGACAAGATTGAGGTGCAGAGTTGCCCAGGGCGAGATTACCTCGGGGCATGTGGTGTCCATGAGTTTCTTGATTAACAGATTTGGGTCGTTGGACAGCTATCTGCGATACTCCGGGGACTTCACCATTTCTGAGGGTGATTGACATGTTGCCCATGTAGATATGTTCTTGATGTGTATAGTAGTCTATCTGTACATACCATTGTACATGAACTATCTGGATATCAGCATGATTATGGTAGTCCATGCTCTTAGGGAGGGTCATACCATCTTATCGATGATTTTGGCAGAGACCTTGAGTTCGGCCATATTTTGCGATGCCCATTCAGTAGGGGTTTTCATAGGCAGTGCGGTCTTATTGTGCGTGTGGTTTATGACACACTTGAGACCGATTAGCACTTTCAGACGTCATAATTATTTTTTTTCCCACGAGATAGGTATGTCATATTCCTTTCAGTTGGCTAAGTGTATAGACGCAACATCTTGGTTGGCATTCTTGTCAGGGATTGAGGATCCGTTTGATATTTTGCCATGTTCAGGGCTCAGCTCTCCCTATAGCTTTATCACTCATGTAGTCGGCATGGACTATCTACCCCTGGTCAGTTTAAAGGGGGTGACCACATATCATCCACTGTCTGTTATGGTACAGTTTCAGGATATTCATCCCTTTGACGGGGTAGTGGGTCAGCGATTGTCATCTCAGCTTCTGTCAGCAGAGGATTTATCCAGGGTTTATGACTGTTGGACTTGTCGAGAGAGGGCTGACTTTTCGACTAGCCATCCAGGTCGCTCTCTAGAGTATTTTACATGGTTGGAGGAAGAGATTGCATCGGCTAGGGTTGCATCCTTAGAGCTGTGTATTGATTCTGATGATGGGGAGCCTATGGAGTACCATGATTCTCCCATCGAGGATGAGCTGTTTACAGGTTTATCAGCAGCTCTGGTTGATTCCCCCAGTATTCCTACTACTGTGGCTCCACATTCTGTAGAGTATTTAGAGCAGAGTTTACATCTGATGATGTTTGAGAGGGATCAGGCTAGGGTCTTGATGTTGACAGCTCTTTTTGATAGAGATGCTGCTCTTATTGAGAGAGATGATGCTCTAGCTCATAGGGATACCGCTGTTGTTGAGCGGGATGAGGCTCGGTCATCTAGGGATGCACCTGTTGTTGAGCAGGATGAGGCTCTAGCTACCCGAGATGCTGCCACTATAGATAATACTGCATTTTGATCTCATACTGCTGACACTGTTGGAGAGATGAGTGCATTCATTGATGAGAACGATATTACCATGTAGATGGCTGTAGATATCCTGGCTCGTGAGGACACCCTGGGGCAAGAGCTCACAGATTTACTTCGATCTACTAAGAGGGGTGCCATATTGGACTTTATGGCTCACTTATTCACTAGTTTGTAGATTAGCTTTGATTTTCCTGTATAGACTAGGTTAGCCATTTTTGTCATGTACAGGAAACATTGTATGTATCAAACATTATTATATAGCAAAGAAATATGTTTTGATCTACTTCCCTTTTAGACATGCCTTGTTACTTGCTTGATAGTTGCATTTTCTCCAAGATTTGTGATCTTGATGTATTCTGAACTTCTCCTTGTTGGTTGGACATTGAGATGTCTCAGGATCTTTCAGAATGGATCATCGATCTTTATGTTCCCCAGATCTTTGGTGTATTGGGACTGGTTTCTGAATGTGGTTATAGAGAGGATTTTGGCTTTCCTTTTTGAGGTTGACCATACCACAGATGGTCGCCGATACTTCCGTGTATGGAGGAGATCAGGTAGTTCCATCTCTTATGGATTGGTGTTTCTCTTTGAGGATTCAACCGCAACATAGATGGTCATTGGTTTTCTCCCTTTTGTGCGGGGAGACCGGGTAGTTTCATCCCTGTGGTCTAAGCCGATGAGGTGTGGTTTAACCGCCCCACAGATGGTCGTCGATGTATTCCTGTGTATTGGGGAGATCAGGTAGTTCCATCTCTTATATTTTGGTTTGAAGGGTTGAAGGATGATCCCAATACCATTGAAAGGGTTTTATGTTTTTGTAGGGGTGAGACCGTACCGTGAATGGCTGCCTACATACTCCTATTGATGAAAGGAGATCAGGTCTGCGTAGTTCCAACCTAGCGTAAAAAAGTTAAAAGTTGTATGTGGTGAAAAGGTTTTTGTTTATTTATTTATTTAAAGGTTATACCGGACCATAAATGGCTGCCTACGTACTCCCGTGTATTGGGGAGATCAGGTTTGCGTAGTTCATCCCTGGTGGGACGAGACCTGATGTGGTTAGAAAGGTTTTGAAAACCTAAATGGGCTGATGGATTGATGATCCAGAACCATGATGCTGGTTTGTAGGTAAATTCAGACATAATGCCATTTCACGGTGTTTGAGTTGATGAGTTGGGAAAATTCCTCGCCATCCATTTCTTACAATTTAAGGGCTCCTCCTGTCAACACCTCCTTGACAATAAACGGGCCTCCCAGTTTGGGGCGAATTTTCCTTTAGATTGATCTTGGTTGTCAAGGACCTTCTTCAAGACCAAGTCATTTTCTTTGAACTGCCATAACCGAACTTTCTTATTATAGGATCGAGTGATCCTTTGTTGGTATAATTGACCATGGAAGATGGTTATGGCCCGCCTCTCATCTATCAAAGACAATTGGTGGTGCCAATCTTGCAACCATTGGTCTTCCTCCATTTGAGCATCTATCAATACTCTCAAGTAGGGGTTTGCCCTAGTGGAAGTGTGCATTTCTACCTCTATGGGGAGCACTGCTTCCATGCCATAGGTTAATGAGTAGGGGGTTGCCCCAGTGGAAGTGGGCATTGACGTTATGTAGGCTAATAGAGTCAGAGGCAACAAGTCAGGCCATCCTTTGTAATTGGTGGACATCTTTTGTATGATCTTTTTGATATTCTTATTAGCCGCTTCAACAAAACCATTCATCTTCGGATGATAGATGATGGAGTTGAGATGTTTGATGTGGAATTTGTTACATAATTCCTCCATCATTTGGTTTTTGAGGTTTTTGGCATTGTCCGATACAATCACCTCTGGTTGGCTGTATCGACAAATGACATTGTTTCTGATGAAACAAATGATCACCTCTTTGGTAACTCTAGGGAAAGAGGCTGCTTCTACCCACTTGGTGAAGTAGTCAATCATGGTGAAGATATATCGATGACCATTGCTGGCTTTAGGCTCAATTGGCCCGATCACGTCCATTCCCCACATTGAGAAGGGCTAGGGTGAACTCATATTGTGGAGCTCCCTTAGAGGGACGTGGATAGTGTTTCCATAAATTTGGCATTGATAACATCTCTTGACGTGATCATCACAGTCAGCTTTGAGAGAGAGCCAATAATGCCCTGTTCTTAAGATCTTTTTGACAAGTAGATGACCGCTCATGTGTGGGCCGCATACTCCACCATGGATTTCATCCATGAGTATCTGGGCTTGTTCTTTGTCTAGGCATCTTATCAAACCTAGTCCAGCATCTCTTTTGTAGAGTGCATCTCCGCTCAGATAGAATTTCATGGTCATTCTATGGATCCGCTTTCTTTAAGCTTGACTCACCCCAGTGGGTGTAGATCCATCTCGCAAATATTCCTTGATAGATAGATACCAAGGGTGTTGGATGGGAGGCAGTTCATCCGATATTTCTCTAACGTAACTCCCATAGGCTGGGGCCTTTTGGCTGATAAATTTGATATTTAGAATGCTTCTCCTATCAGATATATTGCTCAAGGAGGCTAAAGTTGCTAATGCATCAGCAAAGTCATTCCTATTCCGAGGAATGTGGAGGAAGGATATTTCTTCAAACTTCGAAGCCATCTGGATAACTTACCAATGGTAAAGCAACAAATATAATTCCTTGGTGTGATAGATCCCAGTAGTTTGTTTGATTACCAGCTCAGAATCCCCAAAGACAGGTAACCGTTTAACGCCCATGGATTGAGCTAGCTTCAACCCCATGATACATCTTTCATACTCAGCTATGTTGTTGGTATTGACAAACTGCAATTTGATAGCAACGGGATATTGCTCTCCCGAGATAGATACCAGAACTGCCCCTAGCTCCGATACCTTCCATGTTTACAACTCCATCAAAATACATCCTCCATGACTGGACTGTATTCCCTTGATGGTGCTGCTGAATTATCATTACCCCTTCATCAGGGAAATATGTTTCCAAGGGTTTGAAATCCCCTGATGGTGTTGCGGCCAGTTGATCCACAGTTCCTTGACCTTTAATAGACTTTTGGGTCATGTAGATGATGTCAAATCGCTGGAGGATCAACTGCTATTTGGACAGTCGACAATTCAATATGGGTTTGCTGAATACGTATTTGAGAGGATCCATGCGGGATATGAGATGGGTTGTGTGACCATGGAGATAATGTTGTAATCTCATGGAATCCCATGCCAATGCACAACAAGTCTTTTCAATCAACGTGTACTTATGTTCATTGACGCTGAATCTTTTGCTGAGGTAATAGATATCTCTTTCTTGACCTCTATCATCTTTTTGTCCTAGCATGTAGCCCATGTGTAACGACCCCAAAATAGGTTCATTCCATCCAACCTATTCTGAGTCGCCAAATACATGGTGCAGAAAACAACTACAACTTTATTACAACAATTGTCGTGCAAAATACAACAACACATATGCTGTGAGTTTGGATACAAATATATACCAAATGTGACTCATGTTCCAACCGTGGACATCACCTCACAATAACACCTTGTAAAGGTATAGTCAAAAACTGTTTTAGAAATTAGAATCTTTGGGAAGTGCTCAAGGAAACCTTCGTACATGGGAGGCCACACGTCTAGGTTATGATAGATATCATATGGCCACAGAATTATCCTTGGTTGACCCAATAGACCCCAAAGAAAAACGAGAAGATTACTATCATATTCTTCCCAATGGTGAGTCTTCTCTTGACTTATCATTATCTCCACTGTCTCTAATTGAGAATTATACTTCAAACAAATACCAAGACTATATAGGTAGTGCCCATAGATATACTCAGCAAGTGGATGAGCACAACCCTGTCTTATGATGACACGAGGTTGTATGTCATTAGACATCTTGTATGATAGTGACAAAACACCCTTCCAACGTTGGGTTCGCCTCACCCTATTTTCTTCACCAAATATAACTACTAAATGATGACCACCGTTCTATTTCCTTGTTACCCCCGCTCGACCCAGCTACACTCTTATTACCTGAAAGGAATTGTGAAGCAAAAGGGTGAGCACAACTAGCTCAGTAAAGAATATCATGACTAAAGATAATTCAATTATCAATAGCCTTCATCAGCAATAAATCAGAGATTTAGAACATATGGTAAATGATAAAAATTTCAACCATAGTTGCAGCGGAACGAGCAATCCATTAGAAGAGTCAAATAGACTATAAAGTCTATTATCTTCTCCATGTTAAAAATCCACCAACAATATTTTATCCCTGTAACATCAATCAACAATTCTGGTCCACAATCATATGAATAACTCATAATCATAACTGTAGTTCTAAATTCCTCTTCTCATCCAGGACAAAGATAATTTTCATCACCTATCTTTACCTGAAACATCAAAGATCATAGTTACACCAAATCACATTTCCTGTTCATAATCATACAAATAACTTCATCTTTGCACTACGGCCAAAGATATTCAATTGTATCACCAGTTGGTCATGTTTATCTCAACATCTGTTCATCTTTGCACTACTGGCCAAAGATATTCAACAACATGTCATCTTTGCACTACGGGCCAAATATATTCATCAACAATTTATCTTTGCACTACAGGCCAAAGATATTCATCAATATTTCATCTTTGCACTACAGGCCAAAGATATTAATATCTCAAAGAAATATATAATCATTTCAGAATTTATATAAACAATAATTATAACCATGTTGATCAATTCACCTTTGCATTTAAGCTAAAGATATTCACTTATAAATTCAATGGTCATGATCATACCAGTCACAATTCAACTTTGCACTACAGGCCAAAGAGAACCCTAGTCATGATCATACCAATAATTTACCCATCTTTACACTCAAGCGAAAGAGAATTTCAACATCAAGGTTATAAAAATGTTATATATGATAATAAAAACAATATGATCAAAACATGGATTTAATTTCAAGAGCAATATTCATAAATCAACTATAATTTGGTTAGAAAAAGAAACCAATTTTGTCGTGAATAGTAACTCGTGAATAGTAACTCATGAATAGTAACTCGTGAATAGTAACTCATGAATAGTAACTCATGAATAGTAACTCGTGAATAGTAACTCATGAATAGTAACCCCGACACAAAAGATAAAAATTCCACAATAAAATTCATACCAATATTTTGGTATAATGATATTGAAAGAATAACATTTCTTAAATTTATAAACAATTTATTTTAATTGTTTACACTTTACTAATTAATGCATTTAATCATCATAAAATGCCAACTCTTACAATTTCATCATCAATAACTAAAACCCTCATCAAAAATCTGCATATACCTCATATAGGATTCTCAAGCCATAAAATCCTATTTTCCAATTTTCTTTCTTCACAAAACATATTTAATTCATTTACTCATAACTAGACCATTTTCATGAAAAATATCAAATCAGTTCCAAAAATATTTCTTTTCTGGAATTTAGCAGAATATAGTTCCATATTGAACATATATTTTTCTCAGAATTTTTAAAAGTCATTTACTATTTTTCATATGGCCAAAATAGCCGAATATTTAAACATTTATAAAAAATTATACTTTTATCTAAAAATTCTAAAATTCACAGGGTATAATCCTATCATATACATGTACTCCCAATAAAAATTTCATCAATTTTGGAGTTAACCACAAGGAATTATAAGCTGTTACTTTTAAAATAGTCTTTTCTCATAAAATTCATAACTCTCAATCTATACATCCAAAAATCACCATTTTTGGACACAATCAAGAAAACTCATCAAAATATCATTTCAAATTTTTCCAGAATTTTTGTAGGTCAGAAAAATTACGAAACTGGAAAATATAACAACCCTTAAAATCCCTTACTATCCCTTACTATCCCTTACCTCAAAAGAGCAGTACTTCTGACTGGATATCGGATATGATGCTGAAAGAAACTTGCACTGATGAATAGCAACTCACTAAGTATCTAAAAACTCACAAAATATACTTCATAATATAGAGAGAGAAAGAGAGAAAGCTTATGTTTCTGGTGTGATTTTCAATTCCAACTTAGCCCTTTATTTATAGGAAAATTTTGGTAGGTTTGACCTGCAACCTGATGGCTTTACCTGCTACTATTCCCACCCACCACATTTGAAATATAATTCAGCACATTTCTTCACCAACCACAAGTGGGACCCACCAATTCTAGAATTTTCCACCAAAATGATAAACTCCGAAAATTTAACAATTTCTGAACCAGTCATCTCGTAAAATTCATAATAAATCATACGTTCATTTTTAACGGTTCAAAATTTGTGGACATATACTCAACTTATATATGTATAACATATCGAAAAATTACCACGATCCAACGGTCGGATTAAAAATTATAACCCCCGCAAAATATCTCAAAAATCCTGATTTTTAATACCTCCATTCCGACAAAAATACGGATAAAAATCTCAACATTAACTCCTTCATTTTTTAACCACAAAAATATATCCCTCATTTATATCCACATAAAATAAATATTTTCTTATCATATGAATCAATAATTAATTATTAACAAATAATATTACAGAATCACATTTATGACAACCAGGCCGTTCCCAGGAAAGAGAGGGCTTTCCAATAAGGATTTCTCCTTACTGGCGCGCAATTAGATGACCAAACCTCTCCTTAGACAGAACTTTCTAGACATTGCCAATAATGTTATCTAATAATATTATTCAAATAATATGAATTATTGATCTGATAAAGGAAAATACTGTGCATCAATAATTATTGAAACAACAATAATATAAAATATCAACGCATCAATTATTGAATCAATAAAATAAAATATTGAACAGTAATTACTGTAACAATTATTGAGTAGTGCCTTCTTACGTAAGAATCAATAATTTCAAAAATACTGTGCAATACCGTGTGCTACTGTGCAATAACGCGTATTACTATATTTTAACCACCGGGTATTCCAACAGTGTTAACGGTAACAACTACGTCGTTATTTGTAAAAACTCAAATTTATCGTTTTCTTCACCCGACAGTTATTCTGTTATGGGGCCCACAAATGGCTGCGCCGTCGTACGAATATTCCCCGACAGAAAGAATATTCCACGACCAAACGAATATTCCCCGACAACAATGATTATTTTATAACCACTTGTGTATTTTGAAAAAAAATCATATATCACCCTTAACTTTAATATTTATCAATTTAACCATTTACTGAATAGTAATTATAAGAAAAATTGAATACTTTTATTTCATAAAATTCGGGGTCTTACAATCTCCCCTCCTTATGAAATTTCGTCCCCGAAATTTACGTACCTGGTATTTCAAAGAGTTGAGAATACCTTCCTTTCATTTCAAATTCCATCTTCTCTGTCATCATAATTTCTCCATTGCTCATCTCCTGTATTTCAAATAACATTCTAGAATACAGCTTCAAAACAAGTGTTAATTTAACAAATTAACATATCACATAATATCCCAATATTATGACTGACCAACAAATAAGCTTAGGTAGGACACACTAGCGAAGGATTTACTCATCTCTCCCCTCCTAATTGTATTCCCCGATCTCCGCCAGAGATCATATCCCTAAGCTCTGATACCAAATGTAACGACCCCAAAATAGGTTCATTCCATCCAACCTATTCTGAGTCGCCAAATACATGGTGCAGAAAACAACTACAACTTTATTACAACAATTGTCGTGCAAAATACAACAACACATATGCTGTGAGTTTGGATACAAATATATACCAAATGTGACTCATGTTCCAACCGTGGACATCACCTCACAATAACACCTTGTAAAGGTATAGTCAAAAACTGTTTTAGAAATTAGAATCTTTGGGAAGTGCTCAAGGAAACCTTCGTACATGGGAGGCCACGCGTCTAGGTTATGATAGATATCATATGGCCACAGAATTATCCTTGGTTGACCCAATAGACCCCAAAGAAAAACGAGAAGATTACTATCATATTCTTCCCAATGGTGAGTCTTCTCTTGACTTATCATTATCTCCACTGTCTCTAATTGAGAATTATACTTCAAACAAACACCAAGATTATATAGGTAGTGCCCATAGATATACTCAGCAAGTGGATGAGCACAACCCTGTCTTATGATGACACGAGGTTGTATGTCATTAGACATCTTGTATGATAGTGACAAAACACCCTTCCAACGTTGGGTTCGCCTCACCCTATTTTCTTCACCAAATATAACTACTAAATGATGATCACCGTTCTATTTCCTTGTTACCCCCGCTCGACCCAGCTACACTCTTATTACCTGAAAGGAATTATGAAGCAAAAGAGTGAGCACAACTAGCTCAGTAAAGAATATCATGACTAAAGATAATTCAATTATCAATAGCCTTCATCAGCAATAAATCAGAGATTTAGAACATATGGTAAATGATAAAAATTTCAACCATAGTTGCAGCGGAACGAGCAATCCATTAGAAGAGTCAAATAGACTATAAAGTCTATTATCTTCTCCATGTTAAAAATCCACCAACAATATTTTATCCCTGTAACATCAATCAACAATTCTGGTCCACAATCATATGAATAACTCATAATCATAACTGTAGTTCTAAATTCCTCTTCTCATCCAGGACAAAGATAATTTTCATCACCTATCTTTACCTGAAACATCAAAGATCATAGTTACACCAAATCACATTTCCTGTTCATAATCATACAAATAACTTCATCTTTGCACTACGGCCAAAGATATTCAATTGTATCACCAGTTGGTCATGTTTATCTCAACATCTGTTCATCTTTGCACTACTGGCCAAAGATATTCAACAACATGTCATCTTTGCACTACGGGCCAAATATATTCATCAACAATTTATCTTTGCACTACAGGCCAAAGATATTCATCAATATTTCATCTTTGCACTACAGGCCAAAGATATTAATATCTCAAAGAAATATATAATCATTTCAGAATTTATATAAACAATAATTATAACCATGTTGATCAATTCACCTTTGCATTTAAGCTAAAGATATTCACTTATAAATTCAATGGTCATGATCATACCAGTCACAATTCAACTTTGCACTACAGGCCAAAGAGAACCCTAGTCATGATCATACCAATAATTTACCCATCTTTACACTCAAGCGAAAGAGAATTTCAACATCAAGGTTATAAAAATGTTATATATGATAATAAAAACAATATGATCAAAACATGGATTTAATTTCAAGAGCAATATTCATAAATCAACTATAATTTGGTTAGAAAAAGAAACCAATTTTGTCGTGAATAGTAACTCGTGAATAGTAACTCATGAATAGTAACTCGTGAATAGTAACTCATGAATAGTAACTCATGAATAGTAACTCGTGAATAGTAACTCGTGAATAGTAACCCCGACACAAAAGATAAAAATTCCACAATAAAATCAATACCAATATTTTGGTATAATGATATTGAAAGAATAACATTTCTTAAATTTATAAACAATTTATTTTAATTGTTTACACTTTACTAATTAATGCATTTAATCATCATAAAATGCCAACTCTTACAATTTCATCATCAATAACCAAAACCCTCATAAAAAATCTGCATATACCTCATATAGGATTCTCAAGCCATAAAATCCTATTTTCCAATTTTCTTTCTTCACAAAACATATTTAATTCATTTACTCATAACTAGACCATTTTCATGAAAAATATCAAATCAGTTCCAAAAATATTTCTTTTCTGGAATTTAGCAGAATATAGTTCCATATTGAACATATATTTTTCTCAGAATTTTTAAAAGTCATTTACTATTTTTCATATGGCCAAAATAGCCGAATATTTAAACATTTATAAAAAATTATACTTTTATCTAAAAATTATAAAATTCACAGGGTATAATCCTATCATATACATGTACTCCCAATAAAAATTTCATCAATTTTGGAGTTAACCACAAGGAATTATAAGCTGTTACTTTTAAAATAGTCTTTTCTCATAAAATTCATAACTCTCAATCTATACATCCAAAAATCACCATTTTTGGACACAATCAAGAAAGCTCATCAAAATATCATTTCAAATTTTTCCAGAATTTTTGAAGGTCAGAAAAATTACGAAACTGGAAAATATAACAACCCTTAAAATCCCTTACTATCCCTTACTATCCCTTACCTCAAAAGAGCAGTACTTCTGACTGGATATCGGATATGATGCTGAAAGAAACTTGCACTGATGAATAGCAACTCACTAAGTATCTAAAAACTCACAAAATATACTTCATAATATAGAGAGAGAAAGAGAGAAAGCTTATGTTTCTGGTGTGATTTTCAATTCCAACTTAGCCCTCTATTTATAAGAAAATTTTGGTAGGTTTGACCTGCAACCTGATGGCTTTACCTGCTACTATTCCCACCCACCACATTTGAAATATAATTCAGCATATTTCTTCACCAACCACAAGTGGGGCCCACCAATTCTAGAATTTTCCACCAAAATGATAAACTCCGAAAATTTAACAATTTCTGAACCAGTCATCTCGTAAAATTCATAATAAATCATACGTTCATTTTTAACGGTTCAAAATTTGTGGACATATACTCAACTTATATATGTATAACATATCGAAAAATTACAACGATCCAACGGCCGGATTAAAAATTATAACCCCCGCAAAATATCTCAAAAACCCTGATTTTTAATACCTCCATTCCGACAAAAATACGGATAAAAATTTCAACATTAACTCCTTCATTTTTTAACCACAAAAATATATCCCTCATTTATATCCACATAAAATAAATATTTTTTTATCATATGAATCAATAATTAATTATTAACAAATAATATTACAGAATCACATTTATGACAACCAGGCCGTTCCCAGGAAAGAGGGGGCTTTCCAATAAGGATTTCTCCTTACTGGCGCGCAATTAGATGACCAAACCTCTCCTTAGACAGAACTTTCTAGACATTGCCAATAATGTTATCTAATAATATTATTCAAATAATATGAATTATTGATCTGATAAAGGAAAATACTGTGCATCAATAATTATTGAAACAACAATAATATAAAATATCAACGCATCAATTATTGAATCAATAAAATAAAATATTGAACAGTAATTACTGTAACAATTATTGAGTAGTGCCTTCTTACGTAAGAATCAATAATTTCAAAAATACTGTGCAATACCGTGTGCTACTGTGCAATAACGCGTATTACTGTATTTTAACCACCGGGTATTCCAACAGTGTTAACGGTAACAACTACGTCGTTATTTGTAAAAACTCAAATTTATCGTTTTCTTCACCCGACAGTTATTCTGTTATGGGGCCCACAAATGGCTGCGCCGTCGTACGAATATTTTCCGACAGAAAGAATATTCCACGACCAAACGAATATTCCCCGACAACAATGATTATTTTATAACCACTTGTGTATTTTGAAAAAAAAATCATATATCACCCTTAACTTTAACATTTATCAATTTAACCATTTACTGAATAGTAATTATAGGAAAAATTGAATACTTTTATTTCATAAAATTCGGGGTCTTACACCATGGCATTGTCATTGATTGACAGGTACATAAATAGGGGAATGTCATCCCTGGGAGGTACCAAGACAAGAGCTTTGACTAATTGCTCTTTGATGGAAAGGAAGACTTTTTGACACTCTTCGTTCCATTTCTTAGAGGAATTCTTCCTTAACAACTTGAAGATGGGCTCACAGGTTGTTGTGAGTTGGGAGATGAATCGGTCGATGAAGTTTATTCTTCCCAGAAATCCTTGTATTTCCCTCTCTGTCTGGGGTATGGGCATCTCAGTAATGGCTTGAATTTTGGCAGGATCTAGCTCAATACCTTTGTGGCTCACTAGAAATCCAGCAACTTGCCTGACTTGACGCCGAAGGCGCACTTGGCCGGATTTAGCTTCAAGTTATACTTTCGTAACCGGTTGAAGAGCTTTTTGAGATGGTATATGTGGTCTTCTTCCCTTTGGGATTTGACAATGATGTCATCCACATTGACTTCTATCTCTTTGTGCATTAAATCATGGAAAAGAGTCATCATGGCTCGCTGATAGGTAGCTTCGACATTGATGAGGTTGAATAATAACCGTCTGTAGCAAAAGGTTCCCTAGGGAGTGATGAATGCTGTCTTCTCCCAGTCCTCTTCAGCAACCATGATTTGGTGGTACCCAACAAAGCAGCCAACAAAGGAGTACATGCTATACTGAGCTGTATTGTCAATGAGTATATGGATAAATGGTACCGGGAAGTTGTCTTTGAGACAAGCTTTGTTCAAATCCCTGTAATCCACTCATACTCGCACTTTCCCTTCGGGTTTAGGCATGGGAACTATGTTTGATAGCCACTCAGGGTATGTTGATACCATGATGATGTCGGCTTGAAATTGTTTCACAATTTCTTCCTTAACTTTCAAACTCCACTTAGGTTTAAATCGCCTAAGCTTCTGTTTGACTGGCTTGAATCCCACTTTAATGGGTAGGCGATGAATGATGATATCAGTTGACAAGCCAGTCATGTCTTCATGAAACCATGCAAACACATCCTGGAATTGAGACAATAAAGCAACCATGTCATTCCTTTGGCTTGTGGTAAGGTTCATGTTAATCATCAGACTAGGCCTAACAACACTAAGCGTGAGCGTGAAATAAAACTGATAAGGCTAGCCATAGTACGTATTCAAAATAAATTAGTAGTTACAAAGTAATAACGTATATAAGTTATAATTAAAATTTATATTTTATTTGATTTATTTTATTTATTATAATTAAAATTCAAAAGTCAAAAATCCAAAAGCCATAAGGCTTTGTTTGGCAAAAACTCTTTAAAAAATTAAAGACTTAATATTCTTAAGCCTTGTTTGGCAAAAAAAATTAATTTAAACTCCTTTAATTTTAATAAATAATTTAGTTTATAATTTATAATCATATATTATTTATTTGGATCTCCATATCCAATATTAATCAATTAAATTAGTTACACACTATATTTTAATTAAATATACCATTTAAACAAATAACACAAAATTATAATTTCATTATAATTTTATTTAATAATTTAATACACCAATTTAAATTATTAAATTTAACAACAATATAACTTCTCATGTTATATTACAACTTTCTAAATTATAAATTAATTTAATTTAGAATATTATCTAATAAATTTAATTCATAAATATTTACTAATAATAACCACATCAATAAAATATTTATTTCATCAATTTAAATAATAAATATATCAAATAAATATGTATATAATTCAATAAATATTTATTATTACAATTTAAAATCTCGAATTGTTACATCTTTCCCTCCTTACAAGGATTCTGTCCCCAGAATCACAACTCTCTAAATTATAAATTAATTTAATTTATAATATTATCTAGTCATAAATATTTATTAATAATACTCACATCAATAAAATATTTATTTCATTTAATAAATATTTTAAATTACAATTACTAAAATCTTGGATTGTCACATTCTTCCCTCCTTACAAATATTCTATCCCCAGAATCGAAAATACAGATTAAAAAAATAACTCGGGGTACTATTAAACCTCACTTTCCCAATATATGAATATATATTTCTCTTCACACCAGATCACATATTTCAAAATATACAACACATACATATATATACTCAAATTCAAAACATCTCGTAATAAGAATTTTAAATTATTAAATTTCTATTTTAATAACTTATAAAAATTTGGGTTGTCACATCCTTCCCCCCTTATAAGGATTCCTTTCTCGGAATCAACGAAACCTCCCTTACTCAATTTTTACCAAATCTCCTTTCAAAAATTTATCGTTGAATATCTTCAACACTTTACCTTAATATAGGTTTTATATTTCCTATTACATTCATTACCTCAACAAATTCTAGGTTTTATTTCATAATTTTCACTTGAACTCAATTATATTTGAGTATTACCTATTCTTTGACCCGTTCATTTCTTTCTCTAAGGATCGTTATCATAAACACTTGGGATATTACATTCACCCATTCTTCTAAGAATTTCGTCCTCGAAATTTTATTTATTAATCTTCATTCATTCAATCTATCAAAATATATTTTATGTTAATACTTTATTCATTCATTGGGTTCTATAACCACTTTCTACAAAGATCTTTCTATAACTATTAACTTTTCTATTAAAAATTTTACATATTTCTTTGATAACTCATCCCCTTCTCATTTCAAAATTTCTTTTCTCACTTATTCAACAAATTCATCATTTAGTGTCTCATTCTATGACTTACTTATTTCTAAGGAATACTTTCCTTTTTCACTTCCATCTTGCAGAATAACAAGAATCTTCCACAATTGTTCAATAATTGGGAAGTAGTATGAATAACTCAGGAATTTAAAAGATTCCAAATCATGCTGAGGTGTCACAAGACCGCGAACTCTATTCTAGGTTTACTAGTGCTTCAATTCAATCCTTCACACTGCAAACCAGAGTGTTTATCAATCACAAAGACTGAAAACACCCTCCTCACGTACACTAGGTGGCCAGTCTATTGTACCACTACATTGGGCCGCAACGTAGTGTTTTGTAACGACTATATGCGTTACGCTCGAAACCATTGTCCCCGAAAACATGTCCCCTTTTAGGGTTGTTCACCTCAGCTTTTCAACATTTGAATCCGCACTAAGACAATTTGGTTTGGCATAACTTTTCAATAAACGCTTGAATTTCATGAACATCTTTCAATAATCGTCTAGCTGAATCAAATAGCATAGACTTCTACAATAATTTGGACATCAATTGAAATATATATATCCATATATATATATATATATATATATATATATATATATATATATATATATATTCTCATATCTTAAAGAAATCTCAAACATCTTTTTATGACGTTACAGCACTGTATTTACAGTCCGTTTGAGGATTCCGTCATTTGGTGATTTAATCATACTACATCATACCATAGTGGGTTGACGATCATTAGATCACATCCAACACTAAGTAATACTGCATTGATGACTCCATCATTTTTATCATCTTTGCACCAGGTTCTATGATGCATTGATAATATAAAAATACATTTTGATATATTTCAAATCATTTTTGTCTAGCCGAAGCAATTAGCATAGACATACGAATAATAGCACTGTTTTAAAAATTCTTTGGTTCACTAGTGTGATCCAACATTTTTTAAAAATTAAAAGAACAACCATCGGCACGAAGTCAATAAATTTCAAAAATCTAACAAAGCTAGAAGATTTGGAAAAACCAATGTCTCCACCATCAACTCCACTTTCTATAATGATCCATTACTTAATCAGTCTATCTATTCCTATCATCCTCAATACTCTATTCACACTTATCTATACCCTGTTCATCAAACTTACCACACTTTGGAAATCCAAGAACTTGCCACAATAATATGAGTTTAAGAACTTATCCTAGTCAGACCATAGGCGTCCATTCGCTGAGGGGTTCAAAACATACCATATTATTATGAGTCACGAACTTACCATATGCATTAGTTTTAAGAACTCGCACCTAACCCTAATAATATCTAACTAATCTTAGTAGTTTCTAACTATCAAATATACACATGAGAAAAGAATCACCTTTTCACTACATATACATTGATAGCGCGACACCAACATTCCAATGATTATCAATATGATAAACTGAGTGCAAGCACAAAACCCTCGCACATACAAAGGTATGTACAACTCAGCCATCACATGAGCCCTCAATTGAAATCCAACCTAACTCTATCTTACTCTTAACTTGCTCTTTGTTCGATACGAATTCCTCGTATCACATCATTTATAACTCCCCGTGAGTTTATCTCGTACTATTTCATAGTACAACATCTTCATAGCATCAAGCTATCATTATTTAAACATTATAGACCATCTTCCTCCTATAACTTAAATAGATCACGTCGTGATCTTATTCTATAATCATCTCCCTTAAAATTCTTTTTCTTAACTCGTGATCGTTTTGTTTTACGATCCCCTTTCTTTCCTTTCATTTACGACATTATTCGTTATCTTGGCTATTAGAGTTAGGTAACTCCCATTTCTTATCTTTATCTCTTCAAGATTCTTCTTTGAATCTTCTTGTTTATATAACAATTCTTACTTTAAGAATTTCTAACTTCATTTACATTGCTCAACATTTCATTCGAGTTCTACACTTTCATCATACGTATCCATTTTCTATACTTGGTACACATCGAGTCGCTAACAGTTTCAATATAGTACGCTGAGTGGTTTCCCACAAATAACCAACAAACTAGGTTTCGAGTTGCTAGTTCGTATATACCTTCGCTCTAAAAAAGAATCGTTTAGCCCAGATACCATACCTCAACTACTAAAGAGTGCAATTGTACCATACTTAACTATAACTTTTTATTCTTAACTTCTTTACCATTCTCTTTTTATAGACATTGTCTATTTATTATAACCTTACATCCTTATTATTGGAGTTGGGTAACCCCACATTCATACTCCTTATAACTCTGCGAGATTCTTCTTTGAATCCTTTCACGCATGTTTTAATCCGTTCTTTAAAAATTTCTTAAATTACTTCTTATTGTTCAAACTCTATCTGAGTTTATTCTTTCATTATCTTCACCTTCCTTCTCTAAGGTTATAGCCTACGGTACTCCTATCTAAGGTTTATAACCTACAACTTTGATATCAACTGTAATATCCCAAAATTTATATAATTTAATTCTCGATTTCAGTCGTTAATAATACATTCAACCTCTACTTTTACATCATTAAATGATAATACAACCATTAAAATTTGCAAAATAATTAAAATTTTCTATTACAAATTATCCTTGTTCCCAAAACCTCCAACCTTTACATCTAAATATCTCATAATCAATTTAATACTACAATAGTTTACATCGCGAAACGATATTACAATTCAACATTAATACATCATTCGGAACCTTAAACATGGCTCAAATAATACTAATACTACCCAAGTATAAAACTTCAAGTATCACATCTGATTCATGTCTTTCAATTAACACGTAACTTTACCTCGAAATCTTGACCTGTAAAAATGGTTATTTGCAAGGTTGAGCTCGACAGCCCAGCAAAATCTAACAGTTTTCATGCATCACATAGCACATAATAGCATGCTCAACAAATATTCCATAAACATTGGACTAACATAACATACATGCTATAATTCATATAACAAGTATAAAGATTGAGTTCCTTACTCAATCAGCATGTTTTTCTCAATTAACGTAGTCATAAGTTGACTTTGACGTTTCATGCTTTCAACATATATATATCACATCATGTTATTTGCAATAAAGACTTAAAACAATTAATCATCAAGTTCACGTAGCAAATAGGAACTGAAAGACTTGCCTGATTCGTAGTTTATGAACTACAACTTAACTGCTTATCGCTTATCTGCACTTCGTGTATTCCTACACAGTTATACCATTATTCACATTAACTATTAGTCACATAATAACGTATAGTAGCTATAATGTAAACTTTACTCTACATCTCATAACCCTTCTTACTAATCAATACACAATGTACTAATATCCTTTTTCCAACGTAACACTCATTTTTAGTTAAACTTGTTATTTCGGTACAAGTCTTACATTGCCATTTACATTTCAGAATTCCCAAGTGTTAACATCACAACACTTATCTAACATTCATTGTATAAACTAACTTACGCACAACACATTCGTAACTTATTAATCACTTTTACAACTTTGAATTTACAATCCACCTAACATGACTCTGTTTAACCTTGTTGTTACATGATTCTCACATTAACCTAACAGTAAGCAAAGTTACATTGAACGTCCAAAGTCTGCATAATTAGCAAATTTCACTGTCTGTGACAGGGTACTGGCGTGACCACGCCAGCTTTATACTAGATTGCAGGGCGCCAGCGCGCCCGCGCCAAGATGCAGCGCGCCCGTGCGATGCATCAGTTTCAATTTTGCAGAACATGATTCAACACAATTTTTAGACCAACTAACACGAATTTCACCAATCAAACAGTGAAATTAACATATAAAATAAATAAAACACTATCATAAACATGATTGCTAACATATTCAACCACTTTGCACAATTTAACAACACTTTTAACTATTTTAATTTCTCAAATTTCTCATTTTCATATGAAAACTCCATTCTTGACATCCTTCACGAAAATCAACAATGTGATTTAAATTCTTGTCCAAATTACTTCGTTCAAATTACGTTATCTTCGTTTCTTAATGAACTAGCATAAACAAGCTTCAATTTGCAGGTTAACATACCAACTAGCCACTAAATTGGTACTTTCACAAGCCATATGAGAAATATATACACTGTAGTTACTTTTCCTACTTTTTAAACAAAATTAGCATAACAAATTCTTATCTAAACACCAGTTCTAGCATCACAAACCCATACAATCATCATAATTTAGTTGTATAGCAACAAGTCGAAAAGATGGAATTCACATAATATAAAAATTGTTGCCGTGAAACATATATATATATATATATATATATATATATATATATATATATATATATAATATCAAAGTTATGAATAATACCTTCAATTAACTTGAACAATCTTTGCTAACACCACAAAAATTGCTTGAAAACTCAGAAATTTCTCTTAATCTCTCTCAAATTCTCTCAACTCCTCTGTAACTTTTCTTTCTTCTCTGAGTATCAGACTAGGCCTAACAACACTAAGCGTGAGCGTGAAATAAAACTGATAAGGCTAGCTATAGTACGTATACTAAATAAATTAGCAGTTACAAAGTAATAACGTATATCAGTTATAATTAAATTTTATATTTTATTTGATTTATTTTATTTATTATAATTAAAATTCAAAAGTCAAAAATCTAAAAGCCATAAGGCTTTGTTTGGCAAAAACTCTTTAAAAAATTAAAGACTTAATATTCTTAAGCCTTGTTTGGCAAAAAAAATTAATTTAAACTCCTTTAATTTTAATAAATAGTTTAGTTTATAATTTATAATCACATATTATTTATTTGGATCTCTATATCCAACATTAATCAATTAAATTAGTTATACACTATATTTTAATTAAATATACCATTTAAATAAATAACACAAAATTATAATTTCATTATAATTTTATTTAATAATTTAATACACCAATTTAAATTATTAAATTTAACAACAATATAACCTCTCATGTTATATTACAACTTTCTAAATTACAAATTAATTTAATTTAGAATATTATCTAATAAATTTAATTCATAAATATTTACTAATATTAACCACATCAATAAAATATTTATTTCATCAATTTAAACAATAAATATATCAAATAAATATTTATATAATTCAATAAATATTTATTATTATAATTTGAAATTTCAGATTGTTACATCTTTCCCTCCTTACAAGGATTCTGTCCCCAGAATCACAACTCTCTAAATTATAAATTAGTTTAATTTATAATATTATCTAGTCATAAATATTTACTAATAATACCCACATCAATAAAATATTTATTTCATTTAATAAATATTTTAAATTACAATAACTAAAATCTTGGATTGTCATAGAGATCATCATAGTATCTTGTGTATGATGAGTTATACTTTGACTTATTTTTTAAGACCCTTAGGGTATATCAAAGGGTATACTTGTATAATAGATTGTACATAGAGATAATGTATGATAAAAAAAGAATCTATCACTTCTAGTAAAAGAAGAGAAATGTCCTATGTTATTCGATAAATGACAACTCAGTAGTCCTTGACCAAGGTAGAATAAAATTAGAAAGGAGTTTTTAATTTACATTATTTGGAGTTGTGCATTTAAGAGTCGAAATACATATAATTAAATAAATTAAGACTTGACAGTAATTCCATGTTAATTGGGACATTGTATGTTGAAAGGATTGAATTGTACGGTAACTATTTACTCAAAGGTTCTTTCATAATTAATATTAGAATCTATATTATCTGGAAAGTCGTTAATCGCTAGGGAGTCTTATCCCTATTGTAGAATAAATATTATTTATTTAAATAAATTAATTGTTTAATTTATTTATTTAAATAAGATTAGAATTATTCTAATTGATTTATTCACAACCAGTTTAATATGGAGAACCTAAAAGGTCACACCATAAAAGGAAGAATAATTATTTAAGAAGCAAATGACATAATCGTAATAATAAGTTAAGTATATTTAATTTAATATATGGTGATAGAATAAATTAAATAGCTTAATATTTATTATTTAATATTTTGAAAATATTAAAAATAAATTAATTAGAGAAGTCTTATTATTATTATTACTATTATTATTATTTAAATCCTAAAGGAGTTTGAGAATTAATTAATAAAAGTACTCTCATATATCCTAATAAGATTAGGAGGCCAATTAATTAAAAGAGTTTAATTAATTATTCCTAATAAGATTGGGAGCCTAATTAATTAAAGGAGTTTAATTAATTAAAATAAAATCTTATTCTTTAATTGTTAAGGAGGGTTGCCTACATTTATAAATAAGAGGAGTCTTATTATGGGTGAGAGTTGACACTTTCACAAAACACGTGACTACGTAATTTCAATAGTTGGGAGAGTACACCCTTTTCTATGAGAGATAGAAAAATTAGGGTTTTGCCAAATACCCATCTTCTTGAATCTTTCTTCTTCCTTGGTAGATCACCTCTAGAGACCAAACACTTGGGTGGCTAACGTTGATCAAAAGAAGGAACCAAACCCGGTGGATTCAAGTTGAACGTGAAAAGGATTTGGAAGTGAACTTGTACCTGAGGAAGCTCGAATTTTCAAGGGTATAATTCTTGTTCTTTATCTTTTCGTTTAATTAATAATTGTGCATAAAGGATGATCCAGGTATATGATTTGTAAAATTTTAAAATTCTATTTTATCACGTTTCCGCTTATTTTGTGCAATTTGATTGCGTCCATGAATCTTACAAACCTAACAGTGGTATTAAAGCCAAACCTTTATACAAATTGTTAATTATTTTGATTTGATATGCATATTGATATGTGTTTAGAACAATGTAATTGGGCATAATTTATTATATAAAATTTATTTAAAAAAAAATCATCCGCGAATTGAATTTCCTGAATTCTGTGGGGATGATGATTTGGTTATTCCAAATGTTAAGGAGGGGATTCACGTGAACCAAAGGAAGAAATATGGTTCAGGATGAATAACGAATTTCATGTATAAAGCTGGTGAATATTATAATAACGAATTTCATACTGAATGCACGTGAATCAGTGGTATGATTACTTATATATATATATATATATATATATATATTCAACTCTTTTAGATTCATTACTTATTGTGATATATTTATTCTTCTTCATATCCATACTGGGCAATTGGCTCACGCTGTGTTCTTTTTCCGGCAGGTAATCAGGGGTGATCAGGATATGTGGGATGAGAGCTACCTTTGATCCAAATGAGTAGATTAGTTTTTGAGACTTATTATTAGACTTTGTTTTCCTAATATTTTGTATATGGATGTTTGGGCCATTTTGACATTTATTTCTTATTAGTAGAGACTATATAAGTGTGGAATTCCTTCTATTTAAATTGGAGTATGTGACAATTAATGTTCAATTTCATTGGAGATATTTTGAGATTTATTAGAGGTTTGCGTTTATTATATTTTGTGCGTGACATCCCTTTTCCTTTTCGAAAAAGGAAATCATGTTTGATGATAAAACATATATTTTGTAACAATCTTATTAATTTATTAATAAAAAAGTGTTAATTTATTAAAGGCTTTTAATTATCTACATGATGCTGTTTTATAATATGTGATAAACTCATAGTTTTAAGCAATGCTTTTAGAATAATGAAGATGATCATTCTAATGAGATCTAAATTCTTAGAAAGCTTAAAACTAAAATACTTTGCAATCGTTGAATTACTAAATTGGGAATTAGTGAATCCAGATAGATTAATACATACGTTGCTTGCTCATTGGATGATGATGATTGATCTCATGATCATTTGTGTGGAGACACTAAAGCAAGTATGTAGGTGCTTATTAGAGAATAAGTTCACTGAATGTGGCTCGCTAAGGAATACGTAATGGAGTTTTACTTGCCTGTAAATAGGAATTCCTGTAGTGATAGTAGTACAAGTGATCCTTGAACTTGAGATTATCATAGTATCTTGTGTATGATGAGTTATACTTTGACTTATTCCTTAAGACCCTTAGAGTATATCAAAGGGTATGCTTGGGTATAATAAGTTGTACATGGAGATAAGTTGTACATGGAGATAATGTATGATCAATAAAGAATCTACCACTTCTAATAAATGAAGAAAAATGTCATATGTGATTCGATAAATGACAACTCAGTAGTCCTTGGCCAAGGTAGAATGAAATTAGAAAGGAGTTTCTAATTTGCATTATTTGGGGTTGTGCATTTAAGAGTCGAAATACATATAATTAAATAAATTAAGACTTGACAGTAATTCCATGTCTTATAATTAATTGGGACATTGTATGGTGGAAGAATTGAATTGTACGGTAACTATTTACTCAAAGGTTCTTTTATGATTAATGTTGAAATTTATATTATCTGAAAAGTCGTTAATCGCTAGGGAGGTTTATCCATATCGTAGAATAAATATTATTTATTTAAATAAATTAATTATTTAAATTATTTATTTAAATAAGATTAGAATTGTTCTGATTGATTTATTCACAACCGGATTAATATGGAGAACCTAAAAGGTCACACCATAAACGGAAGAATAATTATTTAAGAAGAATAATTACTTAATAATTATTTAATCGTAATATTAAGTTAAGTATATTTAATTTAATTTATGGTGATAGAATAAATTAAATAGCTTAATATTATTATTTAATATTTTGAAAATATTAAATATAAATTAATAAGAGAAGTCTTATTATTATTATTATTATTATTATTATTTAATTTCTAAAGGAGTTTGAAAATTAATTAATAAAAGTACTCTCATATATCCTAATAAGATTAGGAGGCCAATTAATTAAAAGAGTTTAATTAATTATTCTTAATAAGATTGGGAGCCTAATTAATTAAAAGAGTTTAATTAATTATTCCTAATAAGATTGGGAGCCTAATTAATTAAAAGAGTTTAATTAATTAAAATAAAACCTTATTCCTTAATTGTTAAGGAGAGTTGCCTACATCTATAAATAAGAGGAGTCTTATTATGGGTGAGAGTTGACACTTTCACAAAATACGTGAATACGTAATTCCAATAGTTGGGAGAGTACACCCTTTTCTTTGAGAGATAGAAAAACTAGGGTTTTGTCAAATACCCATCTTCTTGAATCTTTCTTCTTCCTTGGTGGATCACCTCTAAAGGCCAAATACTTGGGTGCCTAACGTTGATCAAAGGAAGGAACCAAACCCGGTGGATTCAAGTTGAACGCGAAAAGGATTTAGAGGTGAACTTGTACCTGAGGAAGCTCGAATCTTCAAGGGTATAATTCTTATTCTTTATATTTTTGTTTAATTAATAATTGTGCATAAAGGATGATCCAGGTATATGGTTTGTAAAATTTTAAAACTCTATTTTATCACGTTTTCGCTTACTTTGTGCAATTTGATTGCGTCCATGAATCTTACAAACCTAACAGTGGTATCAAAGCAAAACCTTTATGCAAATTATTAATTATTTTGATTTGATATGTATATTGATGTGTGTTTAGAATAATTTAATTGGACATAATTTATTGTATAAAATTTATTTTTAAAAAAATAATCATCCGTGAATTGAATTTCCCGAATTCCATGTGGATGATGATTTGGTTATTCCAAATGTTAAGGAGGGGATTCACGTGAACCAAAGGAAGAAATATTGTGTATAAAGCTGGTGAATATTATAATAACAAATTTCATACTGGATGCACGTGAATCAGTGGTATGATTACTTATATATATAATAGATATATATAATCATATATATATATATATATATATATATATATATATATATATATATATATATATATATATATATCACGTTACTATATATATATTCAACTCTTTTAGATTCATTACTTATTGTGATATATTTATTCTTCTTCATATCCGTACTGGGCAATTGGCTCACGCTGTGTTCTTTTTCCGGTAGGTAATCAGGGCTGATCAGGATATGTGAGATGAGAGCTACCTTTGATCCAAATGAGTAGATTAGTTTTTGAGACTTATTATTAGACTTGGTTTTCCTAATATTTTGTATATGGATGTTTGGGCCATTTTGGCATTTGTTTCTTATTAGTAGAGACTATGTAAGTGTGGAATTCCTTCTATTTAAATTGGAGTATGTGATAATTAGTATTCAATTTCATTGGAGATATTTTGAGATTTATTAGAGGTTTGCGTTTATTATGTTTTGGCGGATTAATGACGTATGTGTCGTGCGTACTATCTGATTTGATTTGTATACATCATGATACCGATGTATTTTGGTAGCCTTTGGCTACTTGAATTTGAGCTTAGTATGAAGTTGTCACCTTACAACCATTTGATTCAGCCTTATTTGTTTGGGATTCTTTTGGCTATAATTATTCGATTGACAGTGTTAGTCATTTGTAAATGTACTCACAAATTCTGATCTATTCGTAATTAGTTTGTAATTCACATGTGATCATTCATTCAACTCTTTTAGATTCTTTACTTATTGTGATATATTTATTCTTCTTCATATCCGTACTGGGCAATTGGCTCACGCTGTGTTCTTTTTCCGGAAGGTAATCAGGGGTGATCAGGATATGTGGGATGAGAGCTACCTTTGATCCAAATGAGTAGATAAGTTTTTGAGACTTATTATTAGACTTGGTTTTCCTAATATTTTGTATATGGATGTTTGGACCATTTTGACATTTATTTCTTATTAGTAGAGACTATGTAAGTGTGGAATTCCTTCTGTTTAAATTGGAGTATGTGACAATTAGTGTTCAATTTCATTGGACATATTTTGAGATTTATTAGAGGTTTGCGCTTATTATGTTTTGTGCGTGACATCCATTTTCCTTTTCGGAAAAGGGGTGTTACATCGACGCTATTGCTGTGGTGTATGAAAATCGTCGTGATCGGAGTGAGCAGCCTCCTCGGCATCGTCAGCCCGCTCGAGAGCGTTACCCTATTGATACAATATAATGTAACTCATTAGTCCATATATATGATACAATTAAAGATACAACTAATAATTGAAAATGAAATAACATGCAGAATATATACATACTTGAATTTAAAACGAATAGTATACTTAAATAGTCGAGGGCTAACTCAGCATCTACCCAAAAGCGTCCATGAGTAAAGTAACTACCATCCAAACAATCTCGTCACGTATTGTGGCGAACTGCTCTAGAGGGATACCCATACTCTCGACGGTGACACCAGCTGCAATGTCCTGAGCAAGATGATGGAGGCGAGCATGGCTGGGCAGGTCCTGACGACGAAAAATCAGCTCTATACCAAACCTCTCCGACACCGCCGCCATAACCCTCTGGAACATAGCATTATCTAAGCCAATGCCTATATGTGATGGTCCCACGGGTGCTCTCGGATGTAGACACTGGCTAGAGCCTGCAAAAATAAATATAACATGAATAATAGTATAAGTTCAATTTATTCATAAACGAAAAATAAATTAAAGAAAAGATATCTTTAGGTAGTGTATAGGTTGGTATCCTCGGCAACCCCAACACTCGATACCGGCCGATAATGCTACTGGGAGGATCATGAGACACAACCCAAAGAGTTGTCTCCTCATCTTGAGATAAACTAATCTTGGGCGGAGGGATGGTGGAATCTAACGTCTCGGGATCGCCCTTAGCAGCCTGCAACTCTGCTATACGCTGGCCCTAGAGCTTGTCAAATCAGTCCTGTAATTTAATATATGTACATGAAAGTTAACTCGACATCATCATATAAATTACATAATATGATCCTAAATAACAATAATTATAGTAAATGTATCCCGTATAGCTAATGTTGCGGGAGACACCATCGACGTCAAAGTCGATGCCTTCGGCGTATGGACTCTATCCCAAAACTCGACCATAGTAGGAGGTTGACCCAAGATACTCCACATGGCCTAAATCATTTCCTTACTATATATAGATGCGAACAATATTAATCCTCATTAAATATAGATACATACCAACTTAACCTCCTAAAACGACTGCGATCCAGAAGTATGTACAATCCGGAGCTTGCCTTGATTCTTCTTCATCTGCTCGGACTTTGCCTTGAAGGCAACATCATCTCAGTACGTACAATGGCCGCCTATGTAAGACCCCAACTTTTTCATAAATAAAATTGAATTTCCTCTAATTATTATTTTGGATAATAAGGTGTTAATTTGATATAATACTTTGGTTATGGGTAAAATATGCAAATTTTGCAAAATAAGCTAGTGGTTATAAAATATTCATTGTTGTCGGGGAATATTCGTTTGGTCGTGGAATATTCTTATTATCGGGGAATATTCGTACGACGGCGCAACCATTTGCGGGCCCCATAATAGAAAACGGTCAGATGAAGAAAATGACAAGTTTGAGTTTTACTCCCTCCGTCCCAAATTAATTGCTCAGTTTTGACTTTTTAAAGTCAAATTGACTATTTTTAGAATTAATAATTAAGCATATATAAATATATTTCTAAAATTATAAAAATTGGGATTAGTAATAAATTGTATATACTTTCTTTTGGTTATAATCTCTTCACCTATATTTTAGCAAAAATAGTAAAAAGATTAGTTTTAAAAATGGTCAATTTAACTTTAAAAAGTCAAAACTGAACAATTAATTTGGGACGGAGGGAGTAATAAATAACGGCGTAGTTAACTACCGTTAACACTATTGGAATATCCGGTGGTTAAAGTACAGTAATACGCGTGGTTGCACAGTAGCACGCAGTATTGCACAATATTGTTGGATTATTGATTCCTACGTAAGAAGGCACTACTCAATAATTGTTACAGTAATTACTATTCAATATTTTATTTTATTGATTGCTACGTTAATATTTTATATTATTGTTATTTCAATAATTGTCACTACACAGTATTTTTCATTATCAGATCAATAATTCATATTATATGAATAATATTATTAGATAGCATTATTGGCAATGTCTAAGAAAATTCTGTCTAAGGAGAGGTTTGATCACCTAATTGCGCGCTAGTAAGGAGAAATCCTTATCGGAAAGCCCCATCTTTCCTGGAACAACCTGGTTGTCATAATTGTGATTCTGTAATATTATTTGTGAATAATTAATTATTGATTTATATGATAAGAGAATATTTATTTTATGTGGATATAAATGAAGGAATTAATGCTGAGATGTTCTATCAGTATTTTGTCAGAGTGGAGGTATTAAAAATCATCCGTATGTGAATTTCAAACATTTTCTGATTGAAATTTAGAAAAACTTTCTTCTACAAAGTTGTAGAGAATTAAATTTCCTATGTGATAGACATGAGATTCGAATTTTTTCTGATAAAAGGGCTATTTATTATGAATTATTGAAGTTGCTGATTATTGTTTAAATTTTAAAACATTTTGGAAATTTTTAGAATGGGTAGGCCCCACTTTTGGTTGGTGAAAAATGTGATGAAATTTTATTTTAAAAGTGGTGGGCATGAATAGTAGCAAGTAAAGCCATCAGGTAGCAAGTTAGTCTGCTTTAGCGTTCTAGCATTTTTCTATAAATAGGGTGCTTAGTTAGAATTGAAAATCACAGCAGAATCATAAGCTTTCTCTCTCTCTATATTATCGAGCATTTTTTGTGAGTATTTAGATACTTTGAGAGTTGTTATTCAGTACAAGTTTCCTTCAGCCTTATACCTGATATTTTAGTCAGAAGTACTATTCTTTTGAGGTAAGGGATGTTATTTTCTTCGTAAATGATATTATTTTTTTCAATATCATTATGCCAAAATATTGATAAAAATTTTATTGTGGAATTTTTACCTTTTTGTGTCAGGATTTCTATTCACGTATACGTCACTATTCACGTATACGATACTATTCACGAATACTGCACTATTCACAAAAAAACAAATTTTTCTTTCTTTGTCCAAGTTGTCTATTGTGGTTACTATCTTTGATTGTATCCATGTTTTGATCTTCATTCTTGAATTTTTCTCCACAATTGATTATTATAAGGTATTTTTTGAACTTTGATAAACTAAAGTACGAATCACAAATCTTTGATCTTTTATCTCACTGGATTCATTTTTTTAAGATATTTTTCATCATCCTCAGTCCTAAATGATGATATTACTGAATATCTTTGGCCTGTAGTGCAAAGATGAATGATTAACTGATGAATATCTTTGGCCCGTAGTGCAAAGATGAATAGGTGTTGAGATGAACATGACCAACTAGTAATACAAATGAATATCTTTGGCCTGTAGTACAAAGATGAATATTTGATTCAAGATGTATATTGATTGATGTTACAGGGATAAGATATTGATGATGGACTTTTAAATCTTAGAAGATAGTAGAATTCATTCTCTACTTGACTCTTCTCTAATGGATTGCTGTTTTCACTGCAGTTGTTAATCTAAAACTTGTTGTCTATTATATTCTATCAGATTTTTTCCTATTGAAGACTAATGATAATTTGTTGTATATTATCTTAGTCATAATATTCTTTACTGGGCTAGCTAAGCTCACCCTTTTCCTTTTTGTTCCATTTTTGTTCCATTTTTCTTCTCAGGAGGTGAGAATATAGCAGGAACTAGCCGGGGTATGGAGTGATGGTTCTAGAAAGTTATTTTAGCAGTCCTCACTATTTTTGTAAAATAGTGTATCAACATTTGTAATGAGGACTTATTTTAGTGTGGATATTGTCTAGAAGACAATATTTGTATTTAAACTCACAGTATACGTGTTGTCATATTTTGCACGACAATTATATTAATGAAGTTGTATTTATTTCTGTACCATGTTTTTGGCGACTTAGAATGAGTGATGTATACCTATTCTGGGGGCATCACAGCCCATGTTGCATCTGATACTGCCGGCGGCTGATGATCTCGTATAGTAATCCCGGGCAACTGCCCGGGCTACCCTCTACCGCATCTCTTATAGTCAGCCCACATAGTTCTTCGAGATGTGTGCAGTAATAACAGTGTCGCCATCTACGACAGTGATGCCGGCCTAATATCTATAATACCTCTATCAAACGGACATAACGTACGTATCAATAATTAATTGAACAATATGTAAATAACTAGGACCAAATTTGTGATTTAATATATGTAATTCGACTTACGTGAAACTCGCGTAACACTGTCAGCATAAAGTCAGCATCGTACCGCGCGTACTAGATAAATCGCATGTAGCCAGTCAGGAGATGCGTCAAGCATATAGCGTGTACGGTCATTTTAGCGACAGAATCCATAATACTAGAATATAAAATTTAAATGGATTATTTTAATTTATTAATCACGTAATAATATCATTTTAATTGAACATAATATATTATATTTGAAACCTACACCGACGAGCCGACATTAACACGAATTGTGTCAGGAACTGTCGACGGACGACCTAATCGACCGAGGTTAGGCCCTCACTGACGCCTACGTCTAGCATCTGTATGTATAATATAGTTATGCCATTGTCAAAAAATAGTAAATGGACGTTTTTTATAAAAAAAATATGAAAATAAGTGTTATTGGCCCAAAACGAAATTAACTCACTAGCTGATGAAGACGACCCGCCCTGGGAGCCGTCGCCCGATCCTGTACGGCCGCCACCACGACCACCTCCACCGCTATGTCTAGGCATAGCCGTACTACTGAAATAACAAATATAGATGGCATTAATTAAAATTCAGTTAAATTATTATAATGATTGTTTTTAGTAGTAAAATATTTACAAAACACCAATTAGTTAAGAAAAATTACGTCGTCATACCCGTCAAAATCAAAATTATTTTCATCCTCTGATTCTGTCTCATCCTCTTGTATATCAATTTCTTCCTAAATATCATCTTCTACAACCACATACAGACTGACAACCACATCTTCCTCCACTCCGTCAACATCGGGTACATCAACGACATCATCTACCACCACATCGTCATCATATAGCAATATGTGGCTGGGATTGCTAACTTGTTCTTGCAACGGGTCATCCATTCCAGATAGATTAGTACTATCAAATGCCCGAATCTTCATTATGACAACTGTATACTAGGGAGTTCTATAATTTAAGACATTAGGGACGTAGTACACTTGAGTTGCTTAGCTGACTAACACAAATACGTCATTAGACTGTAACTTCAACATTATATCTACTGTGACGATTCTATTACGATTAACTTTAACACCCTTTGCAGTATCAAACCAGCGACACTTAAATGTAACAACCTTTTAACCCCTGGGATAATTGAGCACAACAACTTCCTCTATTCTTCCATAGTAATTGGACTCAGAATCTTGGTAACAACTTCCCAACACGACAACGCTAGAGTTGACTGATGTCAGTTCATTCAAGTCATCAATCTTGAATCTATACCCATTAACGATGCAGCCTGGAAATGAACTAATAAGTTTGTACGGGCCTAAAATGACATCTCTAAAACTCCCAGAAGCATTTTCTTCTTCGACCCTTCTTTGAAACCACAGTTGGAAATTTTCATTAGTGAATGCTTCCATCTGTGCTGTAGTCAACCCCGGGTTACAAACATGTGCTTTCGCTTCGAATAAACTGCGTACAATAATAATATATTATTTTATTGTTGATTAAGGTTAGATATTAAAGCTTCAACTTATAATAATACATACTTGATGTATGATGATTCTTCAGGCATATTTAGAAGCACATATGTAGATATAATTTTCAAATCTTCATCAGTTAGGTATGTCCTCGTCTCATGTCCAAATGGTTTAGCCGGATAAGTGAATACAACCAACTCATCAGCACGAGATTGGGGATCGACGACTTCATTCTGACTTAATTGGTTGTGCTTTGTTGAGACTATATCGTTAAAGTACAATGAGTAGAAGTTGACAAGCTCTTCCTCCGTATAACATTCAGCAATAAAACCCTCTACACGAGCTTTATTTTTATCTTTCTACTTTAATCGACGCATATACTTGAAATATGACAATATCGGCTAAATTAATTATAAAGATGATGAATATTGCACAAGGTAGGTGATATTACCCCTCAAAAGGATACATCCATCGATATTGCACTGGTCCTCTAAGATTAAGTTCATATGGCAGATGAATAGGCAAATGCTCTGTTGAGTCAAAGAACCCCGGTGGTAATATCATTTTGAGCTTGCACATTGTCAACACTATATTTTTCTTTATCTGCTCCACATCACTATACCTTATAACAATTGAGCAAATATCCTGAAAGAAATTTGAAAGTGTGGTAAAGGCATCATTAATATTCCTCGGTAACACCTCACGAAATGCAATTGGCATCAACTTCTACATGAATACATGACAGTCGTGACTTTTGAACCCAGTAATTTTCAACTACTCAACCTTAGTAAAACGAGATATGTTAGAAGCATATCCATCTGGGAGCTTCAATGCACTAAGCCATTTGTAAATGTTTTCAACATGTTGGTTGGTAAGATAAAATGGAGCTTTTGGTTTTGAGTTGTTAGGTCGGAGCTACAATTCTCGCCTGATGTTCATTTCCTCCAAAGTCTATATGTACTTCATCATTGTCTTTTGTTTTACCACCCGTATCTAGCATAGTGTAAAACAAGTTCTCGAATACATTCTTTTCTGTATGCATGACATCTATACAATGACGAACTGCTAATGTGACCTAGTATGGCAACTCAAACCAAATGAGCGAGTGTATCCAATTATGAGTTTTCCCGTACCCTATTGCTCTTAACTTACCATGGTCCTTCCCAGACAGTGGAAATGTCAGATCATTTAGCTATCCCAATACATCGCTGCTTGACAAACGACCAACAACCCCCTTCTTCTCTGTCTTTCTGTTGAACTATGTAAACATCTTTCTATAACTGTGCTCAACAGGCAAGAATCTTCAAGTAGTTCCAAAGAAACTAGTTTTTCACCCATGACATAGTTGTGTGCCTTGCACATCCCCCATACAGACTGGACATGACAACTTACAATGAATCGACCAACCACTGATCATCCCAAGTGTCAAAAAGTTAGTGATAGTCCACAACAATGTTGCCTTCATCACAAAATTCTGCCCAACAGATTTATCAAAAGTTTGAACACCTGTTTCCCACAACATCTTAAGTTCATCGACTAATGGTCTAAGGTACACGTTGATGTCTTTTGTAGGACTATTATACCCCGATATGAGTAAAGTCAAGAAAAGATACGAATCCCTCATGCACATTGACGGTGGAAGATTGTAAGATACCATAATCGCTGGCCAAACAGAGTATGGCTGATTAAAATTATTAAATGGACAAAATCCATCTGTAGTCATGCTAAGCCTGACATTCCTAATTTCGTCGACAAATTATGGAAAATTGGCATCAAAATTCTTCCATTCATCTCCATCTGTTGGGTGAGTAAGCTGATCAGGCACGACATCCCTTGTTCTATGCTAACTTATATGCTCAGCAGTGTACGAAGACATAAATAGCCGCTGTAACCTCGGCGCAAGAGGAAAGTACCTTAATAACTTCTTTGTAACATGTTTCTCCTTTCCCCCACATTTTGCGATCTTGTACCGAGGCAAGTTGTAGATATCACACTGCACCTTATCTTTGTCTTCCCCATAGTATAGCATACAATCCTGCTCACAAGCATCGATCTTCTCATACCCGAGATTCAACTGATGATTGGGTTATATACCCATAAATCGGATATACTTGGGTTTATTCTGTTATAACTTCGAGTCATTTAGGAATATGTTTACTGCGTTTATGTGTTGTTTTGCAGATTTGGGAGCTGCAGGAGCGAACGGTGAAATTGAAGCTAAAAAGGGCAAAAAGGTAATTTTAGGAAGGCCAACGCTAGGGCGCTACATTCAGTACTAATCCCAGCGCCGGGGCGCTGGGTCGAGATTTCAGTTGACCGAGTTTGCGCTTTGATGAAGGGTTTGACTGTACAATGGGAGCTTATGTGGGAAGTTGTTTTGGACTAGGATTGGGAGAGGCTATATAAGGTTTATGTGGCTGAATTAAGAGGGGGATTTTTCGACAGAATAGGGGATTGATCAAGGAGCAAGAGGATATCTGAAGGCTTGAAACTAGGAGTTCTTCTTCTTCTTTATTCTTTTAAATTGTGTAACTCATTAAGGATGATTTATCAATTATTTGTGGTTTTTATTTCCGTCATGAACTAATTTCTTTTATTAAGATTCCAATGGAACCTCTTATGGTTATGAATTGATTATCTAATTTATTCCAATTATTTATGTCAAAGTGAATTGTTTGTCTTGCCTTGTATTTATTGATTAATTATCTGGCCAATAATTACCGTGTTAGTCTAGAAGGAATCGAGAGAGGAATTCTAGAGTTAGAACTGGGCAGGGTGACATGTGACTTAGTTATTTGCACAGTGAATAGCTATGTTTGTGAATAGAATGAGAATATCTATTTGCCGCATGTAACATAAAAGGAATTGGGTGTGTAACGAGTTTAATTCAATTGCTTTACATAGAGATATAGCAAAATTAATCTGGGTTAAATAGAAGGCAATTGATCACTCGAGAGAGGGCTTTTGGCATTTGAGAATTCCTGTTAACAATTCAGTAGATTTAATAATTAGAATAATTGGATAATTGATTTAATAGTCATAATTGGGGAAATTGGAGTCTTAATTGTCATTTATTTGCATTCAAATAATTCTTGATTTGTTCTTTGCTTTCTTTTAGAATAATTTCTTGCTTTATTAAAATTAGTTTTCTTAGTTTTAAGAATCAAAATTTTTGGTTGTTTAAATAAAATTGAATTGATACAGTACTAGTAGTTGGAGTTTATTAATTGGAATTCTCTGAGGGATCGACACTCTAATTTATCACTATATTACTTGTTGATCGTGTATACTTACACGTTTGCTTTGATTGTGAAATCAACCAACAAGTTTTTGGCGCCGTTGCCGGGGAACTCTTTGTTAATATTAATTCCATATTAGTTATAATCAATTCGGTCTTAATTTAAACGTTACTTATTTTTCTTCTTGTCTTTGCAGGAATTCTTTGCAAGTGTATGCACACTAGATCAAAGGCGAGAAAGGAAATTTTTCCTTATACAGACGAGATTGAAAGGAAGTTTCGAAAAGTGCAATCGACTAGTGCGGCACCACCCGAGGAAGAAAAACTGGCAGAACAAGAAATTCCAGTGAACATGGCAGGGAACGATCAGAAACCACTTCGGGACTGTGCCATGCCGAATGTCACGGATATTCAGTCGAGTATTAGGAGGTCGGCAATCAATACTAACACCTTTGAGATCAAACCAGCAACCATTCAAATGCTTCAGAATCAATGTCAGTTTGGGGGTAGTTCATTAGATGATCCGAATGAGAACATCTTAAGTTTCTTGGAAGTTTGCGACACCTTCAAATTCAACAACGTGTCCGAAGATGCTATAAGGTTGAGAATGTTCCCATTTACCCTGAAAGATAAAGCACGAAGTTGGTTACACTCTCAGCCTTCGGACTCAATCCTTACTTGGGACGATTTAGCTCAAAAATTTCTAGCTAAGTTTTTCCCACCAGCAAAGTCAGCAAAACTACGGAATGATATTCATACCTTCGCACAGTTTGATTCAGAATCGTTGTATGAGGCGTGGGAAAGGTTTAAGGATATGCTCCGCAAGTGCCCACACCATGGAATTCCACAGTGGATGCAATTGGGGATATTTTGTGATGGTTTACAAGCATCCATGAGGGCAAGTATTGATGCAGCAGCAGGAGGAGCGATTATGTCAAAAAATTTAGACGAGGCATATAAGTTGTTAGAAACGATGGCCACCAACAACTATCAGTGGCCCATGACAAGAAATAATCCTCCGAAAACATCGGGAAAGTATGATGTGGATGCGATAACATCATTACAAGTGCAAATGACCGCAATGGCTAAGCAGATAGAATTATTGCGTCCACAATCCACTCAGCAGGTAGCGATGGTTTGTGAAATATGTGCTGGGGGTCATACTACAGATCAATGTGCCATAAATGCTGAAGCAGCACAGTATGTGGGGAGTTATAATCGGTCTACTCAGCCTTATCAGAATCAAAATGCATATAATCCGGGGTGGAGAAATCATCCGGGGTTTTCATGAAGTAACAACCAAGCTACAGAACAAGCGCCGAAACAACAAAAAAATTTCGGGTTTCAAAACCAGACACAACAACCTATGCGGAAAGCAAGTTGGGAAGAAGCCTTGGAAAGATTTGTTAAAGCAACTAAGAAAAGGAGTGCGGAGAGTGATAAGAGATTTAGTCAAATGGAGCTAAGTATACAAAGTCAGAATGCGTCAATCAAAAATCTGGAAAATCAAATGGGACAAATAGCACATGCATTGAATAACCGACCACTTGGAACACTTCCGAGCGACACTGAGAAAAACCCAGGCATAGATGAGCATTGTAAGGCAGTAACTCTACGAAGTGGAAAAGAACTACAAGAGTTAGTCAAGGATAGGGAAAAGGAGGACAAGGCATCAATTAAAACAGAGAAAGTGGTGGAGACCGAAAAGCATCAAGAGGAGACCTCACAGCAGAAAAATTCTGAACCAACCAGTACAATGCCCCCCATACCATATCCGCAGAGATTTCAGAAATCCAAGTTAGATAAGCAGTTCTCATGATTTTTGGATATCTTCAAGAAATTGCATATTAACATCCCCTTCGCCGAAGCCTTGGAACAAATACCGAGTTACGCGAAGTTTATGAAGGAGGTTTTATCGAAGAAGAGGAAATTGGGTGAATTTGAAACAGTAGCATTGACGGAGGAATGCAGTGCTATCATTTAGAATAAATTACCGCCGAAGCTCAAGGATCCAGGTAGCTTTAATATTCCGTGCGAGATTGGAAATCAGTTTTCGGGACGAGCTTTATGTGATTTGGGGGCCAGTATAAATCTAATGCCATTATCCGTCTACAGCCAGTTCGGACTTCAGGCTCTACGCCCAACAAATATCAGTTTACAGTTAGCAGATAGATCGGTTACATATCCACGAGGTATTGTTGAAGATGTGCTAGTAAAAGTGGATAAATTCATCTTCCCTGCTGATTTATTTATTCTGGATTGTGAAGTGGACAGTGAAATCCCGATCATTCTTGGGCGACCATTTTTGGCGACAGGAAGAACATTGATTGATGTTCAAAAAGGTGAATTGACAATGCGAGTTGAAGATCAACAGGTCACCTTTAACGTTTTCAAGTCAATGTCGTACCCAAAAGAAAAAGGTGAATGTATGCGGGTTGATATTATGGAGGAATTGGTAAATCATAAATTCAGCACAATTTTTTTGGAGGACCCACTTGAATCTATTTTGCTCGGGGCAGATGAACATGGTATTGAAGAGGATATCAAATACGTCAAATGGCTAGACACACCATCAGTTTTTCGAAAAAGCACTCAATCCTTCGACACCATAGAAAGGCCCGAAGCGGAAGCTAAAAAGTTCAAACCATCAATAGAAGAGCCTCCGGTGCTAGAATTAAAGCCATTACCTCCCTATCTGCAATATGCTTACCTGGGAAAAGACGATACCCTACCAGTTATTGTTTCAACAGAATTGACTGATATGCAAAAGGCGAAACTGCTACGGGTCTTGCGAGAATTCAAAACAACAATTGGGTGGACTATAGCGGACATTTGAGGTATTAGCCCATAATTTTGTATGCATAAAATCTTAATGGAAGAAGGGGCAAAACCAACCATCGAGATACAAAGAAGGCTAAATCCCATCATGAAGGAGGTGGTGAAAAAGGAGATTATAAAGTGGTTGGATGCTGGTATTATTTATCTGATCTCAGATAGTTCGTGGGTGAGTCCTGTACAATGTGTACCAAAGAAAGGGGGTATGACAGTGGTGAAGAATGACGCGAATGAGCTCATCCCTACTCGAACAGTTACAGGATGGAGAGTATGCATGGACTACCGCAAGCTAAATAAAGCCACACGCAAGGATCATTTCCCCTTGCCATTCATTGATCAGATGTTGGATAGGCTAGCTGGACATCAGTTCTATTATCTCTTGGATGGTTATTCTGGATATAATCAAATTGCTATAGCACCGGAGGATCAAGAGAAAACGACATTCACATGCCCATACGGTACGTTTGCATTTCGGCGTATGTCTTTTGGTTTATGCAATGCACCGGCAACCTTTCAACGGTGCATGATGGCAATCTTCTCCAATATGGTTGAGAAAAATTTGGAGGTATTTATGGACGACTTTTCTGTGTTCGGTGATAGCTTTGATCTTTGCCTAAAAAATCTGATTTTAGTGTTGAAACGTTGCATGGAAACTAATCTGGTTCTCAATTGGGAAAAATGTCACTTTATGGTGAAAGAAGGGATTATTCTAGGACATAAGGTTTCTGCAGCAGGGTTAAAGGTGGATAAGGCGAAGATAGAGACTATTGAAAAATTACCTCCTCCATTATCAGTGAAGGGAGTCCGGAGCTTCTTGGGGCATGCAGGTTTCTATAGACGCTTCATCAAAGATTTTTCATAAATTTTAAAACCTTTATGTTCCCTGTTGGAGAAAGATGTCCCTTTCAAAATGGATCAGTCATGTATCGAGGCATTCGAGATTTTAAAGAAGAAGTTGGTATCTGCTACGATCATTGTGGCGCCCGATTGGTCTTTACCATTCAAATTGATGTGCGACGCCAGCAATTATGCAGTGGGAGCAGTACTGGGACAGCGTCACGATAAGATCTTTCACACAATTTACTACTCCAGCAAAATGTTGACAAACGCTCAGTTGAACTACACAACCACTGAAAAAGAACTACTTGCAGTGGTGTTTGCCTTTGACAAATTCAGAGCACATCTCATTAGGACTAAGGTCATTGTCTACACAGATCATTCTGCAATCAAATATTTGATCGAAAAGAAGGATGCCAAACCGAGGTTAATACGGTGGGTGTTACTGCTGCAAGAATTTGATTTGGAGATCCGGGATAGAAAGGGTATAGAAAACCAAGTGGCGGATCATCTTTCACGGTTGGAAAATGCAGAGGTACAGAGCCAAGACAATGCACTAATTAACGAGAAATTTTCGGACGAACAACTTCTCCAAGTAACCACAACACTGCCTTGGTATGCTGATTATGTGAACTATGTTGTTGCTAAGGTGTCACCACCAGATTTGAACTCGCAACAACGAAATAAATTCCTCCATGACGTGAAGCAGTACTATTGGGATGAACCGTTCTTGTTTAAAGCATGCGCAGATCAAATGATTCGATGCTGTGTGCCACATGAAGAGATGGACAGCATATTGGGTCATTGCCACTCATCAGACTATAGAGGTCATTATTCCGGTGATCGAACGGTAGCCAAGGTGTTACAATCAGGATTTTACTGGCCTTCGTTATTCAAGGATGCATATTTCTATGTGCTAAAGTGTGATCGATGCCAACGCGTAGGTAATATCTCCAAGCAAAATGAAATGCCACTTAACTCTATATTGGAGGTAGAACTGTTCGACGTCTGGGGAATCAATTTCATGGGACCGTTCCCCTCATCTTTTAATAATCAGTATATTTTGTTGGTATTGGATTATGTGTCCAAATGGGTAGAAGCTGCAGCTTTACCCACAAATGATGCCAAAGTTGTTCTTCGATTCTTAAAGAAGAACATTTTCACACGATTTGGGACTCCCCGGGAAATAATAAGTGATGAGGGAACACATTTCTGTAATAAGCAGTTCACAAAATTGTTGGTGAAGTATGGGGTTCGTCATAAAATCGCAGTTGCGTATCATCCCCAAACCAATGGCCAAGCTGAGGTCTCGAATAGGGAGGTCAAGAGAATTCTATAAAAGGTGGTAAATCCGTCATAAAAAGATTGGTCTTTACGTCTTGACGATGCTCTATGGGCATATCGTACAGCATACAAGAATCCGATCGGCATGTCACCTTATCGAATGGTTTACGGAAAGGCGTGTCACCTCCCAGTCGAGTTAGAACATAGCGCACACTGGGCCATTCGGAAGCTCAATTTTGATGAACAAGCAGCAGGTGAGAAAAGGTTACTACAATTAAACGAGATGGATGAATTCTGCTTCAACACTTATGAAAAAGCAAAACTCTATATGGAAAAAGTCAAAGCGTGGCATGATAAGAAAATTCTCGATAAAACATTTGAACCGGACCAACAAGTCTTGCTTTTCAATTCTCGACTGCGGTTGTTCCCTGGAAAACTGAAATCTCGTTGGTCGGGACCTTTTAAAGTCGTGTCTGTTGCACCACATGGTAACATCGAGATCAAAAAACTAAATTCAAATTGCACATTCAAGGTTAACGACCAACGTCTGAAACATTATTGGAGTGACCCATCGAACGTCAAGCTACGGTCATGTACCTCTCTGAACCAGTGGACAATTGAGCAACACCGACAAGTCGGGCTGACGACTGTAAACCAAGTGCTATAGGGAGGCAACCCCAAGAGTTCTATTTTTATTTTATTTTTATTTATTTATTTATTTATTTTTATTTTTATTTTATTTTATTTTATTTGACGTCATGCACTTTTCTTGGGTTACAGCTGAGCATGAATTTCAGCCAGACCAAGCGTGCTAGTATGTTCAGCCCCCCGGCGCTCAACTATAAGCCTTTTTCAGTGCCCCGACGCTAAATGGCAGAAGCTACAAGTCAGGTCCAGTGCCCCAGCGCCCAATATATAAGAGATTCAGCGCCCCGGCTCTGAGGTCCAGACTTGACTACTCAGGCCCAGCGCCCCGGTGCTACTCACAAGCCATGCCACAGCGCCCCGGCGCTGTAAGCCTCTTGAAGCCACTGACCTTCAGCGCCTCGGTGCTCTAGCTAGTACAAAAGCCAGCGCCCCAGCGCTGGCCCCAGGTTTACGATTCCTATTTCAGTTACAAGTCTATTCGGTTCACATCCTCTCCTCTTCTTCACGTCTCCACTACTACACCCACAAACGTCCAGACGGTAACTGCTCTTAACCTTGCATATAATATTCCACTATTGAGGGCATCTCGACATATCACATTAAGATTTCCTTTCACAAAGCAATCCTCATCTCCCACAAAGGTATGTTTCTAAATTTAACTTCATAGATGGTGAATTCAACTCGTCATTTGTGAGATGGGTAAGTCACTGTGTACCTTGGTTCATATTCTCTACATCGTCCTACCGATTTTCACCCTTGTTATTTCAAGTATCTCATTGCCCCAAAAAGGTGAATCACGTTTGATTTTGCACCACTTTTGGTTAGAATATCATACATATGTGGTAATTGATTACCAGAAAGATTTGATAAAAGAAATTAGTGTGTTTTAAAGCAAGTTATGAGTTACCCATACAGTGCTCGATAAATTGCCTGACCCAATGCTAATGGTTAAATTTGCATGAATCACCATATCCACGCATTGTATGTATAGGCCATCTTACCGCCACAATAGTATATGCCTATTGTGACACATATTCATCACTGTTGTGGGAGAGTGTTAAACCAAATTGATGTACACAAGGGGTCATATTGCTTTACTCGACACAGCTTTTGACCAAATTATAGGTGTTCCTTAACACTTGTAGAATTTGAAAAATACATGCATCTAAGTGGTACAATTGTGCATTTTCATGCTAATATATGTCATGCCACACCCTTAACTTTATACTTAACATTTATATATATTTTGATGTTTGGGGGTAGTGTCATGGATACGTGTATCCCAACTAAATTTTTGGCAACTGCAACTAATTGTGAATTCGTATTCTTGTAGAAATTTATCAATGACTTCCAAACGACAACGTGGCGAAGGTTCAGGCACCGCCTCAGCCCCGCCGAGATTTGATAGCCACCGATTCATCTCCGCCGAAGCACAAGAACGCTATAACCGCATGGCTACCCGCTCACTAATCCCCGAACGGGGTCTACGTCCCGATCAAACCAAGGATGGAGAAATAGCAGTGATGATTGCTGAACGAAACTGGTTCTCTCTCACCGAATAATCGAATCCAGCAGTGATTGTAATTGTCAAGGAATTCTACGCTAATGCTTCAAAACACGATCACTACGGAGTGTTTGTGAGGGGAAAGACAGTGGAAATTGGTGACGAAGATATCAATGGGTGCTATCAACTGAATTTGGAAGATCTTAACGATGAGTATGCCGGGCTTTTGGGCCAAGGTCCAGATTATGAGAAGATAATCCGCGAGCTGTGTCACCCGGGCACCACATGGACAGTGCATGAACGGGGTAGCATGACCTTCCCCCATTCTAACCTCAGTCTATATGGGAAGGCGTGGTATGCTTTCATTTGTGCCAAACTCATGCCATGCACACATGTGAGCCATGTCACCAAAGAACGAGCGGTGCTGCTATATTCAATTATCCAAGGCTTGCAAATAGATGTCGGTCACGTGATCCAGCAGTCCATTCTTCGAGCATCTCGAGGTGGAACCACAGGAGGTTTACCACATTCGTCTCTCATCTACGTTTTGTGTGCTAAGTTCGGAGTTAAATGGAATCGGATGAGATGATCCAAACACCTATGCCCGTGTTGGACCATAAGTTGATCAGCAGGTATAAAGTGTGGACAGGTGGGGCAAATCACCCTAGGGGATTGGGTTTCATAATTCCCCAAGTTGCACCTACACAAGCCCCACCACCTCCGGCTCCACCTACTTATGACCCATCTACAGTAGCTCATCGTGGAGTGGTTCCCGAAGCTGTCCAGCGGGAGATAGACGGCTGATACTACAACATGGAGTCCCAAAATGTACGCTTGTCCGAACGTCAAGACGTGATTTTCAAATTCTTAGTTGACCAATTTGCTGCACAGAATGCATTGACCGTCCAATCACATTCGGGCGTTCAACTTAGCCACTTTCCAACTGCTCCTGTTCTGCCAGTATTTCCCCTTTCGATCAAGAGATGAGCGAGGATGATGATGCACCACCCAAAGAATAAGCTCGTCAGGGAAGTCCTCTGTTTTATTTTGTTGTATCTTTCGCATGAGGACATTGCTCTAGATTAGTTTGGGGGTAGTTAAGTTTTATTTTCAAATTTGTAGTTTGTTATTAGTTTGTGGATTTGGATTGTTATTGTTAGTTAAATATTGCATTTAGGATTGTATAATAATTCCGGCGTTTGCTAGTGCGTTTATTATTCAGGGGCCAATGATGAAATTAGAATTGCATGAACAAGTCTAGTAAGGATTGTTGAGTCAGTGATATGATTTTCTTGACATGATTTGAATCTTTATCTGTTTGACACTGATATTATAGGATAGTACTTTGAAAAATGACCATGTTGGCTATGATAGTTTAAATAGTTAGATAATAGAGTTCTAAAGGATGATTGCTAGTGAAATGAAGGGACAATGTGAATAGCTAGTGAAGACTGAATTTATACATAAACTCGAGTTTGGGGGAAAAATATTTGGAATATATAAGCGAAAAAAAAATACCGTGGCGTGCTTGTCTAGTTTTGTGGCCTTTGTTACTTGAGCAAGTAAGCCCGAGGGGACTGTCTCTACACCTAGCGCCCTAAGGTCTTAATGGCTTAGGAGTCGTTGGTCGAAAGCTCGTTAAGGTAGCATTGAAAAGCCTAAGGGAATAAGACAATGCATAGTCATGAGAGAAATAATAATAATAATAATAAAGCGGGAAAAGTACAAAATGCCCCCGTCTGAAAAATGACCATGTTGGCTATGATAGTTTAAATGGTTAGATAATAGAGTTCTAAAGGATGATTGCTAGTGAAATGAAGGGACAATTTGAATACCTAGTGAAGACTGAATTTATACATAAACTCGAGTTTGGGGGAAAAATATTTGGAATATATAAGCAAGAAAAAAAAACACCGTGGCGTGTTTGTCTAATTTTGTGGCCTTTGTTACTTGAGCAAGTAAGCCTGAGGGGACTGTCTCTACACCTAGCACCCTAAGGTCTTAATGGCTTGGGAGTCGTTGGTCGAAAGCTCGTTAAGGTAGCATTGAAAAGCCTAAGGGAATAAGACAATGCATAGTCATGAGAGAAAAATAATAATAATAATAATAAAACGGGAAAAGTGCAAAATGCCCCCGTCTGAAAAATAATAATAATAATAATAATAATAATAATAATAATAATAATAATAATAATAATAATAATAATAATAATAATAATAATAATAATAATAAGCATAAGTATTTCATGTTGACCCCTGAATTTTGGTGAATGTTTAATTTCAGTTGAATCTAGTTTATTTGATGAACTCTTGAGTAGAACTGTATGAAGCTTTTTATGAACTTTATTATCTTTCTTCTTTTTGCTTTTCATTAGTTAGCATGGTTGTTGAACACACACTCACAATATCAGTAATAATAGATTTGGATTGAATGATTGTTGGACTATTATTGAGCTGCAAGTAATATGATGTATTAGCATGTTTTTGTGATTTTTCTGAGGCCTATGGATATACGTAAGCTATTGGATTGCTGGAATTAAGGTCATTTAGTTAGTTTGCATTTGCATGATGTTTAGTTATCGTATTGGTTATGTTTTGTTGCTTGAGGACACGCAACGATTTAAGTTTGGAGGTATTTGATGATTGGGTTATATACCCATAAATCGGATATACTTGGGTTTATTTTGTTGTAACTTCTAGTCATTTAGGAATATATTTACTGCGTTTTTGTGTTGTTTTGCAGATTTGGGAGCTGCAGGAGCGAACGGTGGAATTGAAGCTAAAAAGGGTAAAAAGGTAATTTTAGGAAGGCCAGCGTCGGGGCGCTACATTCAGTACTAATCCCAGCGCCGGGGCGCTGGGTCAGGATTTCAGTTAACCGAGTTTGCGCGTTGACGAAGGGTTTGACAGTACAATGGGAGCTTATGTGGGAAGTTGTTTTGGACTAGGATTGGGAGATGCTATATAAGGTTTATGTGGCTGAATTAAGAGGGGGATTTTTCGACAGAATAGGGGATTGATCAAGGAGGAAGAGGAGATCTGAAGGCTTGAAACTAGGAGTTCTTCTTCTTCTTTATTCTTTTAAATTGTGTAACTTGTAACGCCCCCAAAATAGGTCCATTCCATCCAACCTATTCTGAGTCGCCAAATACATGGTACAGAAAACAACTGTAACTTTATTACAACAATTGTCGTGCAAAATACAACAACACATATGCTGTGAGTTTAGATACAAATATATACCAAATGTGACTCATGTTCCAACCGTGGACATCACCTCACAATAACACCTTACATAAAGGTATAGTCAAAAACTGTTTTAGAAATTAGAATCTTTGGGAAGTGCTCAAGGAAACCTTCGTACATGGGAGGCCACGCGTCTAGGTTATGATAGATATCATATGGCCACAGAATTATCCTTGGTTGACCCAATAGACCCCAAAAAAAACGAGAAGATTACTATCATATTCTTCCCAATGGTGAGTCTTCTCTTGACTTATCATTATCTCCACTGTCTCTAATTGAGAATTATACTTCAAACAAACACCAAGATTATATAGGTAGTGCCCATAGATATACTCAGCAAGTGGATGAGCACAACCCTGTCTTATGATGACACGAGGTTGTATGTCATTAGACATCTTGTATGATAGTGACAAAACACCCTTCCAACGTTGGGTTCGCCTCACCCTATTTTCTTCACCAAATATAACTACTAAATGATGACCACCATTCTATTCCCTTGTTACCCCCGCTCGACCCAGCTACACTCTTATTACCTGAAAGGAATTGTGAAGCAAAAGGGTGAGCACAACTAGCTCAGTAAAGAATATCATGACTAAAGATAATTCAATTATCAATAGCCTTCATCAACAATAAATCAGAGATTTAGAACATATGGTAAATGATAAAAATTTCAACCATAGTTGCAGCGGAACGAGCAATCCATTAGAAGAGTCAAATAGACTATAAAGTCTATTATCTTCTCCATGTTAAAAATCCACCAACAATATTTTATCCATGTAACATCACTCAACAGTTCCTTTCCACAATCATATGAATAACTCATAATCATAATTGTGACTATAAATTTTTTCTTCGCACCCAGGACGTAGAATATTTTCATCACCTGTCTTTACCTGAAACATCAAAGATCATGGTTATACCAAATCACAGTTCCTGTTTATAATCATACTAACAAATCCATCTTTGCACTACGGCCAAAGATATTCATCAACAAACCATCTTTGCACTACGGGCCAAAGATATTCAACAACAGTTCATCTTTGCACTACAGGCCAAAGATATTCATCAACAGGTCATCTTTGCACTACATGCCAAAGATATTCATCAACAATTCATATTTGCACTACAGGCCAAATATATTCATATCTCAAAGAAATATATAATCATTTCAGAATTTATATAAACAATAATTATAACCATGTTGATCAATTCACCTTTGCACTTAAGCTTAAGATATTCAATTATAAATTCAATGGTCATGATCATACAAGTCACAATTCAACTTTGCACTACAGGCCAAAGAGAACCCTAGTCATGATCATACCAATAATCTACCCATCTTTACACTCCAGTGAAAGAGAATTTCAACATCAGGGTTATAAAAATGTTATATATGATGATAAAAATAATATGATCAACATATAGTTTTAATCTCAAGAGTAATATTCGTAACTCATGAATAGTAACCCCGACACAAAAGATAGAAATTCTACAATAAAATTCATACCAATATTTCGGTATAATGATATTGAAAGAATAACATTACTTAAATTTATAAACAATTTATTTTAATTGTTTACACTTTACTAATTAATGCATTTAATTATCATAAAATGCCAACTCTTACAATTTCATCATCAATAACCAAAACCCTCATCAAAAATCTGCATATACCTCATATAGGATTCTCAAGCCATAAAATCATATTTTCCAATTTTCTTTCTTCACAAAACATATTTAATTCATTTACTCATAACTAGACCATTTTCATGAAAAATACCAAATCAGTTCCAAAAATATTTCTTTTCTGGGATTTAGCATAATATAGTCCCATAGTGAACATATATTTTTCTCAGAATTTTTAAAAGTCATTTACTATTTTTCATACGGCCAAAATAGCCGAATATTTAGACATTTATCAAAAATTGTACTTTTGTCTAAAAATTCTGAAATTTACAGAGTATACTTCTATCATATACATGTACTCCCAATAAAAATTTCATCAATTTTGGAGTTAACCACAAGGAATTATAAGCTGTTACTTCTAAAATAGTCTTTTCTCATAAAATTCATACTCTCAATCTATACATCCAAAAATCACCATTTTTGGACACAATCAAGAAAACTCATCAAAATATCATTTCAAATTTTTCCAGAATTTTTGAAGATCAGAAAAATTACGAAACTGAAAATCATAACAACCCTTAAAATCCCTTAATATCCCTTACTATCCCTTACCTCAAAAGAGCAGTACTTCTGACTGGATATCGGATATGATGCTGAAGGAAACTTGCACTGATGAATAGCAACTCACCAAGTATCTAAAAACTCACAAAATATGCTTCATAATATAGAGAGAGAAAGAGAGAAAGCTTATGTTTCTGGTGTGATTTTCAATTCTAACTTAGCCCTCTATTTATAGGAAAATTTTGGTAGGTTTGACCTGCAACTTGATGGCTTTACCTGCTACTATTCCCACCCACCACATTTGAAATATAATTCAGCACATTTCTTCACCAACCACAAGTGGGGCCCACCAATTCTAGAATTTGCCACCAAAATGATAAACTCCAAAAATTTAACAATTTCTGAACCAGTCATCTCGTAAAATTCATAACAAATCATACGTTCATTTTTAACGGTTCAAAATTTGTGGGCATATACTCAACTTATATATGTATAACATATCCAAAAATTACCACGATCCAACGGTCGGATTAAAAATTATAACCCCCGCAAAATATCTCAAAAACCCTGATTTTTAATACCTCCATTCCGACAAAAATACGGATAAAAATCTCAACATTAACTCCTTCATTTTTTAACCACAAAAATATATCCCTCATTTATATCCACATAAAATAAATATTTTCTTATCATATGAATCAATAATTAATTATTCACAAATAATATTACAGAATCACATTTATGACAACCAGGCCGTTCCCAGGAAAGAGGGGGCTTTCCAATAAGGATTTCTCCTTACTGGCGCGCAATTAGATGACCAAACCTCTCCTTAGACAGAACTTTCTAGACATTGCCAATAATGCTATCTAATAATACTATTCAAATAATATGAATTATTGATCTGATAATGGGAAATATTGTGCAGCAACAATTATTGAACAACAATAATACAAAATTTCAACGTAGCAATTATTGAATCAATAAAATAAAATATTGAACAGTAATTACTGTAACAATTATTGAGTATTGTCTTCTTACGTAAGAATCAATAATTTCAAAAATACTATGCAATACCGTGTGCTACTGTGCAATAACGCATATTACTGTATTTTAACCACCGGGTATTCCAACAGTGTTAACGGTAACAACTACGCCGTTATTTGTAAAAACTCAAATTTGTCATTTTTTTCACCCGACAGTTATTCTGTTATGGGGCCCACAAATGGCTGCGCCGTCGTACGAATATTCCCCGACAGAAAGAATATTCCCCGACAACAATGATTATTTTATAACCACTTGCTTATTTTGAAAAAAATCATATTTCACTCATAACTTTAAAACTTTTATCAATTTAACCATTTACTGAATAGTAATTATAAGAAAAATTGAATACTTTTATTTCATAAAATTCGGGGTCTTACAATCTCCCCTCCTTATGAAATTTCGTCCTCGAAATTTACGTACCTGGTATTTCAAAGAGTTAAAAATACCTTCCTTTCATTTCAGATTCCATCTTCTCTGTCATCATAATTTCTCCATTGCTCATCTCCTGTATTTCAAATATCATTCTAGAATACAGCTTCAAAACAAGGGTTAATTTAACAAATTAACATATCACATAACATCCCGATATTATGACTGACCAACAAATAAGCTTAGGAAGGACACACTAGCGAAGGATTTACTCGTCTCTCCCCACCTAGTTGTATTCCCCAATCTCTGCCAGAGATCATATCCCTAAGCTCTGATACCACCTGTGACAACCCCAAAACAGGTCCATTCCATCCAACCTATTCTGAGTCGCCAAATACATGGTACAGAAAACAACTGTAACTTTATTACAACAATTGTCATGCAAAATACAACAACACATATGCTGTGAGTTTAGATACAAATATATACCAAATGTGACTCATGTTCCAACCGTGGTCATCACCTCACAATAACACCTTACATAAAGGTATAGTCAAAAATTGTTTTAGAAATTAGAATCTTTGGGAAGTGCTCAAGGAAACCTTCGTACATGGGAGGCCACGCGTCTAGGTTATGATAGATATCATATGGCCACAGAATTATCCTTGGTTGACCCAATAGACCCCAAAAAAAAATGAGAAGATTACTATCATATTCTTCCCAATGGTGGGTCTTCTCTTGACTTATCATTATCTCCACTGTCTCTAATTGAGAATTATACTTCAAATAAACACCAAGATTATATAGGTAGTGCCCATAGATATACTCAGCAAGTGGATGAGCACAACCCTGTCTTATGATGACACGAGGTTGTATGTCATTAGACATCTTGTATGATAGTGACAAAACACCCTTCCAACGTTGGGTTCGCCTCACCCTATTTTCTTCACCAAATATAACTACTAAATGATGACCACCGTTCTATTCCCTTGTTACCCCCGCTCGACCCAGCTACACTCTTATTACCTGAAAGGAATTGTGAAGCAAAAGGGTGAGCACAACTAGCTCAGTAAAGAATATCACGACTAAAGATAATTCAATTATCAATAGCCTTCATCAACAATAAATCAGAGATTTAGAACATATGGTAAATGATAAAAATTTCAACCATAGTTGCAGCGGAACGAGCAATCCATTAGAAGAGTCAAATAGACTATAAAGTCTATTATCTTCTCCATGTTAAAAATCCACCAACAATATTTTATCCATGTAACATCACTCCACAGTTCCTTTCCACAATCATATGAATAACTCATAATCATAATTGTGACTATAAATTTTTTCTTCGCACCCAGGACGAAGAATATTTTCATCACCTGTCTTTACCTGAAACATCAAAGATCATGGTTATACCAAATCACAGTTCCTGTTTATAATCATACTAACAAATCCATCTTTGCACTACGGCCAAAGATATTCATCAACAAACCATCTTTGCACTACGGGCCAAAGATATTCAACAACAGTTCATCTTTGCACTACAGGCCAAAGATATTCATCAACAGGCCATCTTTGCACTACATGCCAAAGATATTCATCAACAATTCATATTTGCACTACAGGCCAAATATATTCATATCTCAAAGAAATATATAATCATTTCAGAATTTATATAAACAATAATTATAACCATGTTAATCAATTCACCTTTGCACTTAAGCTTAAGATATTCAATTATAAATTCAATGGTCATGATCATACCAGTCACAATTCAACTTTGCACTACAGGCCAAAGAGAACCCTAGTCATGATCATACCAATAATCTACCCATCTTTACACTCCAGTGAAAGAGAATTTCAACATCAAGGTTATAAAAATGTTATATATGATGATAAAAATAATATGATCAACATATAGTTTTAATCTCAAGAGTAATATTCGTAACTCATGAATAGTAACCCCGACACAAAAGATAGAAATTCTACAATAAAATTCATACCAATATTTCGGTATAATGATATTGAAAGAATAACATTACTTAAATTTATAAACAATTTATTTTAATTGTTTACACTTTACTAATTAATGCATTTAATCATCATAAAATGCCAACTCTTATAATTTCATCATCAATAACCAAAACCCTCATCAAAAATCTGCATATACCTCATATAGGATTCTCAAGCCATAGAATCCTATTTTCCAATTTTCTTTCTTCACAAAACATATTTAATTCATTTACTCATAACTAGACCATTTTCATGAAAAATACCAAATCAGTTCCAAAAATATTTCTTTTCTGGGATTTAGCATAATATAGCCCCATAGTGAACATATATTTTTCTCAGAATTTTTAAAAGTCATTTACTATTTTTCATATGGCCAAAATAGCCGAATATTTAGACATTTATCAAAAATTGTACTTTTGTCTAAAAATTCTGAAATTTACAGAGTATACTTCTATCATATACATGTACTCCCAATAAAAATTTCATCAATTTTGGAGTTAACCACAAGGAATTATAAGCTGTTACTTCTAAAATAGTCTTTTCTCATAAAATTCATAACTCTCAATCTATACATCCAAAAATCACCATTTTTGGACACAATCAAGAAAGCTCATCAAAATATCATTTCAAATTTTTCCAGAATTTTTGAAGATCAGAAAAATTACGAAACTGAAAATCATAACAACCCTTAAAATCTCTTAATATCCCTTACTATCCCTTACCTCAAAAGAGCAGTACTTCTGACTGGATATCGGATATGATGCTGAAGAAAACTTGCACTGATGAATAGCAACTCACCAAGTATCTAAAAACTCACAAAATATGCTTCATAATATAGAGAGAAAGAGAGAAAGCTTATGTTTCTGGTGTGATTTTCAATTCTAACTTAGCCCTCTATTTATAGGAAAATTTTGGTAGGTTTGACCTGCAACCTGATGGCTTTACCTGCTACTATTCCCACCCACCACATTTGAAATATAATTCAGCACATTTCTTCACCAACCACAAGTGGGGCCCACCAATTCTAGAATTATTCACCAAAATGATAAACTCCAAAAATTTAACAATTTCTGAACCAGTCATCTCGTAAAATTCATAACAAATCATACGTTCATTTTTAACGGTTCAAAATTTGTGGGCATATACTCAACTTATATATGTATAACATATCCAAAAATTACCACGATCCAACGGTCGGATTAAAAATTATAACCCCCGCAAAATATCTCAAAAACCCTGATTTTTAATACCTCCATTCCGACAAAAATACGGATAAAAATCTCAACATTAACTCCTTCATTTTTTAACCACAAAAATATATCCCTCATTTATATCCACATAAAATAAATATTTTCTTATCATATGAATCAATAATTAATTATTCACAAATAATATTACAGAATCACATTTATGACAACCAGGCCGTTCCCAGGAAAGAGGGGGCTTTCCAATAAGGATTTCTCCTTACTGGCGCGCAATTAGATGACCAAACCTCTCCTTAGACAGAACTTTCTAGACATTGCCAATAATGCTATCTAATAATACTATTCAAATAATATGAATTATTGATCTGATAATGGGAAATATTGTGCAGCAACAATTATTGAACAACAATAATACAAAATTTCAACGTAGCAATTATTGAATCAATAAAATAAAATATTGAACAGTAATTACTGTAACAATTATTGAGTATTGTCTTCTTACGTAAGAATCAATAATTTCAAAAATACTATGCAATACCGTGTGCTACTGTGCAATAACGCATATTACTGTATTTTAACCATCGGGTATTCCAACAGTGTTAACGGTAACAACTACGCCGTTATTTGTAAAAACTCAAATTTGTCGTTTTCTTCACCCGACAGTTATTCTGTTATGGGGCCCACAAATGGTTGCGCCGTCGTACGAATATTCCCCGACAGAAAGAATATTCCCCGACAACAATGATTATTTTATAACCACTTGCTTATTTTGAAAAAAATCATATTTCACTCATAACTTTAAACTTTTATCAATTTAACCATTTACTGAATAGTAATTATAAGAAAAATTGAATACTTTTATTTCATAAAATTCGGGGTCTTACATAACTCATTAAGGATGATTTGTCAATTATTTGTGGTTTTTATTTCCGTCATGAACTAATTCCTTTTATTAAGATTCCAATGGAACCTCTTATGGTTATGAATTGATTATCTAATTTATTCCAATTATTTATTTCAAAGTGAATTGTTTGTCTTGCCTTGTATTTATGAATTAATTATCTGGCCAATAATTACCGTGTTACTCTAGAAGGAATCGAGAGAGGAATTCTAGAGTTAGAACTGGGCAGGGTGACATGTGACTTAGTTATTTGCACAGTGAATAGCTAGGTTTGTGAATAGAATGAGAATATCTATTTGCCGCATGTAACATAAAAGGAATTGGGTGTGTAACGAGTTTAATTCAATTGTTTTGCATAGAGATATAGCAAAATTAATATGGGTTAAATAGAAGGCTTGATCACTCGAGAGAGGGCTTTTGACATTTGAGAATTCCTGTTAACAATTCAGTAGATTTAATAATTGGGATAATTGGATAATTGATTTAATAGTCATAATTGGGGAAATTGGAGTCTTAATTGTCATTTATTTACATTCAAATAATTCTTAATTTGTTCTTTGCTTTCTTTTAGAATAATTTCTTGCTTTATTAAAATTAGTTTTCTTAGTTTTAAGAATCAAAATTTTTGGTTGTTTAAATAAAATTGAATTGATACAGTACTAGTAGTTGGAGTTTATTAATTGGAATTCTCTGAGGGATCGACACTTTAATTTATCACTATATTACTTGTTGATCGTGTATACTTGCACGTTTGCTTTGATTGTGAAATCAACCAATAAGTTTTTAGCGCCGTTGCCGGGGAACTCTTTGTTAATATTAATTCCATATTAGTTATAATCAATTCGGTCTTAATTTAAACGTTACTTATTTTTCTTCTTGTCTTTGCAGGAATTCTTTGCAAGTGTATGCACACTAGATCAAAGGCGAGAAAGGAACTTTTTCCTTATACAGACGAGATTGAGCACTACTTGTCGCATGCTTGTTTTCAGCCCAGGCAATATTGATATGGCCATACGCATCTACCAACATCTACACGACATTATAATTATCTGATTGTGAATCCCTATGAACTGGTTGGTCTACAGTATTATATGCCAGTTCTCTAAACTCATCTGATTCCCCGTGATGAATCCATACCGAATACTCATCCATAAACCCACGTGAATATAAGTCAAATTTAACTTTGTCGACAGTCTTCCGGATCATGTTTTTACACTTCAGGCACGGACATCTCATCTTTTCGTTCGGATCATCAACATATTCTATTGCTTTGTTCATAAAATTGGACACCCCATCACGGTACACATAAACTAATCCCCTCTCATATATCCGTATCCTACGGTACATCCAACTCCGGTCAGCTGACATCTTTAACTGAAGAAAATACCCAATTAAAACAAGAATAATAATGAATGTGGTCCATGCATGATTTTAGTTTACCTAGTATATATCTCCACTCTATAGGGGTTAGGCTTCTATCCCATTCCTAGATGTGTCTCCTCACTAGTGCCAATCTTGTGCACGTTTCTTCTATTTTAAGAAAATTTCAATAGCACCTCCCCATGGTCTCCAAGTACACGAAATAGACCAAGACAACTTAGTTTAAGTATATATGCACTCGGAGAACATGTAGAGACACCAGCTGAAAAATCCTTAAAAGTTTATAAAAACATACTCTGTGAATTGGCACCAACCTAAGTGAGAGACATAACATCCAGTAACAGTCCCAAACTGGGGACTATTCGACATTAATTCCTAATGAGTGAATGTTAAATAGGTTTCTAAGCTCCTACCTATATATACCACATGCACAAGTATATATGCAGTTTATTGTAATTGTGGAAAACTAAGAAAATGCTACTTATTTTATTTTTCCAATAATAAACTAAGTAAATGCTACTCAGTTTATGATACCTATTATATCTATGATCATATTATAATATTTATTTTATTATTATGTTTTATTGTATTTTATTTTGTATTATATTATATTATATAATTTTTTTATTAATTTAATTTATTAAATTTATTTTATTTTATTATTATGTTTTATTGTATTTTATTTTATTTTGTATTATACTATATTACATTATATTATATGATTTTTTTATTAAATTTAATTATTTTATTAATTTAAATTTATTAAGTTAAATTAAATTTATTTATTTTATTAGTTTAAATTTATTTTATTACTATGTTTTATAGTGTTGTATTTTATTTCGTATTATATTATATTATATTATGTATTTTATAAAAAATTTAATTACATTAAATTTTATTTATTAAATTAAATTAAATTTATTTTATTTAATTTAATTTATTATTATTATTATTTTATTATATTTCTTTTATTTGTATTATATTATATTATATAATTTTCTTTCAATTTATTTTATTTTATAATAATATGTTTACTTTATTAAATTTATTTTATATTTAATTTAATTTAATTTATTATATTCTAATATTATATTAATTTTATTATATTATAATATATTATCTTAAATTATGTAAATTTAGTTTATGTTATTATATTATTTGATTTTTCTAGAAGTGACAAAACTAAGTAAATGCTACTTAGTTTAATTTAATATTGGGAAATTAATTTAATAATAATACATAAATACATGCAGGACCAATAGATTTTGAAATTGAATAATTCTGACAGAATTCTGTTGAGAAATCTGTCTAAAATAACAAATATATATGGATTCCAAATTTACTAAACATGATATAACCCAAATTGATACTAAACATGCATAATCAATATCCAATCCTCAAAATTAGTATACTACTCATATAAAATTAGCATTAGGTAATTAATATAGGCTTAAATATGAATTAGTACCCTAAACTATAGGCCATATTCCACTTCGGTGATCCACCTTTTAATTTTGTCAATTAAGTGATTAAACTATCAATTTTTTTTAATTATACCAAATTGAACATGACACGTCAGAAATTGCTGACGTGGCTAATTGTGTGGGGTCTTAACAAGCTTATGTGGCAAAAAAACAATTTTTTATTCATTATATAAACAAATCTGTTTCTATCATGGGCAAAATCGTCAAACCTAACTTAAAATCCCTAATTAAAATAAAACAAACATATCAGTAGAAAGATAATTAAATTCGTCGATCACCAGCTCTCCCCCAATTCGATAGAAAAAACCTAGCTCAACCAAAGCGCGAAGAACTTCTGATAATCAACCATGGCAAGACTTCTAGAAATATCCTGCTATTCTCTCTCTTCGTCTTCTCTCGGCTTCACTGTGGCTCTTAGAAGCAGCCAGAGCCTTAGCGTCCATAATCTCCTGGGCCGTCAGCTTACCTAACTCGGCTTGAAGTCCAAAAGGCCAAGAACAGGGCTGAACCACTTGGCCGAGTACAGTGTCGGATAGGAGTCTGAGGTGGTCAGAATTAGATGGACCCTCGTACCCAAATGATCTTGATATGTTGAAGAAGCCTCCGTAAGGAGATGGGGATGGAGGAGGAAGAAGAAACAAGTCGTGGTCTCGAATCGGGTTTGTGGGGGAAGTGAACCGGGTTGAAGCCAGGTGGAGGGAGAGTCCATCGCAGGACTTCTGGAAACATCCTACTATTACCACCAGCAGCATCAGCTTGTTTCGATTTGTTTCTATTACTCCGACATTCTCTTTCCTTCACATTTGTTTTGATTTGGGCTTCTTGTTTTGTTTGTTTTTCTTTTCAAGTTCTGATTTGCGATCTCTGTATTTTCATTGATGGTTCAGTTTTTGGCTGCTGTTAGTTTGAGTGCTTTCTTTCCTAGCTCATTTTTTGATTTTTTCTAGGCTGGCCAAAATTGGTCCTGGAGTTTGATTTCTTTCTTTTGATTTAGTTCAAATGAATTTTCTGTTATTACCGATTTGATTTTGCTGATTACAAGATGTGATTTCCGTTTGAATGGTTTGATTGGCCAGATTCTGGTATGCAACTGCTATGGACTGTTGTTTCCTCTTTATTTGGTTGTGAGTAGTTTCTGTTGGCCGACATTCATGGTGGTTCTCTAGTTGATTAGTGGACGTTTGCTGCTATGGTATGATTTTCCGGTGGTCCTTCGCCGGCGGGTTTTGCCCCACTGCCCTAAGTGTCCTGTTCTTTGTGGGTAATTGCTGGTTGCTCATGTGGGGGGTTTCCTTCAATATTTGGCTATTGAAGAGATTTTGATGATTTTAGATTTTATTTTGTTTAGATTTTTTGTTGTTTTTGATCTGAGATGGTATAGATTTTAGATAATTTTGTTGTTTTTATTTAGTTTAAATGATTAATATAAGTGATTTGACGAATTTATCCTTAATGTATAATAAATGTGTAAATAGATATTAAAATAATTTTTTTATTTACACATCAGCGGGTAATGACTCCTCTTCGAGGGCCACGTCAGCAATTTCTGACGTGGCGGCTTAATTTGTTGTAATTAAAAAAATTGATAGTTCAATCACCTAATTGAAAAAATTGAAACTTTGATCTCCGAAGTGGAATATGACCTATAGTTTAGGGTAGTAATTCATATTTAAGCCATTAATATAACATCTATGTTGCAATTGAAACTCAAAATCAAAGCCAAATACTGCAGTGAACCTTAAGATTGATAGAAACACAAAAATTGGAAATTAAACTGCTAATTGCTGGAAACTAGTACTTGATCAATACCCACAATCTAGCATGGATTAATTATCCACTAGATAAACAATATCAAAAATATCAAACCAAATCCTAAACTTATACTGACAACACAATAATAAAAAATTACCCACAATATCAATAATTACCTAACATTATACTGAACAATTACCCACAACATCAACAATCTAACATGGAATCAATAGTAAACCTTAATTACTTTTGTAAGACCCCAAATTATTAATAAATAAAATTTAATTTCCTCTATTTATTATTTGAAATAGTAAGGGTTAAATTGATTAATGAGGTTAGTTATGGGTAAAATGCGCAAATATTTCAAATAAGCAGGTGGTTATAAAATATTCATTGTTGTCGGGGAATATTCATTTGGTCGTAGAATATTCTTCCTGTAGGGGAATATTCGTACGACGGCGCAGCCTTGTGTGGGCCCCATAAAGGAAAGCGATTGGATGAAGAAAACGACAAAAACAAGTTGTTTATAAATAACGGCGTAGTTGTTATCGTTAATACTGTTGGAATACCCGGTGGTTAAAACACAGTAATATGCGTTGTTGCACAGTAGCACACGGTATTGCACCAATTATTAATTTTTACGTAAGAAGGCATTACTCAATAATTGTTACAGTAATTACTGTTCAGTATTTTATTTTATTGATTCAATAATTGCTGCGTTGATATTTTATATTACTGTTATTTTAATAATTGTCACTACACAGTATTTTCTATTATCGGAGCAATAATTCATATTATCTGAATAATATTATTAGATAACATTATTGGTAATGTCTAGAAAGTTCTGTCTAAGGAGAGGTTTGGTCATCTAATTACGCGCCAGTAATTGGAAAGCCCCCTCTTTCCTGGGGAACTGCCTGGTTGTCAGTATTGTGATTCTGTAATATTATTTATGAATAATTAATTATTAATTTATATGATGAGGAAAATATTGATTTTATGTGGATATAGATGGAAAAAAAATTTAATGTGACAATTGTTGAAAATTTATATTTTATCTTTCCTGATAAAATAATATTTTATTATAATGGTGATATTTTTACAATGAATGTGAGATATATGAGTATATGAGGAGGAAGAGTATTTTGTGGCATTAAATGATTAACACATGTTTGGTGTGTCGGTGGACCCCAATAATTGACCGAAATTTGATTATAGCCTGTAAAATCGCTTGTTTATGGATTTCGGTCAATTTCTATTTGGAATTTGGAAAAACTTTCTTCTGCAAAGTTGTAGAGAATTGAATTTTCTATAAAAACTCGCGAGATTCGAATTTTCTGATAAAAAGGCTATTTGTTGTGAATTATTGAAGTTCTGGAGTTCCAAAATAATTGATTTTTGGAAGTTTTAATTATTATTTTGAGGAAAAATGTTTTTTTGCATTCAAGTGGACTAACATGTGATATAAATGGGCTGAGATCAGTTGTCTAAGGTGGGCTTGACAATTGTATAAATATATTATTATTATATTAAATTTTCTGCTTTGGTGTTCTAAGCATTTTCCTATAAATATGGTGCATAGGTTAGAATTAAAAATCACACCAGAAACTGAAAACTTCTCTCTTTCTCTCTCGATATATTGAGCGTATTCTTGTGAGTATTTTAATACTTTGAGTGTTGCTATACGGTGCAAGTTCAAGTCATAGCCTATATCCGATTTTTCAACTAGAAGTACTGTCTTTACGAGGTAAGGGATGTTATTTTATTCGAAAATAATATTATTTCTTCAATATCATTATGCCAAAATATTGGTTAGAAATTTTTATCAAATTTAGAACTTTTCATATCGGGATTACTATTCATGAGTTACTATTCACGAGTTACTATTCATCAAAAAATAAAATTTTCTTCTATTTGTCCAAAATATCTATTATGGATACTAGCTTTGATTGTATCCATGTTTTGATCATTCTTGAATTTTACTCCACTATGATTGTTTATGAGGTATTTTTGGACATGGATAAAATGTAATACGAATCCCTAATATTTGTTCTTTTGCTTCACTGGATTCGTTTTTTTTAAAATATTTTTCATCATCCTCAGTCCTAAATGATGATATTAATGAATATCTTTGGCCTGTAGTGCAAAGATGAATGATTTCTGATGAATATCTTTGGCCAGTAATGCAAAGATGAACGGGTGTTTAGATGAACATGACCAACTGATGAATATCTTTGGCCTGTAGTACAAAGATGAATATTTAATTTCCAGATATATGTTGATTGATGTTACAGGGATAAAATATTGATGATGGACTTTTTAATTCATATATAGAAGATAGTAGATTTCATTCTCTACTTAATTCTTCTAATGAATTATTATTTCCGCTGCGAATATTGATGTAAAACTTGTTGTCTATTGTATTCTATTAAATTTTTTCCTGTTGAAGACTAACGATAATTTGTTCTATATTATCTTAGTCATAATATTCTTTACTGGGCTAGTTGAGCTCACCCTTTTCCTTTTTATTCTATTTTTCTCAGGAGGCGAGAATGTAGCGAGTACTAGTCGGGGTATAGAATGATGGTTCTAGAAGTTATTTTAGTAGTTCTCACCATTTTTGTGAAATAATGTATCAATAATTATAATGAGGACTTAGTTGAGTGTGGATATTGTCTAGATGACAATATTTATATTTAAACTCACAGTTCTTATGTTGTAATAATAAAGATGTGGTTATTTCTGTACCATGTATTTTGGCGACTCAGAATGGGTGTTGTATACCTATTTTGGGGGCGTCACAACGTTGGAGAACCCAAAGTACACAAAGATTGGAGGAGGACGCCGGCGACAGAAAGACGGCAGGACAACGACGACAGGTAGGAGGGCGCCGGCGGGAGGAAGGCGTCGACCGAAGGAGGACGACGACGGAGGAAGGGTGAGGATAGAGATAGCAATAGACACAAAGAGAGGTTGGTTCGGAGAGAGAGAAATAAAATTTGGGAAAATTTGTCTGTGCCGGCACAAACTGAAAGGGATGTGGTTTCAACCTTTATTTTCGACGGAATTTCGTTGTCCGTAATTCCCTCGAAAATACGTTATTCTCGACAGACATTGCATCGGACTTAATCTGCATTCCGTCGATATTGTGTTTGGAGCTGGCGGGAAATCTGGAGCCAATGAGAATTTACTATCTCCGACAGAATTTCGTCGAGAATATGTTAGTTATGACAAAAGTAATTGCAACCAAATATTTGGCCGGAAACAACATAAAGTCGACGGAATGTAGTGCGTCAAAAATAATTCCGTCTAGAATATTATAAGCTTTTCTTGTAGTGCAAGACATCATCTTTGGCCATGACAGACACAGTTAAAAGGCCAAAAAAGCATGAAAACATGTGTTTGGGTCTTCTGAAATTTTTCCAATTTTGGATTTATTTGGACTATTTCATAATTTAACTATTCCTTGATTAATTAGGATTTCCAGCTTATTGTTTAGTATTTAAAGGATGTTTTTATGTGTTTTAGGGTTAACTCTTATTATTCTGATTTATAAACATTGTGGCTGCTTATAGTCAATTTATTCATCTTTGTGAATTTATGTGATTGTAAAGTTAGATAGATTCAATTCTTGTGATTGTTTCTATTATCTATTCCGTTTTCCGATGTGTCAATATGGTTGTGTGCGATCACTTAATTAAGCATTATAAAAATATTTTCAAGGGTAGATATGATAAGTAGTGATCATGGGCATGGGGAAAATGGAGCAATTGAAGTAGCTACCAAATTCTTGTCCAAGTATCCTTCATTTAAAATTGTGATGCAGCCAACTTAGTTGTATCGACCCAAAAGCCTCCAACAAAATGTCATCCAAATGAACAGATTCACGTATATTCTGAAATGATCAGATTCACTATTTTAATTTAATTTATTTTATTTTATTATGTATTATATTATATTATATTATGTAATTTAATTTATTTTATATTATTTTATTTTAATTTATTTAGTAGTGCAAAACTAAGTAAATGCTACTTTGTTTATTTTAATATTGAAAATTTAACTAAATACAGAAATAGTTCGCAAGGTCCACATATAATGCAATTGAAGAATTTTGACATAAATTTTGTCGAGAATTCCGTCGAAAATTGCAAATATACCAACAAAACGATTAAGTCAGTCCATATCATAGCAAAAATCATAAGGCAAGATGAAGACATAAATTGTAAGAAATATCCATATCACATCAATACAAAGGCAGCCCCAACATTATTAAGGCAGTCCCAATATCACATTCACAGTATCAATATACTCAATAATAACTATGAAACACTATAAAACTAATAAACAAATTATGCATTCTTCAAGCCCAACTCACAGGTAAAGCCATTACAAACTGTAAAACAACTATAGAACAACTACTATAGGCATCAACTGATCATGTAATGTAAAACTCAAACAAATTAAGCCTTAGTATAAACCAAATATTCTTAGAATATTTAGGGTTTCAAATTAAGCCACAATATAAACCAAATTTATGCATAACCAAATATCAGAATATTTCTCAGCTCCAAATTAACAATTAATTGATAAAAACTTATAACCAAATTTATGCATAACCAAATATCAAAATATATAGGGTTCCAAATTAACAATTAATTGATAAAAAATAATCTTAAATTGGAGCTAATAGAGGTATGAATGACAAGAAGGAGCTCATAGCCACTAGAATTGAACTGGGTTTTAAATAATTTTTAGGAATTATATGATTGCTATGTTTGGGGAAAGAGAAAGAGAAAGGACAGAGAAAAGTACATACCAGCAAGATAAGGTTTCTGACGGACTGAGGTACGGCGGCGACGGGCTAACGGACTTAGCCGGAAGAGATGCGTCTGCGAAATGAGAGGGACCAGAGAGAGCGACAGTTAGAGAGAGAGAATTTCTTTTTCTTTCTTCTTCGACTGCTGCGCTACTAAGTTAACAATTAGGTTTTAAGTGTTACTATTTTTGAAGGAATTTCGTCGACCTTAATTTCGTCGATTATAACGGACGTTCCGTCAAAATTAATATTTGTTTCGTCGATATTAGTAAGCGCGCCGGAGGGAAATTTGGTACCAAGGTATTTGCCTGATTTACAGAATTTCGTCGAGTTTATACGATTTTCGATGGAACTATTTCCGACTGAATAATTCTGTCGTACTTAAATCAATATCGACGGAATACATTCCATCGAAATTAATTCCGTCGGAATTAAACTGTTTTCTTGTAGTCCATCAAAAGAACCCTTGCTAGACAACATTTTTTCCCTCCCTTTTCCTTTTCCTTTTCCTTTTTCTTTTTCTTTTTCTTTTTGGTCAACGAGAAGTAACAATTGATTGTGTTGTGTTTGATCCAAAGTTTATCCATCTTGTACTGCAACTGAGTAACGTTTATAGCCTGAATTGGTGTCTTTTTCGCAGTTATTTTGGTCATTTTTATGCTAGTACAGAACCAGATCACAACTAAAGGGAAGTGAACTGCTAGAAACTTAATGTTATTTTACAGTCTAAAAATAAAAATATAAATCTAATTTGAAAATAGACAAAAATATATATCATATATGTAATAGTTGTTATAAATTATTCAAATAAGAAAATGATATTTCTTATTTAAAATGTAGTTATTAAAAAGAAGTTATTGGTAGTTATTGATAGTTATTTTCTATTATAAATATATGAATATCCATATTATTATGGGTGCTAATTTTTGTTGTTCAAACTATTATTTTCTCTCTAAAATTATCAAATTCTCATCTCTCATATTCCTAGTTTGAAGTTTTTCATTATTTGCTAAGTGCAAAACTTCTCAAGGCTTGTCATATCCATGAAGGCTATTTGCATTCATCCTATAGCAATCTCAAGAAGGAGATGGAGCAAATATTGCTTTTAGGAAAGCAATTTTACGCGTTTCAAGTCATTTTTTTTACTTCAAGTTTATTTGTGTTCTTGGTTCTTTGATCCTTATTTCCATATTTTACTAACAATCTAAAAGTAATATTTTTTCTTGCTATTTAAAACACCACTCAAACACCATTGAATCCTCAAACACCATGAAACTCATGAACCAATATTTTGTTCGTCTTGATCGTTTTGATGGAACCAACTTCACAAGATAGAAGGACAATTTGATTTTCATGCTTACCGCCCTGAAAATCTTCTATGTTCTTGACCCAAACCTTCCTCCCATTCCTCCACCAAAAAATGATGATTCAACCGAATTGAAAGCACAAAGACAAAAAAGACAGGAAGATGAAGTCATGTGTCATGGACATATTCTTAATTCACTTACGGATCGCTTATACGATCTCTACACGGTGGAGCCTTCTGCCGCAAAAATTTGGAAGGCTTTAGAATTTAAATATTAAGCTGAAGAAGAAGGTATGAAAAAATTTCTAATAACAAAATATTTTGAAATGAAATTTGTTGATAACTTGCCTATTTTAGTGCAAGTACACGAGTTGCAAGTCATTGTGAATCAACTGAGAGCAGCGAAGATTGAACTTCCTGAACCATTTCAAGTAGGAGCAATAGTGGCGAAATTGCCTCCATCTTGGAGAGGTTATAGGAAAAAAATTCTTCACGATTCCAAGGAGTACACTTTGGAAGATATTCCAAAACATCTTCGAATCGAAGAGGAGACGAGGGTGAGATATGAGAATGAAAATTCTTATTATGGCAATAATAAGGCAAATGTTGTGAATAAGCCCTCCAACAATTCTTATAAAAGAAAAAATGGCAAAAGGAATTTTTTAGGTCCTAAAAAGGATCAAGGAAAATTCAAGAAGTCTAAGAATGGAGGATGCTTTGTGTGTGGAAAACCAGGACACTTTGCAAGAGAATGCAGATTTAAGAAGACCCAAAAAGCATAAATTAATTCCTTGAAGGAAAGTGATGATATTGTTGCTACTGTGAGTGAAATCAATGTTATTCAAGGAAAAGTAACTGGTTGGTGGTATGACACATATGTAATAGTCCATGTGTTATGATAAATCTCTTTATAAGACCTATAAGCATATTGGTGATGGGCAAGAAATTCAAATAGGAAATGAGAAGAGGTCTAAAGTGATAGGCAAAGGAAATGTGGAACTTGTCTTCACTTCAGGAAAGAAAGTGACTCTCACCAATGTTCTCCATGTTCTATATATGAATAGGAATCTTTTTAGTAGGGATCATTTGGGCAAATCGGGTATTAAATCTGTATTTGATAAGTGGGTTTTATACCTGCGAATCTTATCCTAATCCAAGCTTAATCGGTGTAATTCTTCGCGTCTAGGTGTTTGTTTGTAATTATTTTGTGTTATTTCATTGTGTAGGTATGGTGGTGTTGCATTTGATTGAAAAGGATGGAGTTATGTTGCATTTTGGCAAGATTTGAGCAACAAAGGAGGTTCAATCAAAGTCAGTTTACAGAAGACTAGCTTGCCGGGGCGGGCCCATTTTAGCTTTACACCCCCGCCGGGGCGGAGGGTCTTCAACTCTGCAGGACAGGGGCTATGCCCGCCGGGGCGGGCCTGTTACATGTAAATACCCCCACTGGGGCGGGGGGTGTCGAATCCTGACTATCCTAGTTTGCTTCAAACTCTGCTGGAACATGGATGTTAAGTGATGGCATAGCGTATGGACTCTAAAAGAGATGGGACTTCGACCAAAACTTATGTGTTGGATAAATATTGAGCAATAAACAACGAAATTATCGTCATGAGAGGCAAAATTAACAGAGATTTTTTACAGATTTTCATATCAAGCTTGGAGTGAAGATTTTGAAGGGACGTTCGTATCGATTACGAATTAAGGCTAAAGTGAAGATTGTTCTGCGTTATTCTTTTTCTTTAGTTTTATATTTGTAATTGAAGGATGATATCTTTAATTTATTCAGTTGTTATTTCATTTATGATGAACTAATTTCTTTTTAGGTTTAAGACGGATCTTTAAGTGGAACGATGGTTATGTAATCTTTGATTTCAGTTTAATAAGCTATTATCCAGTTTATCTATATTAATTTGAGCTTGAATTTATGAATTGCCTGATGAACAGTTCTTTGTGGACTTGTATGAACTCGAGAGATGAAATACGAGTCTAGACATAGTTAATATAGCACGTGTTCTTGAATTTTGTGAATGAACAGAATCTTGATGAATGTTAAGGTAGAGATATGCTTGACATCGCATGTAATCGGATAAAGAACTTGAACTTAAATCTTCTTTAATTCTAATTCACATAGAGATATAGTGAGTTAGTTGATTAAGGTGTTTAACTTGATTCTATCTTAATTGTGGATTGAAGTTAATATGGTATTAGTACATCGAGAGGTGGCTAGTTCTACATACTTGTTCTTGATTAATAAACTAGGATAATGATCGAGTTAAACTAGAATAAAAGTGTAATAATCAGAGTGATACTTAGAGTGAAGTCGAAAGCCTAATTCTCCAATATTTGTTTGAAAATTCAGTTTTTAGAATTTGTGATTGTTTGGTGATTGTGATATTTTTAAATATTTTAGTTACGAATTTGAAATTGATTAGTTTAATAAAATTAAGATTAATAGGAGATTGGTAATTGTGAGGGTTAATTTCTTACTAAGTCTCTGTGGAAACGATATTCTACTTACTATTATATTACTTATTGACCACGTATACTTGCGTGTTGTGCGTAGCTAGATTTTACCTAACAAGTTTTTGGCGTCGTTGCCGGAGACTTTAGTATAGATTTTAATATTTTGCAATATCAGTTTAATTAGTCCAGTTTTACTTAAACATTTTTACTTTTGTTTTGTTCGTCTTATTCTAGGTTTTTGAAGGTTGTTTATGCAAACTCGATCCAAAAATCCAGACTTGCTTCCTTTTGAGGACGACATCGAAAGACGCTTTCAAAGGCTAAATAAGTGGATTAAAGAAACAAGGGACGACTTCGAAAATTGTGAGAAAGAAGAAGCAATGGCTGCCGAAGATCAGAAAGTATTGAGGGAATTTACTACACCCAAGGTGACTGAGCTGCAGTCGAGTATCACCGGGCCTGCTATAGCTGCGAATACATTCGAGATTAAGCCTGGGAGTATTCAGATGATCCAAAATTCGGTTCAGTTTGGGGGACTTGCAAATGATGATCCTAACGAACATCTAATCAGCTTTCCGGAAATATGCGACACGTTCAAGTACAATGAGGTGTCGAAAGACGCGGTAAGACTTCACTTGTTCCCATTCACTCTGCGGGATAAGGCGAAGAGTTGGTTACATTCTCTACCGCCTGGATCGATAACTACATGGGATGACCTTTCTCGGAAATTTCTTGCAAATTTTTTCCCACCAGTGAAAACTGCAAAAATGAGGAATAAGATAATTATGTTCGAATAGCAACATGGGGAATCACTGTACGAGGCATGGGAGAGATACAAAGAATTGTTCAAAAAATGCACACATCACGGATTGCCTAAGTGGTTGCAGATGAACACATTTTACAACGGACTACATGGAAATCTCAGAACTAGTATTGATGCAGCGTCGGGGGGAGCTTTTATGGCAAAGAATTATGAGGAGGCGTATCAGTTGATAGAGACAATGGCAGCGAACAACTATCAATGGCCCACGGCAAGAATGACACAACTGACGGTAGTTGGAGTGTTAGAGGTAGATGGAGTGACAACAATAACAGCGCAGATTTCAGCACTCTCTAAGAAGTTTGACGTTTGGTCAGGGGTACAAACACAGCAAGTTGCAGTTATTTATGAATTGTGCACGGGTGAACATCCTACGAATCAATGTGCAATCAACCCAGAATCAGTACAATTTTTGAGTAGCTACAACAGAATTCCTCAGAATACGTACCAGGATGCATATAATCAGGGGAATAGGAATTTGGCATGGAACAATAATCAGAATCATCAATTCCCACGACCATCGTATCCCCCAGGATTTCAGAATCAACAACCAGTTCAATGTCAAGAGAGGAAATCAGATTTAGAGGAGTTACTATCGAAGTATATAACGAGCAACGGGGTAGCCATAAAAAACCAAGTAATAACCATCAAGAATTTAGAAAATCAGATGTGACAGATAGCGTTGCCATTGAATAACAGGCCTCAAGGAACATTACCAAGTGATACAGAGAAAAATCTGAAAGGTAATCACGAGCAATGTCAGGCAATTATGTTACGAAGTGGAAAACAGCTTGAGGGAAAATAGAAAATTCGGTTGCAAAAGAAGTTGAGACAAACAGTGAGAATAAAGTGGTTGAGGACAAACAGGGGGAAGAAAAACAAGTGGAAAAGAACAAACCAGTTAATGAACTGATTGTTTATCCTCCCCCACCTTTTCAGCAAAGAGTTCAAAATCAGAAATTAGATAAGCAGTTTGCAAAATTTTTGGAAGTTTTCAAGAAACTTAAGATTAACATCCCGTTCGCAGAAGCCCTAGAGCAGATGCCAAGTTATGCAAAATTCATGAAAGGGATTTTTTCCAGGAAAAAGAAGTTGGAAGATTTCGAGACAGTGGCATTAACAGAGGAGTGTAGTGTGGTTTTACAGCGAAAGTTGCCACCGAAGTTGAAAGATCTGGGGAGTTTCACCATTCCGTGCACAATTGGGAATATGTCGTTCAACAAATGTTTGTGTGATTTGGGGGCAAGTGTGAACCTTATGCCGTTATCAGTTTATACAGAATTGGGTTTGCCCGCTCGAAAGCCTACGAACATCTCATTACAGTTGACAGATAGGTCAGTAACGTACCCGAGAGGCATTATGGAGGACATATTGGTAAAGGTTTACAAGTTTATATTCCCCACGGATTTCATTATTCTAGATTTTGAAAAGATAAGAACATCCCAATTATCCTAGGGACCCCTTTTTGGCTACGGGTAGGACACTCATCGACGTACAAAAAGGAGAACTAACGATGAGGGTTCAAGATCAGGAAGTAAAATTTAATGTTTTTAAGGCCATGAAATTCCCTACGGATGAAGAAGAGTGTTTTAGGATGGATATTATTGATCAGATAATCAGCAAAGACATGGGCAAGAGTTTGGTTAACAATCCATTAGAAACAACATTATTGGGAGATGAAGAATTAGATGATCCAGAATTTGTGGACTACTTGCAGATGCTAGACTCCCTGGCACGAGTTAGCAGATTTAGAGCACCCTTTGAATCATTGCACACAGAGGAAAAAGCCACAACAAGGATGAAACCATCTTTGGAGGAGCCACCGACTCTTGAACTTAAGCCACTCCCTAAACATCTCAAGTATGCTTATTTAGGCAATTCTAATTCTTTACCTATTATTATTTTTGTTGCACTTAACGAATTGTAGGAAGAAAAATTGCTGAGAGTGCTTAGGGACCACAAATCAGCCTTAGGATGGACAATAGCGGATATCAAGGGAATCAGCCCATCCTTCTGCATGCACAAAATTCTGATGGAAGAGGATGCAAGACCGACAGTGGAGCACTAGAGACGGCTCAACCCAATCATGAAAGAAGTAGTGAAGAAAGAAATCTTGAAATGGTTGGATGCGGGTATCATTTACCCGATTTCAGACAGTAAATGGGTAAGTCCGATGCAATGCGTGCCGAAAAAGGGAAGAATGACCGTGATACAGAATGATGACAATGAGATAATTTTGACAAGGACAGTGACTGGTTGGAGGGTTTGCATGGACTACAGGAAGTTGAATAAGGTGACCCGCAAAGATCACTTTCCTTTGCCCTTTATCGATCAGATGTTGGATAGATTAGCGGGACATGAGTACTACTGCTTATTGGATGGATATTCGGGTTATAATCAGATCGTCATTGCCCATGAAGATCAAAAGAAGATTACGTTCACTTGCCCATACGGCATATTCGCATTCAGGAGAATGTCGTTCGGCTTGTGTAATGCACCCGCGACCTTCCAAAGGTGTATGATGGCCATATTCTCGAACATGGTGGAGAAAAATGTTAAAGTCTTCATGGACGACTTCTCTGTTCATGGGGATGATTTTGATGCGTGTCTGGAGAATTTGGAAATGGTCTTACAAAGATGCACAAACACGAATTTGATCCTTAACTGGGAAAAGTGCCACTTCATGGTTGAAGAAGGCATAATTTTGGGGCACAAGGTCTCGTCTCAAGGATTAGAGGTTGATAAAGCGAAGCTAGAAATGATTGAGAAGCTTCCTCCACCGAGTTTAGTTAAGGGAATTTGAAGTTTTCTGGGATATGCTGGGTTCTACAGGAGATTCATAAAGAACTTCTCTAAAATTGTAAAATCTTTGTGCAGTCTTTTAGAGAAAGATTTGGTTTTTAAATTTGATGAGGAGTGTAAAGTAGCATTCTAGCTATTGAAGAAGAAGTTGACCACAGCTCCCGTAATCGTCGCACCGGATTGGAATATGCCCTTCGAGTTAACGTGTGATGTAAGCGACTATGCGGTTGGGGCTGTTTTGGGTTAACGCCGAGAGAAGATATTTAATACTATATATTATGCAAGTAAGACACTCACGGAGACTCAACTGAACTACACAACTACGGAAAAAGAATTGCTTGCAGTGGTATAAGCGTTCGAAAAATTCTGAGCATACTTGATCGGGACAAAGGTAGTAGTTTATACAGATCACTCGGCTATTTGGTACTTAATTTCGAAAAAAGATGCTAAGCCACGCCTTATCAGATGGATTCTCCTTTTACAAGAGTTTAATTTAGAAATAAAGGATAGAAAGGGGACGGAGAACCAAGTCGCTAATCATTTGTCTAGGATGGAAAATCAGGGTAAAAAGGAAGAGGACAAGTGTGTAATCAATGAGTCATTCCCGGATGAGCAACTATTTGGGATAAATACAGAATTTCCATGGTACGCGGACTTCGTGAATTATCTAGTGAGCAACATTCTTCCCCCTGATCTTACACGACAACAGAAAAAGAAGTTTCTTCATGACGTCAAGTGGTATACGTGGGACGAACCTTACTTATTCAAATAGTGTGCCAACAAGATGATTAGAAGGTGTGTGCCCCATAGTGAAGTAAAGAACATACTGCATGAATACCACTCATTTGCGTATGGGGACATTATAGTAGTGAGAGGACAGCGACAAAAGTGCTTTAAGTCGGGTTTTATTGGCCTGCATTATTTAAAGACGCCCACCAATTTGTTAAAAGTTGTGATAGATGTCAAAGGGTGGGCAACATATCGAAAAGGAATGAGATGCCACTACAAACAATTCTAGAAGTTGAGATTTTTGATGTATGGGGCATAGATTTCATGGGACTATTCCCTTCTTTATTTACCAATCAGTATATTTTACTTGCGGTGGACTATGTATCAAAGTGGGTTGAAGCCGTACCACTCCAGACTAATGATGCCAAAATGCTTCTCAAATTCTTGCAAAATAATATTTTTACGAGATTTGGTACGCCACGAGCTATTATAAGTGATGAAGGTAGTCACTTCTGCAACAGATCGCTTACTGTTCTCTTGGCAAAGTATGGGGTTAGCCATAAGGTAGCTACAACATATCATCCCCAAATAAGTGGGCAAGCTGAGGTTTCGAACAGGGAGGTGAAGAGAATTTTGGAGAAGGTAGTGAACCCGAATCGAATGGATTGGTCTCTCAGGTTAGACGATGCACTATGGGCCTACCGAACTGCATACAAAACACCAATTGGTATGTCACCATATCAATTGGTCTATGGAAAAGCATGTCACTTGCTTGTGGAGTTACAACACAAAGCCTACTGGGCTATTTAGAAACTCAACTTCGATCAAGCAGCTGTGGGTGAAAAGAGACTACTTTAGTTAAACGAGCTCGACGAATTTCGTCTGCAATCATACGAGAACTCGAAATTATACAAAGAAAAGGTCAAGAAATGGCACGACCAGAAAATCATGCACAGAACATTTGAGCCGGGGCAATCAATCCTGTTATTCAACTCACGGTTGAGGTTGTTCCCAGGCAAACTAAAATCGAGGTGGTCGGGACCATTCACCATCAAAAGAGTTTTCTTACATGGCGCCGTTGAACTCTACAGTAGAAACCTGTTGGAGACTTTCAAAGTCAACGATCAAAGACTGAAGCATTATTGGGGTGGCGAATCCAACATGGATGTCATCGCTATCACATTATCCTACGCACCATAAAACAGGGAGTAGTCAGGTTGAACGACTTAAAATCAAGCGCTAATTGGGAGGCAACCCAATCATACTTTTATTTTTCATATTTTCATTCATAACCGTCAAATTATAGTGAAACATACTTAGTAATATAGAATAAGTTCATATATTAATTAGTTAAGTTGCATATTCTTGATAATCTTTCCATCAAGTTGATAATCTACTCACATTTAGGTTTCATGATTTCTCAGGAACTTAACAAGCTCATAAAGTGGAATAGTAGGAAAGAAAAGAAGAGTAAAGAGCCCAATTACAGTATGCATGCCCGTCGGGACGAGCCCCTAATACACTATACCCCCCGCCGGGCGAGGGTCACCTAATTCCAATTACAGTTTGCATACCCGCCGGGGCGGGTTTTATAAGCCTTATTCCCCCCCGCCGAGGCGGGGCTCCTGGAATTTGAACGAGGCTTATTCGGCAGTTACACATGCCCAACTCTTCTCCTTCCCCAATTCAAACACTACTCTCACACATCTTCCACCCACTCTCCACCCACGTTTTGCAACTGTAACTACATCATCCCACTTCTTTACAACACACACCCACTACTTATATACATTACTCCAACCTTCAAACCTTTTCTTCACACCATCTCTATAAATTCACTCCCTCATAACACTTATTCACCACATACTCTCAACTCCATCTGCTAGAGCTACGAATTAGGGCTTTCATTGAGGTAAGTATATAACAATTGAGAGGAAGTGACTTATTTTCTAATTCTTCCATCCCTAGCACCATAGTTGAAGCACAATCATCAAGTTTTGGGGGATAGAACAGTGTGCATGTAAGACCCAGAATTTTATGAAATAAAAGTATTCAATTTTTCTTATAATTACAATTCAGTAAATGGTTAAATTGATAAAAAGTTAAAGTTAAGGGTGATATATGAATTTTTTTCAAAATACGCAAGTGGTTATAAAATATTCATTGTTGTCGGGGAATATTCGTTTAGTCGTGGAATATTCTTTCTGTCGGGAAATATTCGTACGACGGCGCAGCCATTTGTGGGCCCCATAACAGAATAACTGTCGAATGAAGAAAACTGACAAATTTGAGTTTTTATAAATAACGGCGTAATTGTTACCGTTAACACTGTTAGAATACCCGGTGGTTAAAATACAGAAATACGCGTCGTTACACAGTAGCACACGGTATTGCACAGTATTTTTGAATTATTGATTCTTACGTAAGAAGGCACTACTCAATAATTATTATAGTAATTACTGTTCAATATTTTATTTTATTGATTTAATAATTGCTGCGTTGATATTTTATATTATTGTTGCTCAATAATTGTCACTGCACAGTATTTCTCATTATCAGATCAATAATTCATATTATTTGAATAGTATTATTAGATAGCATTATTGGCAATGTTTAGAAAGTTCTGTCAAGGAGAGTTTTGGTCACCTAATTGCGCGCCAGTAAGGAAAAATTCTTATTGGAAAGCCCCTTCTTTCCTAGGAACGGCCTGGTTGTCATAATTGTGATTCTGTAATATTATTTGTGAATAGTTAATTATTGATTCATATGATACGAAAATATTTATTTTATGTGGATATAAATGATGGATAGATTTATTTTTATGTGGATAAAATTGAAGGAATTAATGCTGAGGTGTTTTATCAGTATTTTGTCGGTATGGAAGTATTAAAAATCATCCGTTTGTAGATTTTGGGTATTTTTTTATTGGAATTTGGAAAAACTTTCTTCTACAAAGTTGTAGAGAATTAAATTTCCTATGAAAACACGTGAGTTTCGAATTTTTCTGATAAAAGGACTATTTATTATGAATTACTGAAATTTCAGAAAATAAAATAATTTTTATTAAATTATGGGTGGGACCCACTTGTGTTGAATACACATGGGCTGCTGGAAATTTTTTCAATGGTGGCTGGTCTAAATTCCAACTTAGCACATGCGTAGAATTTTGAATAAGAAATAATATATTTTATTATTTTAGTCTCTTTTGGCGTTCTAGCATTTTCCTATAAATAGGTGCTTATGTTAAAATCGAAAATTATACCAGAAACAAGTTTTCTTTCTCTCTAGATTATCAAGCATATTTTTGTGAGTATTTAGAGTGAAAGTTTCTTTCGACTTTTCATCCGATATTTCAGTCAGAAGTACTACTCTTTTGAGGTAAGGAATTTTAAGGGTTATTATGTTTTTCAATTTGTACTTCTTCTGACCTTCAGAAAATTCTAAAAAAATTTGAAATGATATTTTGATGAGTTTTATTGATTGTGTCCAAAAATGGTGATTTTTGGATGTATAGATTAAGAGTTATGAATTTTATGAGAAAAGACTATTTTAAAAGTAACCGCTTATAACTCCTTGTGGTTAACTCCAAAATTGATAAAAATTTTATTAGAAGTATATCTATATAATATCAATGTACACTATGAATTTTGGAATTTTTGGATAAAAGTACAATTTATGATAAATGTCTAATTATTCGGCAGTTTTGGCCATATGAAAAATAGTAAATGAGTTTTAAAAATTCTGAGAAAAATATATGTTCAATATCAGACTATATTATGCTAAATCCCAAAAAAAAAAAATTTTAGAACTGATTTGGTATTTTTCATGAAAATAGACTAGTTATGAGTAAATGAATTAAATATGTTATGTGAAGTAAGAAAATTGGAAAATAGGATTTTATGGCTTGAGAATCCTATATAAGTTATATGCAGATTTTTAATGAGGGTTTTGGTTATTGGTAATGAAATCTTATGAGTTTGACATTTTAGGATGATTAAATGCATTATTTAGTAAAGTGTAAACAATTAAAATAAATTATTTATAAGTTTAAGAAATGTTATTTCAATATCATTATACCGAAATATTGGTATAAATTTTATTGTGGAATTTCTACCTTTTTGTGTCGGGTTTACTATTCATGAGTTACTATTCACGAGTTACTATTCATGAGTTACTATTCACGAAGTTACTATTCATGAGTTACTATTCATGACAGAATTGGTTTCTTTTTCTAACCAAATTATAGTTGATTTATGAATATTACTTTCAGATTAAATCTAGATGTTTTGATTATATTAATTTTACTATTATATATAACATTTTTATAACTCTAATAATGATATTTCTCTTTGACTTGAGTGTAAAGATGGGTAGATTTTTGGTATGATCATGACTATAGGTTTCCTTTGGCCAGTAGTGCAAAGTTGAATTGTTGGCTGGTATGATCATGATCATTGAATTTATAATTAAATATCTTTAGTTTAAGTGCAAAGGTGAAATGATCAACATGGTTATAATTATTGTTTATATAAATTCTGAAATGATTATATATTTCTTTGAGATATTAATATATTTGGCCTGTAGTGCAAATATGAACTGTTGATGAATATATTTGGCCCATAGTGTAAATATGAACTGTTGATGAATATATTTGGCCTGTAGTGCAAATATGAACTGTTGGAGAATATCTTTGGCCTGTAGTGCAAAGATGAATTGTTGATGAATATCTTTGGCCCGTAATACAAAGATGACATGTTGTTGAATATCTTTGGCTAGTAGTACAAAGATGAACTGGTGACGAATATCTTTGGCCCGTAGTGCAAAGATGAAGTTATTAGTATGATTATGAACAGGAACTGTGATTTGGTATAACCATGATCTTTGATGTTTCAGGTAAAGACATGTGATGAAAATTATCTTCGTCCTGGGTGCGAAGAGGAATTTAGAATCACAATTATGATTATGAGTTATTCATATGATTGTGGACCAGAACTGTTGATTGATGTTACAGGGATAAAACATTGTTGGTGGATTTTTAACATGAAGAAGATAATAGACTTTATGATCTAATTGACTCTTCTAATGGATTGCTCGTTCCGCTGCAACTATGGTTGAAAATTTTTATCATCTACCATATGTTCTAAATCTCTGATTTAATTCTGTTGAAGGCTATTGATAATTTTTTTTATCTTTAGTCATGATATTCTTTATTGGGCTAGTTGTGCTCACCCTTCTGTTTCACAATTCCTTTCAGGTAATAAGAGTGTAGCTGGGTCGAGCGGGGGTAACAGGAGAATAGAACAGTGGTCATCATTTAGTAGTTATATTTGGTGAATCAAATAGAGTGAGGCGAACCCAACGTTGGAAGGGTGTTTTGTCACTATCATACAAGATGTCTAATGACATACAACCTCGTGTCATCATAAGACACGGTTATGCACATCCACTTGCTGAGTATATCTACGAGCACTACCTATTTAATCTTGGTGTTTGTTTGAAGTATAATTCTCAATTAGAGACAGTGGAGATAATGATATGTCAAGAAAAGACCTACCATTGGAAAGAATATGATAGTAATCTTCTCGTTTTTCTTTGGGGTCTATTGGGTCAACCAAGGATAATTCTGTGGACATATGATATCTATAATAACCTAGACGCATGGCCTCCCATGTACGAAGGTTTTCTTGAGCACTTCCCACAGATTTTAATTTCTAAAACAGTTTTTGACTATACCTTTATGTAAGATGCCATGGTGACGTGCTACCCAAGTTGGTGTCAAGAGTCACAGTTGATATATATATTTGTATCAGAACTCACAACACATGAGTTGTTGTATTTTACACGACAATTGTTGTAATAAAGTTGTAGTTATTTTCTGTACCATGTATTTGGCGACTCAGAATGGGTTGGATGGAATGGACCTGTTTTGGGGTTGTCACAGTTGGTATCAGAGCTTAGGGATATGGTCTCTGGCGGAGATCGGGGAATATAACTAGGAGGGGAGAGATGAGTAAATCCTTCGCTAGTGTGTCCTACCTAAGCTTATTTGTTGGTCAGTCATAATATCGGGATATTATGTGATATGTCAATTTGTTTAATTAACCCTTGTTTTATGGTAGTATTTGAGAATGGCTGCTGAGAATGTTAACAATGGAGTGAATGAGACCGTGGGGATACCTCTAATCACCAACCAGGATAATGTGAGGTCAGGCGAAGAAGGAATTAGAGAAATCCATGTGGTGAGTGAAGAATTGATAGTTGCACCCGAGATGGTCGCAGAGGTAACAGCTGAGAGTGAGGAAGAAGAGGAAGAAGAGGTACCTGAGGAGAATTTATTAGAGGTATTATATGATCAAAATATGGAATTTCAAAATTGTATTCATGAGTTAGAAGAGCAGGCTGAAGAACGACAGGCGGTCGTGGACCAAAAGGATGCAACAATTCAAGCTTGTGTTACCCGATATATGATGCTTGAACAGAAGCATTTTTTGACAGAGTATAAGATGATAAAGATGAAATCTGAGCTGAAAGAAGAAAAAACTAAACGAGTGAGAATAAGTGATGCATAGGCAAAAGCTGCACGACACTTGGATATTGTGGAAAGAGATGTCTGATCTAAGAAGGCTAAAATAGATTATATGAATTTCTCTTTTTGGAAAACAATTAGGAGAACCCAACATCGAGTTTTGAATTACCCTGTACAGAGCGGTCAACCTGAATTCGATATGGATCGAAGATTAATGATTCAAATCATGAATCAGGAGTACGACGAGGCAGTTGTGGGAGGAATATGCCCTATAGAAAAGTATATTCCAACAGTAGTAATGACGCCAATTGCTGCCCCAGACTAGTCAAAGCCGAGTAGTTCGAGGGATAGCGGTTGTCATGACTTCCCAACAAGTGAGGAACCCAAATGAAGTTATCACGGGAGATGAGCAATGGAGAAATCATGATGACCCGGGAGATAGAATATGAAATGAAAGCAAGGTATTCTCAACTTTTCGAAATACCAAGTACGTAAATTTCGGGGACGAAATTTCATAAAGAATGGAGATTGTAAGACCCCGAATTTTATGAAATAAAAGTATTCAATTTTTATCATAATTACAATTCAGTAAATGGTTAAATTGATAAAAAGTTAAAGTTAAGGGTGATATATGAATTTTTTTCAAACTACGCAAGTGGTTATAAAATATTCATTGTTGTCGGGGAATATTCATTTAGTCGTGGAATATTCTTTCTGTCGAGGAATATTCATACGACGGCGCAGCCATTTATAGGTCCCATAACAGAATAACTGTCGAATGAAGAAAATGACAAATTTGAGTTTTTATAAATAACGACGTAATTATTACCGTTAACACTGTTGGAATACCCGGTGGTTAAAATACAGAAATACGCGTCGTTACACAGTAGCACACGGTATTGCACAGTATTTTTGAATTATTGATTCTTACGTAAGAAGGCACTACTGAAAAATTATTATAGTAATTACTGTTCAATATTTTATTTTATTGATTCAATAATTGCTGCGTTGATATTTTATATTATTGTTGCTCAAAAATTGTCACTGCACAGTATTTCCCATTATCAGATCAATAATTCATATTATTTGAATAATATTATTAGATATCATTATTGACAATGTCTAGAAAGTTCTGTCAAGGAGAGGTTTGGTCACCTAATTGCGCGCCAGTAAGGAAAAATTCTTATTGAAAAGCCCCCTCTTTCCTAGGAACGACCTGGTTGTCATAATTGTGATTCTGTAATATTATTTGTGAATAATTAATTATTGATTCATATGATAAGGAAATATTTATTTTATGTGGATATAAATGATGGATAGATTTATTTTTATGTGAATAAAAATGAAGGAATTAATGCTGAGGTGTTTTATCAGTATTTTGTCGGTGTGGAAGTAATAAAAATCATCCGTTTGTGAATTTCGGGTATTCTCTGATTGGAATTTGGAAAAACTTTCTTCTACAAAATTGTAGAGAATTAAATTTCCTATGAAAACACGCGAGTTTCAAATTTTTCTGATAAAAGAGCTATTTATTATGAATTACTAAAGTTTCGGAAAATAAAATAATTTTTATTAAATTATGGGTGGGACCTACTTGTGTTGAATACACATGGGCTGCTGGAAATTTGTTCAATGGTGGCTGGTCTAAATTCCAACTTAGCACATGCATAGAATTTTGAATAAGAAATAATATATTTTATTATTTTAGTCTCCTTTGGCGTTCTAGCATTTTCCTATAAATAGGTGCTTATGTTAGAATTGAAAATCACACCAAAAATAAGTTTTCTTTCTCTTTAGATTATCAAGCATATTTTTGTGAGTATTTAGAGTGAAAGTTTCCTTCGGCTTTTCATCCGATATTCCAGTCAGAAGTACTGCTCTTTTGAGGTAAGGGATTTTAAGGGTTATTATGTTTTTCAGTTCGTACTTCTTCCGACCTTCAGAAAATTCTGGAAAAATTTAAAATGATATTTTGACGAGTTTTATTGATTGTGTCCAAAAATGGTGATTTTTGGATGTATAGATTAAGAGTTATGAATTTTATGAGAAAAAATTATTTTAAAAGTAACCGCTTATAACTCCATGTGGTTAACTCCAAAATTGATAAAAATTTTATTGGAAGTATATCTATATAATATCAGTGTACTATGTGAATTTTGGAATTTTTGGATAAAAGTATAATTTATGATAAATATCTAAATATTCTGCGGTTTTGGCCATATGAAAAATAGTAAATTAGTTTTAAAAATTCTAAGAAAAATATATGTTCAATATGAGACTATATTCTACTAAATTCCAGAAAAAAAATATTTTTGGAACTGATTTGATATTTTTTATGAAAATAGACTAGTTATGAGTAAATGAATTAAATATGTTATGTGGAGTAAAAAAATTGGAAAATAGAATTTTATGGCTTGAGAATCCTATATGAGTTATATGCAGATTTTTTATGAGGGTTTTGGTTATTGCTAATGAAATCTTATGAGTTTGACATTTTAGGATGATTAAATGCATTATTTAGTAAAGTGTAAACAATTAAAATAAATTATTTATAAGTTTAAGAAATGTTATTTCAATATCATTATACCGAAATATTGGTATGGATTTTATTGTGAAATTTTTACCTTTTTGTGTCAAATTTACTATTTATGAGTTACTATTCACGAGTTACTATTCATGAGTTACTATTCACGAAGTTACTATTCATGGATTACTATTCACGAGTTACTATTAATGACAAAATTGGTTTTTTTTTCTAACCAAATTATAGTTGATTTATGAATATTACTTTGAGATTAAATCTAGATGTTTTGATTATATTAATTTTACTATTATATATAACATTTTTATAACCCTAATGATGATATTTCTCTTTGACTTGAGTGTAAGGATGGGTAGATTTTTAGTATGATCATGACTATGAGTTTCCTTTGGCCAGTAGTAAAAAGTTGAATTGTTGACTGGTATGATCATGACCATTGAATTTATAATTGAATATCTTTAGCTTAAGTGCAAAGGTGAAATGATCAACATGGTTATAATTATTGTTTATATAAATTCTGAAATGATTATATATTTCTTTGAGATATTAATATATTTCGCCTGTAGTGCAAATATGAACTGTTGATGAATATATTTGGCCCGTAGTGCAAGTATGAACTGTTGATAAATATATTTGGCCTGTAGTGCAAATATGAACTGTTGGGGAATATTTTTGGCCTGTAGTGCAAAGATGAATTGTTGATGAATATCTTTGGCCCGTAGTGTAAAGATGACCTATTGTTGAATATCTTTGGCCAGTAGTGCAAAGATGAACCGGTGACGAATATCTTTGGCCCGTAGTGTAAAGATGAAGTTATTAGTATGATTATGAACAAGAACTGTGATTTGGACCATGATCTTTGATGTTTCAGGTAAAGACATGTGATAAAAATTATCTTCGTTCTGGGAGCGAAGAGGAATTTAGAATCACAATTATGATTATGAGTTATTCATATGATTGTGAACCAGAACTGTTGATTGATGTTACAGGGATAAAACATTGTTGGTGGATTTTTAACATGAAGAAGATAATAGACTTTATGGTCTAATTGACTCTTCTAATGGATTGCTCGTTCCGCTGCAACTATGGTTGAAAATTTTTATCATCTACCATATGTTCTAAATCTCTGATTTAATTCTGTTGAAGGCTGTTGATAATTTTTTTTTTATCTTTATTCATGATATTCTTTACTGGGCTAGTTGTGCTCACCCTTCTGTTTCACAATTCCTTTCAGGTAATAAGAGTGTAGCTGGGTCGAGCGGGAGTAACAGGGGAATAGAACAGTGGTAATCATTTAGTAGTTATATTTGGTGAATCAATTAGGGTGAGGCGAACCCAACGTTGGAAAGGTGTTTTGTTACTATCATACAAGATGTCAAATGACATACAACCTCGTGTCATCATAAGACACGGTTGTGCACATCCACTTGCTGAGTATATCTACGAGCACTACCTATATAATCTTGGTGTTTGTTTGAAGTATAATTCTCAATTAGAGACAATAGAGATAATGATATGTCAAGAAAAGACCTACCATTGGAAAGAATATGATAGTAATCTTCTCGTTTTTCTTTGGGGTCTATTGGGTCAACCAAGGATAATTTTGTGGACATATGATATCTATAATAACCTAGACGCATGGCCTCCCATGTACGAAGGTTTTCTTGAGCACTTTTCACAGATTTTAATTTTTAAAACAGTTTTTGACTATACATTTATGTAAGATGCCATGGTGACGTGCTACCCAAGTTGGTGTCAAGAGTCACAGTTGATATATATATTTGTATCAGAACTCACAACACATGAGTTATTGTATTTTGCACAACAATTGTTGTAATAAAGTTGTAGTTATTTTCTGTACCATGTATTTGGCGACTCAGAATAAGTTGGATGGAATGGACCTGTTTTGGGGTTGTCACAGTGCACGCCAAGTGTTTGACAGCTCGTGTGAGTGAAGTTTGGGGAGAAATTCATTGATAAAGCTTACTGTTCTCAATTCAATGGAGTCTCAACCCACATCAAAACGACAAAGGGGAGAAAGTTCAAGGCCCACACAACCGACACGGACCTTTGATCGCTGTAAATTTAAAAGTGCCGCCGCCACCGACCGTTACGACTACATTGGTGACCAAAGCACTTACACCGGAGAGGGGTTGGCACCGGATCATGTGGATGGGGAGATGATGTAACAGATATATCAGAAAGGCTGGAACAAGTTTACAGAGGAACCCGAGGCCACCGTTGTCAATGTGGTCAAGGAATTTTATGCAAACACCAAGGACAAAGCCCCTTTCAATGCGTTCAGATTGGTTCCATTCAGTGTCGATGCAATCAAAACTTATTATCAGTTACGAGTGTCGAGACATTGTCAGTATGCTCACTTACGTGACAACGATCTGGATTTTGAGGCTATTCTGAAGGACATGACTAAGTCGGGTACAACATGGATCAAGGGTCAGAAAGGAGGTACAGTTTTTCATAGCAAGGATCTCAGTAGGTATGGGAAGATATGGTACGCTTTCTTGTGTAATAAGTTATTTTCGTCCACACACACATCGGACGTGACCAAAGAAAAGGCATTACTTTTATATGCAATTGTTCAAGATTTCATCATCGACGTCGGGGTTATAATCAATTTTTCCATTTGCCGATGCTTAAGAGGAAATTTTTTGGGCGGCTTGCCACACCCATCACTCATTTGTGGGTTGTGTCGCCAAACGGGTCTTAGATGGTCCGATGATGAACCCACTCAGATGCCGCTTCAGCTACTAGATTCTAGAATGATTGCACGATATTCGGTGTGGGCCGGAGGTAACTCACATCCTAGAGGATTAGGCTTTGTATTTCCCTCAGCTTCGGAGGATGAAGCTGACGCTGAAGACACCTCGGATGATGCCGAGTTTCAAGAGGATGCGACGATGGGAGATCAAGGAACAAAGGAGGCACCACATTCTGACGCCATATCTAGTCCTCAGTTTCTTGCATTTCAACGCCAAGTGGATGAGCACAACAGGGAAGCATGCCGAGAGATGCGCCGACTCTCAGCGAGTCAAGACCACATGTGTGAAGCGATGAATACGTCCTTTGCTTCATTGAATACGACGCTCCAGAGCTTCAATCCAACTGCCCACTTCCCATACCAGCAGCCCACGCTAATGCCAAGGTTTCCACCAAGTGACTCTGAGGAAGAAGATCAACCACTACCAACCCAGACTTAGGCAATTACAGGGAAGTCCTCACTTAGTTTATTGTATTATCCATACAATGAGGACATTGTAGTTATTAAGTTTGGGGGATTTAGTTTTTATGTTGCATTTCATGTTGCATGCATAATGTCATTAGTTAGGTTTGCATCTGTTATATCATGTTTAGTTTAGGATTTTTACATATTGTCACGTAATTGCATAGTAGCTTAGGTGCATAGTAGTCTAGAATAGTTTTGTTATTTTTGCATTTTGTTAGGTTATGTTTGATATATTAAAAAAAATTGCAGTTAGACTTGCGTTGTTTTGCATATGTCCAACAGTTATTGTAATTCATTTTTATTTTGGCCAATGATGAGATTGTGATTGAGTAGATAAATACAGTACCCAGAATTAGAACTATAATGTAACTTTGAGTTATAAATGGAATCTTGAGCATGTTTGAAATTGATATAAAAACGGTAGCACGTAATAACATCCGTGTCGACTGATTAGTTTAAATTGATACATAAATAGTTTCTAAAGGATAATGCTAGTGTAAATCATAGAATGATAAGAATAGGCGGTGAAGATAAAGAATTAAGCAAAAACGTAAGTTTGGGAAAATATTTGGGGTATATAAGCTATCTAAAAAAAAGTATGAATAAACACCGTGGCGTGCTTGTCTAGTTTTGTGGCCTATATTACTTGAGTAAGTAAGCCCAAGGGGATTGTCTTTACACCTAGCATCCTAAGGTCTTAATGGTCTGGGAGTCATTGGTCAAAAGCTAGTTAAGGTAGCATTGAAAAGCCTAAGGGAATAAGACATTGCATAGCCATGTGTATAAAAAAAGCCTAAGGGAAATAAGAGCAAAAAGCTCCCATGGATGGGAAATAAAGCATAAGTATCCCATGTTGACCCTTGATCTTGGTAAATGTTTGATTTTAGTTGGAATTGTCTGTTTTTGAAATTTTTGAGTTTATTCTGTATGATTCCTAATAAGAGATTGGTTATGTATTGAATTTAAATTAGTATCAGTTAACATAGATGTTGATTACACACGCACATTATATCGGTGATGACGGTCTATGATTCGAGAATTGATAAGAAGTTATTGAGTGGTTTCAATATGAGGTGTTGTAATGTTTGCTCAATTTTTCTGAGGCCGAAGGAATAGTTTTGATTTGATGATACTGTTGGATTTGTAGACATATAGTTAGATACATTACATCTCATTGCATTGCATTGCATTGCATAGCATGTTAGTTGTTTGATTGCATGTGCTCGAGGACTAGCACGTTTTAATTTTGGGAGATTTTGATAAGTGGGTTTTATACCCGCGAATCTTATCCTAATCCAAGCTTAATCGGTGTAATTCTTCGCGTTTAGGTGTTTGTTTGTACTTGTTTCATGTTATTTCATTGTGTAGGTATGGTGGTGTTGCATTTGATTGAAAAGGATGGAGTTATGTTGCATTTTGGCAAGATTTGAGCAATAAATGAGGTTCAAGCAAAGTCAGTTTGCAGCCCATTTTAGCTTTACACCCCCGCCGGGGCGGGGGGTCTTCAACTCTACAGGACAGGGGCTATGCCCGCCGGGGAGGGCCTGTTACATGTAAATACCCCCGTCGGGGCAGGGGGTGCCGAATCCTGACAATCCTAGTTTGCTTCAAACTCTGCTAGAACATGGATGTTAAGTGATGACATGGCGTATGGACTCTAAAAGAGATGGGACTTCGACCAAAACTCATATGTTGGATAAATATTGAGCAATAAACAACGAAATTATCATCATGAGAGGCAAAATTAACAGAGATTTTTACAGATTTTCATATCAAGCTTGGAGTGAAGATTTTGAAGGGACGTTCGTATCGATTGCGAATTAAGGCTAAAGTGAAAAGTGTTCTGCGTTATTCTTTTTCTTTAGTTTTATATTTGTAATTGAAGGATGATATCTGTAATTTATTCAGTTGTTATTTTATTTATGATGAACGAATTTCTTTTTAGGCTTAAGACGGATCTTTAAGTGGAACGATGGTTATGTAATCTTTGATTTCAGTTTAATAAGCTATTATCCAATTTATCTATATTAATTTGAGCTCGAATTTATGAATTGCCTGATCAACAGTTCTTTATGGACTTGTATGAACTCGGGAGATGAAATACAAGTCTAGACATAGTTAATATAGCATATGTTCTTGAATTTCTTGAATGAACAGAATATTGATGAATGTTAAGGTAGAGATATGCTTGACATCGCATGTAATCGGATAAAGAACTTGAACTTAAACCTTCTTTAATTGTAATTCACATAGAGTAATGAGTTAGTTGATTAAGGTGTTTAACTTGATTCTATCTTAATTGTGGATTGAAGTTAATACGGTATTAGTACATCAAGAGGTGGATAGTTCTACATACGTGTTCTTAATTAATAAACTGGGATAGTGAGTTAAACTGGAATAAAAGTGTAATCATCATAGTGATACTTAGAGTGAAGTCGGAAGCCTAATTCTCCAATATTTGTTTGAAAATTTAGGTTTTAGCATTTGTGATTGTTTGGTGATTGTGATATTTTTAAATACTTTAGTTATAAATTTGAAATTGATTAGTTTAATAAAATTAGGATTAATAAGAGATTGGTAATTGTGAGGGTAAATTTCTTACTAAGTCTCTGTGGGAACGATACTCTACTTACTATTATATTACTTGTTTACCACGTATACTTGTGTGTTGTGCGTAACTAGATTTTACCCAACAGTATTCCAATCAGAAAGTTAGTCTTGTCCCTAAATGGTAATTTTGTTAGAAAAGGCTATTCTAGTGATGGAATGGTCAAACTCTCAATTATATCTAATGATTCTATTAATAATAAGAATAATGATTCTGTTTATATGGTTGACTCAATTTCTTTATGGCATAATAGACTTGCACGTGTAGGTTTAAGTACTATTAAAAGAATGGTTAAAAATGGTATGATATCTTGCAATGTAAATGACTTTAAAAAATGTGAGTTATGTGTTAAATCCAAGATGATAAAGAAGCCATTTAAAAGTGTTGAAAGAAACACTAGTTTATTAGAATTAGTACATTATGATATTTGTGAATTAAATGGCATGTTAACTAGAAGTGGCAATAGGTATTTTATAACATTTATTGATGATAGTTCTAGATATACTTATGTATATTTGTTAAAAATTAAAAATGAGGCATTTAGTGTGTTTAAGAAATATAAAGCATAAGTTGAGAATCAGTTAGGAAAGAAAATTAAAATACTTAGAAGTGATAGAGGATGTGAATACTTTCCTAATGAATTTAATGCATTTTGTGAAGAAAATGGCATAATTCATGAATGTACTGCTCCACGAACACCAGAACAAAATGGATTAGCCGAAAGACGTAATAGAACTTATTTGAAAATGGTTAATGCTATGTTATTGCATTCTGAATTACCTTTCAATTTGTGGGGTGAAGTTTTACTTTCTGCTTGTCATATAACGAATAGGATTCCTATGAAAAGAAATCATGTCTCTATATGAGTTATGGAAGGGAGGAAAACCCAACATTAGAAATTTTAAAGTGTGGGGGTGTCTTGCATATTGTAAAAATAATGATCCAAAGAGGACCAAGTTGGGGCCTAGAGGGATCAAATGTGCTTTTGTAGGCTATGCATCACATAGTAAAGCGTATCGGCTCTTAAATTTAGAGTCAAATGTCATTATTGAATCTAGAGATGTTGAATTCTTTGAACACTTATTAACTAAAGGTAATAGGTTTCAAAACCCACCTAGTGGTGAAGCACTAGGAGAACCATCTCAAAGATTGTTGAGCAACCTAGTTCACAAATGATTCGTCAGCAATCAAATGAACAAAGTAAAAATAAAAGGGTACAAAGAGCAAAATCTTTGGGACCGAATGAGATTGACTCTCAACGTATTTCTTTTTACCTTGTAGAAGGTAATAGAGATGAAGTTGTGAGAACGATCCCTATAGTTCTTCAAGTGGAAGATGTGAAAGTAATATGCACACAAGCCAATCATGTTTGATGATAAAGCATATACTTTGTATCAATCTTATTCATTTATTAATAAAAAGTATTAATTTATTAAAGGCTTTTAATTATCTACATGATGTTGTTTTATAATATATGATAAACCCATAGTTTTAAGCAATACTTTTAGAATAATGATGATGATCATTCTAATGAGATCTAAATTCTTAGAAAGCTTAAAACTAAAATAGTTCCCAATCATTGGATTATTAAATTGGGGATTAGTGAATCCAGATAGATTGGTACATACGTTGCTTGCTCATTGGATGATGATGATTGATCTCATGATCATTTGTGTGGAGACACTAAAGTAAGTATGTAGGTGCTTATTAGAGAATAAGTTCACTGAACGTAGTTCGCTAAGGAATACTTAATGGAGTTTTATTTGCCTGTCAATAGGAATTTCTGTACTGATAGTAGTACAAGTGATCCTTGGACTTGAGATCATCATAGTATCTTGTGTATGATGAGTTATACTTTGACTTATTTCTTAAGACCCTTAGGGTATATCAAAAGGTATGCTTGGGTATAATAAATTGTACATGGAGATAATGTATGATCAATAAAGAATATACTGATTCTAGTAAGAGAAGAGAAATATCATATGTGAGTCGATAAATGACAACCCAGTAGTCCTTGGCCAAGGCAGAATAAAATTAGAAAGGAGTTTCTAATTTGCATTATTTGGAGTTGTGCATTTAAGAGTCGAAATACATATAATTAAATAAAATAAGACTTGACAGTAATTCTATGTCTTATATTTAATTGGGACATTGTATGGTGGAAGGATTGAATTGTACGGTAACTATTTATTCAAAGGCTCTTTTATGATTAATGTTGAAATTTATATTATCTACAAAGTCGTTGATCGCTAGGGAGACTTAACCCTATTGTATAATAAATATTATTTATTTAAATAAATTAATAGTTTAATTTATTTATTTAAATAAGATTAGAATTGTTCTAATTGATTTATTCACAACCGATTTAATATGAAGAACCTAAAGGGTCACACCATAAAAGGAAGAACAATTATTTAAGAAGTTAGTGGCATAATCGTAATAATAAGTTAAGTATATTTAATTTAATCTATGGTGATAGAATAAATTAAATGTAAGACCCCAACTTTTATAAATAAAGATGAATTTTCTATAAATATCATTTTTGAATCTTATGGAGTTAATTTGATATAATGTTATAGTTGTGGGTAATATTTATAAATTTTGCAAAGTACGCAAGTCGTTATATAATATTCGATTGGTCGGGGAATATTCGTTTTAACAGGGAATATTCATACAACGGCACAATCATTGGTGGACCCCACAACGAAATTATTGTCGGATTGAGAAAACGACAAAAATATTTTATTAAAAATAACGGCGGAAGTTTTACCATTGATACTGTTGAACTAGTCGGTAGTAAAAGTACAGTAATACGTGTGGTTGCATAGTAGCACACGGTATTGATTATTAATGCTTATGTGAGAAGTCACTCAGTTTGATTCAATTATTGTCAGTTAATAATATGAATTATTTAGCGATAATGACGTTTTGTTTTATTCGTATTATTAACGTAATAAAACAGAAACATCTTTTTATATAAAACAGAATACTTTATTAAAGTTATTCTATAAATAGAATATATTATATTTTATTTAAAAGATTTTTCTTTAATTATGGACCGTTAGATTAAAGTAATCAATCTGCACCGTTCATGGATTAGTTACTATGCATTCTATTTTTCTATAAATAGCAGCTCATTCCTTCATTATTTCTTACGAATTCACTGAACTCTAGAGAGAGAAACTATAGAGAGAAACTATAGAGAGAGAGAAGAAGAGTATTCTGCTACTTAACTACTTCCTTATTTCAGCTCTTCTTTAAAATGGTAAGGGGTGTTATTCTTTCTTATTCATGAAGAGAACTGTTGTTATTCTATTTCTTATTATTCTGTTGGAATAACCTGTATACGTGGTCTACCCTATACTTGGTGACATTCTTCTATTATTCTGTTGGAACATCCTGTCTGTGTGTTTTACACCGGACCTGGTTCCGTTTTTATTATTATTCTGTTGGAACATCCTGTCTGTGTGTTTTACACCGGACCTGGTTTCGTCTTTATTATTATTCTGTTGGAACATCCTGTCTGTATGTTTTACACCGGACCTGGTTCCGTCTTTATTATTATTCTGTTGGAACATCATGTCTATGTGTTTTACACCGGACCTGGTTTCGTCTTTATTATTATTCTATTGGAATATCCTGTCTGTGCGTTTTACGCCGGACCTGGTTCCATTATTTATTATTCTGTGGGAATAACATGTCTGTGCGGTCTATCGCATGCATGGTGATTTCTTTTGTTATTTCATTCTTTATTATACTCAGTTAGTTAAGTTTTGACTTCTATACTCCATAAAATTTGTGGAATATCCTTGATAATTGCGTTTCATCCAGTATCTTTTCATGAAAATATTCTTCTAAGTATTCTTGAATTTTACTCCACAAAGCAGTATCATGTTAATAATTTGGACGTTGTTAATTCTTGGATAAATTAATTCTTGAACTTGTTTTATTGAATTCTTATATCATTGTCATCATCCTCATGTTTATAAAATGTTGAAAGTCAACTGTGGCATGTAGTGCATAGATGGACTTGGTATGATTATGACCAAGGATTATTCGGTATAATCATGACCGTAATGTTACAAATAATGTGGTAAAAGTCCTCATTGGCCCGTAGTGCATTGATGGACAGTTGTTGGCATGATCATGACCATTAATGAATACACGAATATCCTTGGCCGTAGTGCAGGGGTGATTCGATGATGTGGATTATTTTATTAAGCTGAGTCCCAGCGATAACAGTGTTGAAAAACCTTTTAAATCATAAAAGATAGTAGAGTTTATTTTCTACTTAACTCTTTTAATGGATTGCTTGTTCCACTGCAGTTAAACTTGATGTCTATTATATTTTATCAGTTTAACATTGTTGAAGGCTAATGATAATTTATTCTGCATTATCTTAGTCATAATATTTCTTACTGGGCTAGTTGAGCTCACCCTTTCTTTCACTGTTCTCTTCAGAAAATGAGAACGTAGCTGGGGCAAGTCGGAGAACGGAGTGATGGTCCGAATGATAGTATTAGTTAGTAGTCCTCACTATTCTATGTAATGGTGTGTTAATAAATGTAATGAGGACTCCTTTTGAGTATGAATACTCTCTAGAAGATAATATTTGTATTCAAACTCACAGTTTATGTTTTGTCGTATTGTACACGACAGTTGTATTAGTAAGTTGTATTTATATTCTGTACTATGTATCTGACGACCCAAGATGAGTGATGTATACCTAATTTTGGGGGCGTCACATTAAATAGCTTAATATTTATTATTTAATATTTTAAAAATATTAAATATAAATTAATAAGAGGAGTCTTATTATTATTATTACTATTATTATTATTTAATTCTAAAAGATTTTGGGAATTAATTAATAAAAGAACTCTCATTTATTCTTAATAAGATTAGGAGGCTAATTAATTAAAAGTTTAATTAATTATTCCTAATAAGATTAGGAGCCTAATTAATTAAAGGAGCTTAATTAATTAAAATAAAGCTCAATTTCTTAATTGTTTAAGAAGGGTTGTCTACATCTATAAATAAGAGGAGTCTTATTATGGGTGTAGAGTTGTTGCTGACTTTTTCACAACAGACGAAATTCCAATAGTTGGAGAGTACGCTCCTTTTCTATGAGAGATAGAAAAACTAGGATTTTGCCAAACACCCATCTTCTTGAATCTTTATTCTTTCTTGGTCGATCACCTCTAGAGGCCAAACACTTGGGTGGCTAATGTTGATCAAAGGAAGTAACCCAACCCGGTGGATTCAAGTTGAACACGAAAAAGATTTGGAGGTGAACTTGTACCTGAGGAAGCTCGGATCTTCAAGGGTATGATTCTTGTTCTTTATCTTTTCGTTTAATTAATAATTATGCATAAAGGATGATCCGGATATAAGGTTTGTAAAATTTTTAAACTCTGATTTTTACACATTTCCGCTTACTTTGTGCAATTTGATTGCGTTCATGAATATTACAAACCTAACAGTGGCATCAGAGCCAAACCTTTATGCAAATTATTAATTGTTCAGATTTGATATGTATATTGATATGTGTTTAGAACAATTTATTGGGCATAAATTGTTGTATAAAATTTATAAAAAAACGATGATCCATGATTCGTGATTTCCGTGAATTAATGGAATATGTTACTAGATAATATTTTCGTGACTTAATTTGCATAATATGTTCCGTGACTTAATTCACATAAAGGTTATTCCTACACATTATGATACTTAAAATGTGGCCCAAGATATATAAACCATACGTTAGTTTATATATATATATATATATATATATATATATATATATATATATATATATATATATATATATATATATATATATATATAAAAGAAATAATCAACTGCAACCTTTTAAAAAGGTATAGCCTGTAACCTTTTTTTAAATTTATCACTTGTAATAAATTCATGTGATCCTGAATCACATCCACGCGAATCAGCAGTGGAAAAAAAAAATTCGTGGATTATTTTAATAATCTTAATTATTTTATAATTAAAATAAAAGTTTATTTTAATTTAAAAATAAAAGTTTATTTTAATTTTGAAATTGAATTCCATGTTTCCTTAAATAAATGAGTTTATTTAGATATGGAATAAGATTTCATATTATTCAAAATAAAAGCGTTTATTTGTGAATAGGAAAGAGAATCCATGTTTCCTTAAATAAAGGAGTTTGTTTATATATGAAATAAGATTTCATATTATTTAAAATAAAAGAGTTTATTTGTGAATAGAAAAGAGAATCCGTATTTCCTTAAATAAAGGAGTTTATTTAGATATGGAATAAGATTTCATATTATTCAAAATAAAGGAGTTTATTTATGAATAGGAAAGAGAATCTGTGTTTCCTTTAATAAAAGAGTTTTTTTTTACTTGGAATTGGATTCCATAATTAATTAAAATAAAGTAGTTTATTTTGATTAATGATTTTGATTAAAATAAAATAGTTTATTTTATTCAAAATTAGATAAATTAAAATAAAAGAGCTTTATTTTGATTCAAAATTAGATTTTATACTAACTAAATTTGTCCATTAAATGATATCAATATATATATTAAATGTTTATTATTCATGAGATGAATATTATTTATTGATGCATATAGTGATGTGTATGATAATAAATGGGATTGATTATGGACTATTGACCAATGTGATTGGATTTTATTTTAGTTGGATGCATGAATGTATGAGTTTTATTAAATGGGGTCTGCGTACATCGTCTTCTCTAATTTTTCTTAATGTAAATTCTATCTCTCTCCTATGTACTTCCCATTGACTGCTGATCAAGGTTTCTATTTTTTTTAAATAGTTTTGTAATAGGAATAGTTACAATTAATTTAGAAGAATTGGAGATCAAGGAGCAATGAGCGCTTGAAGACCCGTTTGTAATGGAGCCCGGGTTTAAATGTAATAGTTATATTTAAATATTAATTCTTGCACTCCTAGGATTTGACCTTTTGGTTCACCTGGTGGCTCTAGTGAACCAAACTAGAATAAAAGTCCATAATCAATCCATGTAGAATATAATATTCTATATGTGCATGCTTATACTATATATATTATATATTATGCAAACATGCTTCGCATGTTCATTAATATGACGCGTATTTTATATATATATGTGTGCATGTGCGCTAAACAAGATGAGACAAATTAATTACATACAAACCCCTCAAATTTTTATATTAAGACCTAAGCGTTCAAAGATATTTGGAATATCGAATGTCGCCTTCTAGCATAATAAAAAATAATAGAGTACCAATTAATTATTAGAAGTTTGTTGTGTCACCACAAGGTTTATCTTAATTCTTTGAGATGTTAATTTTATCACATTTGATGCTTATAAAGAAAATTAAACAATGTTGTTTTATTGTGTCACCACAAGGATAATATTTTTCTTTTTTGAATATATGGAGTGCTAGGTTGGACTTAACTTGGATAATTTTAATTCGGATGTGCCACCACTTGATCAAAATAATCTAAGAGACAAAATATAAGGAGTTGCATAGTTGATGTAATTGACAAGAGTTGTCTACCTATTTATTTATATATAGTTTGTTGTGTCACCACAATGCTATGTACATTTGAAATGAGATCTTTATTCTCACTAGCAAATCTTTAATTAGATTTTGTCGAACTATATAAGTGAGGGTAATATAGTTTGATGAAAATAATGGGAGATACCAATTTAAAATAAGACCTAATTTATTTTGGTAATTAATAAAAGAATGTATGCTAAAATGTTGTTAATTACAAATTCATTTACAGAATTTTACAATTTCTAAATTACTATCACTGCGAAGCATACTATATGCTAAATTAATCGGACCAAATTATTCGGATTGGTTAAGAAATTTGAGAATAGTTCTTATGACTGAAAAGCTATCTTATGTCCTTAATACGCCTATCCATGCAATGGTTGCAGAAAATGCCTCTGTGGAAGAGATTGCTACTTTTAGAAAGTGATAAGATGATGCACAGTTGGCTCAATGCATCATGCTCGCATCCATGAGTAACGAGCTTCAGCGTCAGCATGAAACTATGGATGCTCCTACTATAGTCCTGCATGTCAAGTAGTTGATGGTGAGGAAAGTATGACTAATAAATATCAGATATCTAAGGAACTCTTCTGATCTAGAATGACTAATGACACTACAGTACAGACAAAAGTCCTTAATATGATCAAATTGATTGATCAATTAGGACAACAGGTTTGGTCATGGATGGAAAGTTAAGCCAAGATTTGATCTCGCAGTCACTCCCGGACTCCTTTCACAATTATTGTGAATTTTTCATATGAACAAGCTAGATATCATCCTCGCTGATTTGCTTAACATGTTAAAAAATGTTGAGAGTCACTTTCAAACCAAGAAATACCAAGTCTTACTGGTAGGGCCAAATGATCTTCTAAAAGGAAGAACGATTCTAAGAAGGTAAATAGAAAGGCAAAAACAAAGATAATAAGAACAAAACTGATACGGATAGCAAAAGAGTTTGCTTCCACTGCAAAAAGTCTAGACACTGAAAAGAAACTGCAAGAAGCATCTTGTAGAGGCTAACCAGAAGAAGCTTAGTGAAGCTTCGATTACAAATATAGTTTTGTTCATGATTGAAATAAATTTTTCTCTAAGTCAAGGTTCTACTTAGGTATTGGATACCGGTTTTGGTTATCATAAATATAGATTTATGTAGGGACCAAGAATAAGTAGAAAGCTAAACAAAGATAAGTAATCCTATATGTGGAAAATGAAGCAAAGGTTGCTGCATTAGCCATAAAAACTTATAGTTTAGCATTTAATTTCCTACGGGTAAATCTATTACCAGTTCTTGTTAGAAACATTATTTTCATTTTATTGTTAGACAATAAAATCTTTGATATTATATTTAAGAACAGTTATTGTTCTATTTATAATAATAATATTTTGTATAGAACTGAAATATCACTTAATGGATTTAGTATACTTGACTTACGTGAAAATAATTTTACAAATTGAACAAACTAGTATAAGAAAAGGAGATGATCATTCAAAGAGTTGAATGTGTGTATTTGCTAAAATACAAGTGTGAATTATTTGAAATGTTCAAAGAATTCAGAAGTGAAACAAATTGAAAAAGTATTAAGATTCTTTGATTAGATCAAGGAATAAATACTTATGCAATAAGTTTCTAGATCATCTCAAATGGTTTTCTCATAATGGACGCCTTCCAATATGCAATAATTGATTGATGTATCTGAAAGGAAAAATCGTACCTTATTGGACATGGTGCGATCCATAATGATTTTACCGACATTCCAGTATCCCTCTGGGATCATATCCTAGAAATAGCTGCATATCTACGAAAAAGGTAACCTCAAAATCTGGCCACAAGACTCCATAAAAGTTATGGACAAGAAGGATTCCTAATTTTAAGTAAGTTAAGATAAGGGGTTATCCAGCTTATGTGAAAAAGGTTTCAAATGATAAGCTCGGGACAAGATTTGACAAGTACAAATTTGTGGGACATCCTAAAGTAAGTTTAGGGTATATGTTCTATAATCTTACTTAGCAAAAGGTGTTTGTTGCAAAATACGCTACCTTCTAAGATAAAGGTGTTTATCATTGAAAGGGCTAGTGGGAGGATAGTAGATCTTGAAGAGTTCAAGAACCACAAAACACTATAAGTCAAATAAGAGGAACCTATAGTAGGCCTATTGTACCACAACCGAATCGTAAATTTAAAATAGTACCGAAGATACCTGGGAGGTATAGTTTCATCATGGATGATGATGATGAGGTACGTATCATAAAAGATGATGATCCAGTTACATACGATGAGGTAAGAGTTCTAGTGTGTACAAAAGGGTCAGTGGGAGCGCCGTGACACTCCTAATATTATATGTTGATATACTATGGATAAGGAATGACATACTAATGCTACAATCAATAAAGATAAAGTTGTCTAAACATTCCTCCATGAATAATTTAGGAAGATTATCTTAATTGGAGATACAAATCTATATAGATAGATTTGAGAGGATGCTCGACATAACCTAAGGAACGTATAATCATTTGATGCTAAAGTCGTTTAGCATGGCAAACTCCAAGAGATGTCTCATGTTGATGGGCCATGAAGTGTATCTCTCTTAATTGTCCCCATAGACTCATAAAAGAGAGATCGCATGAGTAACTATCATGTATGCAATGAAATGTACGAGACCTGATGTTGATCAGTCATATTCTGGAGAAGTTCACTGTGAGACAGTGAAAAATATCTTAAAGTACTTAACCGGTACTAAGGATGTGATTTTAATTTATGGTGGGTCTAAATTAAAACTAGATGGCTTAACAGACTCAAGTTTTTCAGACAGACCAAGACGATAGAAAATCCACTTTAAGGTAAAGGGTTACCTTGAACAGTGGTGCAGTGAATTGGAAAGGTTCCAAATAGCAAAGAGTTGCTGGTTTAGTGATAAAGACAAAGTATATAGCTATAAATGAAGCTACAAGTTGATTGTTTGGATGAAAAGTTCATTACAGAACTAGGAATAGTTCCTAAGTCTCATCTTGGATCTAAACATGTGTTGTGGCACTTTCATTTGATTATAAGAATCATTGAAAGATGGAAAATCACTATAGAGATAGTGGACTCTCAAGAACAACATTACATATCCATTAACTAAAGCTTATCCAACAGCAGGATAATCGTCACTTAGAGAAGAAGGGTATGAGATACCATAACGATTGGCTTTAGTGCAAGTGGGAGATTGAAAGTAGTATGCACACAAGCCAATCATGTTTGATGATAAAACGTATACTTTGTATCAATCTTATTCATTTATTAATAAAAAGTATTAATTTATTAAAGGCTTTTAATTATCTACATGATGCTATTTTATAATATGTGATAAACCCATAGTTTTAAGCAATGCTTTTAGAATAATGATGATGATCATTCTAATGAGATCTAAATTCTTAGAAAGCTTAAAACTAAAATAGTTCCCAATCGTTAGATTACTAAATTGGGGATTAGTGAATCCAGATAGATTGGTACATACGTTGCTTGCTCATTAGATGAGGATGATTGATCTCATGATCATTTGTGTGGAGACACTAAAGCTAGTTTGTATGTGCTTATTAGAGAATAAGTTCACTGAACGTGGCTCGCTAAGGAATACCTAATGGAGTTTTACTTGCCTGTCAATAGGAATTCCTGTAGTAATAGTAGTACAAGTGATCCTTGGACTTGAGATCATCATAGTATCTTGTGTATGATGAGTTATACTTTGACTTATTCCTTAAGACCCTTAGGGTATATTAAAGGGTATGCTTGGGTATAATAAGTTGTACATGGAGATAATGTATGATCAATAAAGAATCTACCGCTTCTAGTAAAAGAAGAGAAATGTCCTATGTGATTCGATAAATGACAACCCAGTAGTCCTTGGCCAAGGCTGAATAAAATTAGAAAGGAGTTTCTAATTTGCATTATTTGGAGTTGTGCATTTAAGAGTCGAAATACATATAATTAAATAAAATAAGACTTGACAGTAATTATATGTCTTATATTTAATTGGGACATTGTATGGTGGAAGGATTGAATTGTATGGTAACTCTTTACTCAAAGGTTATTTTATGATTAATGTTGAAATCTATATTATCTGAAAAGTCGTTGATCGCTAGGGAGGCTTATCCCTATTGTAGAATAAATATTATTTATTTAAATAAATTAATAGTTTAATTTATTTATTTAAATAAGATTAGAATTGTTCTAATTGATTTATTCACAACCGATTTAATATGAAGAACCTAAAGGGTCACACCATAAAAGGAAGAACAATTATTTAAGAAGTTGGTGGCATAATCGTAATAATAAGTTAAGTATATTTAATTTAATCTATGGTGATAGAATAAATTAAATAGCTTAATATTTATTATTTAATATTTTGGAAATATTAAATATAAATTAATAAGAGGAGTCTTATTATTATGATTAGTATTATTATTATTTAATTCCTAAAAGAGTTTGGGAATTAATTAATAAAAGTACTCTCATTTATTCCTAATAAGATTAGGAAGCTAATTAATTAAAAGTTTAATTAATTATTCCTAATAAGATTAGGAGCCTAATTAATTAAAGGAGCTTAATTAATTAAAATAAAGCTCAATTTCTTAATTGTTAAGAAGAATTGTCTACATCTATAAATAAGAAGAGTCTTATTATGGGTGTAGAGTTGTTGCTGACTTTTTCACAACAGACGAAATTTCAATAGTTGGAGAGTTCGTTCCTTTTCTATGAGAGATAGAAAAACTAGTATTTTGCCAAACACCCATCTTCTTGAATTTTTATTCTTTCTTGGTGGATCACCTTAAGAGGCCAAACACTTGGGTGGCTAACGTTGATCAAAGGAAGGAACCCAACCCGGTGGATTTAAGTTGAACACAAAAAGAATTTGGAGGTGAACTTGTACCTGAGGAAGCTCGAATCTTCAAGGGTATGATTCTTGTTCTTTATCTTTTCGTTTAATTAATAATTGTGCATAAAGGATGATCCGGGTATATGGTTTGTAAAATTTTTAAACTCTGATTTTTACACGTTTTCGTTTACTTTGTGCAATTTGATTGCGTTCATGAATATTACAAATCTAACAAGATGACCCAAAGACGTTTAAAGAGGCTATGGCTTCTAGAGACAGTTTTTTGGAAGGATGCTATTAGAGATGAAATGGATTCTATAATATCAAACCACACTTGGGAGCTTGTTAATTTGCCTTCTGGTTCTAAATCTATTGGTTGTAAGTAGGTGTTTTGTAGAAAGTATCATACCGATGGTACTTTGCACACCTACAAGGCTAGGTTAGTGGCCAAAGGCTTTCGACATAAATAAGGTATTGACTATTTTGACACATATGCACTAGTAGCAAGAATAACTTCAGTCCGAATAATGTTTGCATTAACTTCAATTTATAACTTATATGTTCATCAAATGGATGTCAAAACGGCATTTCTCAATGGAGATCTCGATGAGGAGGTCTATATGGAACAACCAGAAGGGTTTGTCCTACCAGGAAATAAACATAAAGTTTGTAAATTAGTCAAGTCTTTATATGGTTTAAAACAAGCACCTAAACAATGGCATGGGAAATTTAATAAAATAATTTTATCATATGGTTTTAAACATAATGTAGCTGATAAATGTGTTTATATCAGAACTTGTGATAATTATGTCGTGTTAATTTGCTTGTATGTTGATGACATTTTGATTGTAAGCAATCATATAGATGGAGTTATAGAAACGAAGAGGTTTCTGTCTTCTACATTTAAGATGAAGGATCTTGGACAAGTGGATGCAATCCTTGGTATCAAGGTAAAAAGAAATAGAGGGGGTTATGTATTGAGTAAATCTCATTACATTGAGAAAGTGCTAGAAAAATTCAGTCACTTAAAATTTAAAGAAGTAAGTACTCTTGTTGATCCAAGTATCAAGTTAATCAAGAATGGTGGAAGAGCAGTAGCTCAATTAGAGTTCGCTAGTGCTATTGGAAGTCTTATGTATGCAACGCAATGCACAAGACCGGATATAGCATTTACGGTTAGTAAACTCAGTAGATTTACCAATAACCCAAGTATTGAGCATTGGAAGGCCATTGGGAGAGTTCTTGGATACCTTAAGAGAACTAAAGATTTAGGCCTACAATACTCAAAGTTTCCTGGTATATTAGAAGGATATACCAACGCTAGTTGGATATCGAGTTTGGGAGAAAATAAATCCACTACAGGTTGGGTGTTTACCTTAGGAGGAGGTGCAATTTCTTGGAAATTCAAGAAACAAACTTGTATAATACACTCAACTATGGAGTCAGAATTTTTTGCTTTAGCAGAAACTAGAAAAGAAGCTCAGCGGCTGAGGGATTTTCTTATAGAAATTCCGTTGACTTCTAAGAATATAAGTTCAATCTCAATTCTTTGTGATAGTCAAGCCACTTTGGCTCGAGCATATAGTGAGACATACAATGGAAAGTCAAGACATATTAGTCTTCGACATGATTATGTGAGGAAATTAATCAAGGATTGGACTATTTCGCTCACATATGTAAGATCTAGTGGGAATTTGGCCGATCCATTCACCAAACCTCTATCGAGAGATATGGTGATAAAAACCTCAAATTTAATGGGGTTAAAACTCCTAAATTATTTCACCAATAACGACAACCCTACCTAACACTATGAAATGAGTAGTTTTGGGTTCAAAGGGTAACAACAAGTTATTGAAAAGTGAATGCTCAGTACTTAAACTAATATGACCACTTGAAATAAAAGTACTGGTTGACATAGTTGGAAGGTTGAGATTTAATCTCTTAATGAAGTTCAGTTAATGGAACAAGTGTCTAAAATATGGCAAAGACACTGAAAGAACCTCACCTATATGAACTTAGAAGTGATGCCGCTTCGATTGAGATTTGGAGTTTATCTCATAAAAGTTTATCATGAATATTGAATCAGCTCATGGCCTTATAAGAGCTGAGCGTGTGATTGTGTGGAATATGAGAATTCTTTGTGTTTATGTGTGTGATGTCATCGATATTGTCACAAAGAATAACAAGTTCAAAGCTTTTATGCTACTTGGGATTCTGACTTTGTTTTGTGGTTTACACTAAGGTAATATTCAAATCGAAAGATATATTACTGTATTCATAAACATAGTTTGATTTTTTGGCGAATTTTCATATTTGAATAAGTGGGGGATTGTTATAAATTATTCAAATAAGAAAATGATATTTCTTATTTAAAAAATAGTTATTAAAAAGAAGTCATTGGTAGTTATTGGTAGTTATTGATAGTTATTTTCTATTATAAATATATGAATATCCATATAATTATGGGTGCTGATTTTTGTTGTTCAAACTATTATTTCCTCTATAAACTTATCAAATTCTCATCTCTCATATTCCTAGTTTGAAGTTTTTCATTATTTGCTAAGTGCAAAACTTCTCAAGGCTTGTCATATCCACTAAGGCTATTTGCATTCATCCTATAACAATCTCAAGAAGGAAAGGGAGCAAATATTGCTTTTAGGAAAGCGATTTTACGCGTTTCAAGCCAATTTTTTACTTCAAGTTTATTTGTGTTCTTGGTTCTTTGATCCTTATTTCCATATTTTACTAACAATAGCCAAATGATTTTTCCTCCATTCCATAAAAATAGTTTTATTTGTAGAATTTAGAAATATTATGTATATTTATTCTGTGTTTACTCATTAAAAGTAATAAATTGTTAGTTTAGTATGTGATATTAACATGAAATTAAGATGATAAACTTGACGAGATTGTATCATTTTACACTATCTATAAAAAAACATTTTTCGTAGGGTTAACACAATATTTGACTGTGAACCCCGAGTTATAATTGGGAGCATGAAATTTAAATTGTCTCATCTCGTTTTCTAATGAATCACAAAAGTAATCTGATCAATTTAACTATGACGCCCCCAAAATATGTATACATCACTCATTCTGAGTCGTCAAATATATGGTACAGAAATAAGTACAACTTTATTAATACAATTATCGTGCAAAATACGACAATACATATACTGTGAGTTTAAATACAAATATTGTCTAATAGACAGTATTCAAACTCAAAAGGAGTCATTATTATAATTATTATCAAACTATTTTATAAAATAGTGAGGACTTCTAACACAACTGACTGAAAACATCACTCCACACCCCGACTAGTTCCCGCTATATTATCGCCTCCTAAGAAAAATGGAACAAAAAGAAAAAGGGTGAGCTCAGCTAGCCCAGTAAAGAATGTTATGACTAAGATAATATACAAAAAATTATCATTAGTCTTCAATAGGGAAAATCTGATAGAATATAATAGACAACAAATTTTAGATCAACAACTACAGCAGAAACTGCAATCCATTAGAGAAGAGTCAAGTAGAGAATCAATTCTACTATCTTTTAAGATTTAAAAGTCCATCATCAATATTTTATCCCTGTAACATCAATCAATATACATCTCGAATCAAATATTTATCTTTGCACTACAAGCCAAAGATATTCTTTTGTATTACCAGTTAGCCATGTTCATCTCAACACCTGTTCATCTTTGCACTACGGGCCAAAGATATTCATCAATTAATCATTCATCTTTGCACTATAGACTAAAGATATTCAGTAATATCATCATTTAGGACTGAGGATGATGAAAAATATCTTAAAGAAAACGAATCCAGTGAGATAAAAGATCAAAGATTAGGGATTCGTACTTTAGTTTATCCAAGTTCAAAAATACCTTATAATAATCAATTGTGGAGCAAAATTCAAGAATGAAGATCAAAACATGGATACAATCAAAGATAGTAATCATAATAGACATCTTGGACAAAGAAGAGAAAATTTTATTTTTTCGTGAATAGTATCGTATTTGTGAATAGTGTCGTATACGTGAATAGTAACCCCAACACAAAAAGATAGAAATTCCATAATAAAATTCATATCAATATTTCGGCATAATAATATTGAAAGAAATAATATCATTTGCAAAGAAAATAACATCCTTTACCTCAAAAGAACAGTACTTCCGGCTGAAATATCAGGAATAAGGTAGAAGAAAACTTGTACTGAATAGAAACTCTCAAAATATCTAAAAACACACAAAAATACGCTCGGTAATATAGAGAGAGAAAGCTTATGATTCTTGTGTGATTTTTAATTTTAACTAAGCACCCTATTTATAGGAAAATGCTAGAACGCCAAAGTAGACTAACCTGCTACCTGATGGCTTTACCTACTACTATTCATGTCCACCACTTTTAAAATAAAATTTTAACACATTTCTCACCAACCAAAAGTGGGGCCCACCCATTCTAAAAATTTTCAAAATATTTTAAAATTTAAACAATAATTAGCAACTTCAATAATTCATAATAAATAGCCTTTTATCAGAAAAATACGAATATCATATCTATTCCATAGGAAATTTAATTTTCTACAACTTTGTAGAAGAAAGTTTTTTCAAATTCCAATCAAAAAATATCTGAAATTCACATACGGATGATTTTTAATACCTTCATTCCGACAAAATACTGATAAAACAACTCAGTATTAATTTAATCATTTATATCCATATAAAATAAATATTTTCTTATCATATAAATCAAAAATTAATTATTCACAAATAATATAGAGAGAGAAAGCTTATGATTCTGGTGTGATTTTTAATTCTAACTAAGCACCCTATTTATAGTAAAACGCTGTAACGTCAAAGCAGACTAGCCTGCTATCTGATGGCTTTACCTGCTACTATTCATGCCCACCACTTTTAAAATAAAATTTTAGCACATTTTTCACCAACCAAAAGTGAGGCCCACCCATTTTAGAAAATTTGAAAATATTTTAAAATTTAAACAATAATCAGTAACTTCAATAATTCATAATAAATAGCCCTTTTATCAAAAAAAATATGAATCTCATGTCTATTCCATAGGAAATTTAATTCTCTACAACTTTGTAGAAGAAAGTTTTTTCAAATTCCAATCAAAAAATATCCGAAATTCACATACGGATGATTTTTAATACCTTCATTCCGACAAAATACTGATAAAACATCTCAGTATTAATTCCTTCATTTATATCCACATAAAATAAATATTTTCTTATCATATAAATCAATAATTAGTTATTCACAAATAATATTATAGAATCACAATTATGACAACCAGGTCGTTCCCAAGAAAGAGGGGGCTTTCCGATAAGAATTTCTCCTTACTGGCGTGCAATTAGGTGACCAAACCTCTCCTTAGACAGAACCTCCTTAGGCATTGCCAATCATGCTATCTATTAATATTATTCAAATAATATGAATTATTGGTCTGATAATGAGAAATATTGTGCAGTGACAATTATTGAAACAACAATAATATAAAATATCAACGTAGCAATCAATAAAATAAAATATTGAATAGTAATTACTATAACAATTATTGAGTAGTGCCTTCTTACGTAAGAATCAATAATCTAACAATACTGTATAATACCGTGTGCTACTGTGTAACCACGCGTATTACTGTACTTTAACCACCGGATATTTCAATAGTGTTAACGGTAGTTAACTACGCCGTTTTTTATTAAAACTCAAACTTGTCATTTTTTTCATCCGACCGTTTTCCGTTATGGGGCCCACAAATGGCTGCGTCGTCGTACGAATATTCCCTGACAATAAGAATATTTCACAACCAAACAAATATTCCCCGACAACAATGAATATTTTATAACCACTTATTTTGTAAAATTTGCACATTTTACCCATAACCAAAGCATTATATCAAATTAACACCTTATTATTCAAAATAATAATTAGAGGAGATTCAATTTTATTTATGAAAAAGTTGGGGTCTTACAACCTCCCCTCCTTATGAAATTTCGTTCTCGAAATTGACGTACGTACCTAATGTTTCGAAAAGGTGAGGATACCTCGCTTTCATTTCTGATTCCAACTCCCAGGTCATTTCTTCAATAGCATATTTCCTCCATAAGACCTTAACTTGTGGTATAACCTTGGTGGGTAGAACATGCTCTTTCCTATCCAAGATCTTAATAGGTACCTCCTCGTACGTTAAATCTTCGGCTATCTCGTCTGGTTCTAACTCAATTATGTGGTTTGGGTCTTTCACATATTTACGAAGCATAGATATGTGAAAAACATTATGAATAAGAGACATGCTTGGAGGTAATGCGAGTCTATAGGCTACATTTCCTATTCGGTCAAGAATCTCAAATGGACTAACAAATCTTGAATTGAGCTTTCCTCTCTTCTCAAATCTTGTAACTCCCTTCCGTGGAGCAATACGTAACAATACATGATCCCCAATATTAAATTCTACGTCCTTTCGATGAAGATTCACATAACTCTTTTGTCGATCCTGTGTCGTTTGTATATGTTCTCGAATCGTTTGGATCTTTTCTGTAGTTATGCGTACCAATTCTGGTCCAAACAACGTTGCTTCACCCACCTCGTCCCAGCATACTGGAGAATGACACTTTCGTCCATACAACACCTCGAATGGATTCATGCCTATACTTGCTTGATAACTATTGTTGTAGGAGAATTCTACCAATGGCAAGTACTTATCCCAACTCCCTTTGAAATCTAGGACAAAGAGTCTTAATAGATCTTCAAGAGTTTGAATAGTCCTTTCTGATTGCCCGTTCGTTTGAGGATGGTATGCCAAATTGAATCGTAAATTCGTGCCCATAGCTTTCTGCAAGCTAACCCAAAATCGTGAAGTGAATCTTGGGTCACGATCCGAAACTATGGATACTGGCATGCCATGCAATCTCACAATCTCATTCACGTACATACGAGTAAGACGTTCAAGGGAATAAGTATCCCGTATAGGCAAGAAATGAGCAGACTTGGTTAATCTATCAACAATAACCCAAATCGCATCTATGCCTTGAGAAACCTTGGGAAGACCCGTAACGAAATCCCTAGTAATGTGTTCCCACTTCCATTTCGTAATCTCAAGTGGTTGCAATGGACCCTTTGGCACTTGATGCTCCGCCTTTACACGTTGACAAGTTAAACACCTCGAGATAAACTCCGCGATCTCTCTCTTCATATTGCTCCACCAAAATATATGTCGAAGATCATGATACATTTTGGTACTCCCAGGATGGATTGCAAATGGTGTGTTGTGTGCCTCCATCATGATTCTATGCTTCAAGTCAGAATCGTTAGGAACACAAAATCTGGAGTTGACTCGAAGTATTCCTTCTTTATCGATTCTTGCTTCTGGAATAACACCTTCTTGCAATTTCTTCTTCATATGCATCAGCTCTGGATCTGTGGCTTGAGCAGCTTTAACTTTATAAATTAAAGTCGGTTCTACTCGTATGTTTGATATCATCACGTGGGTACTTGGAGCCTTTAACTCTATCTCCATCCTTTGCAAGTCATACAAAATGGGCCTTTATGTTGACCATATCGCACTCGTACCCGCATATGATCTTCTACTCAATGCGTCAGCTACTACGTTCGCTTTTCCAGGATGGTATTGGATGGTATGATCGTAATCTTTCAACAGCTCAAGCCAACGTCGTTGCCGCATGTTGAGTTCCTTTTGGGTGAAGAATTTAAGGCTCTTATGATCCGTATAATCTCTACTTTCTCCCCATACAGGTAGTGTGTCACACCCCCTTCCCGAAAAGGAAAGGGAGGTCACGTGCAAAGCACAACAAATCTCAAAATAACTAAACAGAGCACTAATGACTTTAAACATGTAATAATGATATCCATAAATAAAGTATTAAATATAATTCTCCAAATAGAGTCAAAATAATCAAAACCTAAAATTGAATCAAACTAGATGGTCAAGGGCAACTCTCTCATCACACTAGCCCTGAATCACCCTTGCAAACCTGCCGGAAGAAAAACACAGCATGAGCCAAATGTCCAGTACGGATACAAAGATACAAAAGATATACAACTGAAATACGAAATCAACAGAGACAAAATATTGCCCCTGACAAAAAAATAAAATCTCCAAAGATTTGAATAGAATATATATAAACCAACAGAATTAATGAAACAAACAGAAGAGTAAAGAAAATAATGAATTGAAATAACTAACACAATTAATTGAATTGAACATAAACCAACAAAACTAATACAATAAAATAATATGCTGAATCAAATGGCTGGGTGTTATTTTATACCGAGTGAGCTCAGAAATATATATTGCCACACAGGCAAGTCAAAATAATACCACACAGGTAACCAAAATAATGTCACATAGGCAACCAAAATAATGCCACACAGGCAAATCACACATTAGACCGCGAATCCAAATGTATGCAAATCGGATAAGTGTGTTTGGCACAACATCACAAATCCACATAACAGAAAACTAGGGTTAACCCATATGCCTCTCACAATAAAACACCAAATGGCCCATTTCCTCCGGAGCCCAAACGGAGACGCCGTAGACTAATCACACCATCACGGAAAGTGTCATGCCTCTCGTGCCAAGACGACATGCTTGTGGTACCCCCACAAGTGGTTATAGCTCATACATACCCTACGGTATATTCTAACAAAAATATCATGTCACAACACATGCGACATAATAACAATAAAAATAGATACTGTGTCACAACACATGCGACATAATACCAATAAAAGGGTTCTATATGTACATGTTGAACCAGATCAAATTATAGTCACAATGTCTCAAAAAGAAGGTAGCAACATGTACCGCTGTACAACTATCAAAAAAATAAATACTAAACATGATAACCTAATTCAAAGAGTACAAATTCGAGTCATATGTATCAACTCCAAAATGAAACTATTATATGAATTTCACAAGAAATAATTATGTGAAATAATAATGAAATTCGAAATAAGGAACAAAACGAACAAATCAAATTAAACAAGAGTATCGCTAAAAGAGTACGAAATCTGTACCTGAATATAATACCGAAAAATTCACCGAACCCAAAATTTAAATAAGAATATGTTAATCTCCTTCAAGACAATCTAATAAAATAAAAATAAAATTTTATTACAAATAGAATCATTAACAACATAATATTGTTAAATTTATTATCAAGTAAATTTTATAATTTTATCAACAAGATTAACTAGTTTAAATTAATATACATAACTTTCAATTTGATTCACTAATTCGATTTTTTTACGCTTCATAAATCAAATACATATTAAAATATATATATATATATATATATATAATCCTTGTTATATTACAAAAGTCCAGTAGCTTTATAATTGCATCACGTTAACGTTTTTTTTTCAAATTCGTAACTTAATTATACATGAATATCATAAGCATTCTTTAATACTGCCAACACATGATCAAGATGATAATTACTTTCAATATAAATATCAGTTTCTAAGAAGCAAAAGTAACATGCATACTTTCATTAGTTTGAAATAGAATTTTTATTATTTTAATCAATATATGTATTCATCATTACATGCTTCCTGATTACATTAGATTCATAAGATTCTCGTTATATATATATATATATATATATATATATATATATATATATATATATATATATATATATATATATATACACACACACACACACACACACACATATATATTACCCATATTAACCATTAAGATATTACTACAGTTACAGAAACATTATGCATACTCTGAAATATGCTTGATAGATCTAACCCCTTAAAAAAAATGGCAATTACTTACTAAATGGGTCTTGCCAAGTATCACGAATTTCTCCTCTTCGATTTTTCTGCCGCCTCGCCTACTTCTCTTTTCCTTGTGCCGCCTCACGCCCAAATTTCTTTCTTACGTTCGTATGAGATATAATGCAGTGCAGTTAGGTTTTATCTATTGTCATATTATTTCTCCTAATTATAATAGGATTTTACTCTCACACAAATATAAGCTGACCCAATAAGTTTTTTTTTAAAAAAAACCAAATTAATGAATTTTCTTATTTATTATAGTCCACATAAATTAAATACAATTTGACCCAAATAAAAACTAAGTCTAATTAATATGTTTTAAAACAAAATAATTTTATTTATTTATTTAATATTTATTTATTATTATTCTTATTATATATTTTTTTGGGTATTACATCACATACCCCTTAAAAGGATTACGTCCCCGGAATTAAAAGGGTAACAAAGATTTAATCAAAAGAATAACAAATATTTACTTGACATTAAAGAGGTGAGGATACTCTTACCGAATAATATCTTACGCCTCCCAAGTAGCTTCGTGCTCCGAATAATTTTAAGAAAATAAAATTAATATTTAATTATTAACAAAAATTTTGATTATTACATTTTTCTCCCCTTAAAAAATAATTCCGTCCTCGGAATTCAAATAAGTTACTGAAAATTTTATTTTTATTTTATTAACATGGCATAATTATTCATAACTTTAGTTAAGACGTAACATCACCCTTTGTAACGATCAAGCCTGGTACGTCCATCGGTCCTCGAAGTTATCCATGTACTTGTAAAAGATTCATCAGCTACCATGTCAAGCCTTGGTAAGGTTCTTCGCTTTGCATTGTATTAAGGGTCCTTAACACTAATATACATCAATTAGAAAGTATTTATAAAAATAATACATACACAAAATAATTACAAAAATAACGCAATTCATATTAATAAGGAAACCTAAAATTAAGGAGAAATATCTGCCATAACTAATCATTCAAATTCAAATATCTGGGATCTAACCACAAAAATAAATTCAAATTCAAATATTCAAATTCAAATTTCATAGGAAAGACTGCACAAATTTTGTACTTTACAGGAGGTGGCGGAGGTAATTTTCAGAGGAGGTGGAAGCTTTGGAGGAGGTGACAGCGTCGGAGGAGGTGGTAATGGTGGCTTCAGAGGCGGCGGTGATTGTGACGCCTCCAAAATAGGTATACAACACCCATTCTGAGTCACCAAATACATGGTACAAAAAGCAAACTACAACTTAAATAATACACTTGTCGTGCAAAATACGATAACACATACTGTGAGTTTAAATATAAATATTGTCTTCTAGACAATATCCACACTCAAATAAGTTCTCATTACAATTATTCAAATACTATTTTACAGAAATAGTGAGGACTGCTAAAATATCTTTCTAGAACCATCACTCCATACCCCGACTAGATCCTGCTATGTTCTCACCTCCTGAGAAGAAAAATGGAACAAAAAGGAAAAGGGTGAGCTCAACTAGCCCAGTAAAGAATATTATGACTAAGATAATATACAACAAATTATCATTAGTATTTAACAGAAAAAAATCTGATAGGATATAATCAACAACAAGTTCTAGATCAACAACTGCAGCGGAAACATCAAACCATTAGAAGAGTCAAGTAGAGAATGAATTATACTATCTTCTAAAATTTAAAAGTTCATCATCAATATTTTATCCCTGTAACATTAATTAATAATCATCTTTAACCAAATATTCATCTTTGCACTACAGGCCAAAGATATTCATTTGTATCACCAGTCAGTCATGTTCATCTCAACACCTGTTCATCTTTGCACTACATGCCAATGATATTCATCAGGTAATCATACATCTTTGCTCTACAGGCCAAAGATATTCAGTAGTATCATCATTTAGGACTGAGGATGATGAAAAATATTTTAAAGAAATATTAGGGATTCGTATTACAGTTTACCCAAGTTCAATAATACCCCATAATAACCAATTTTGAAGCAGAATTCAAAAATAAAGATCAAAACATGGATACAATCAAAGATAGTAACCATAATAGACAACTTGGACAAAAAGAAGAAAATTTTATTTTTTCGATGAATAGTGCCGTATTCGTGAATAGTGTCGTATACGTAAATAGTAACGTATACGTGAATAGTAACCCCGACAAAAAAAGTTTCAAATTTGATAAAAAGTTCATATCAATATTTCGGCATAATGATATTGAAGAAAATATCATTTAAGAAGAAGATAATATCCCTTACCTCATAATAACCGTACTTCTGACTGAATATCGGATATGAGGCTGAATGAAACTTGTGCTGAATAGCAACTCTCAAAGTATCTAAATACTCACAAAATACACTCAATAATCTAGAGAGAGAAAGAGAGAAAACTTATGAATTCTGGTGTGATTTTCAATTCTAACTTAGCCCTCTATTTATAGGAAAATGTTAGCACGCCGAAGCAGACTTAACCTGCAACCTGATGGTTTTATCTGCTACTATTCCCACCCACCACATTTGAATAAAAATCTCAGCACATTTCTTCACCAACCAAGAGTGGGGGCCACCAATTCTAGAATTTTCCACCAAAATGATTAACTCCGAAAATTCAACAATTTCTGAACCAGTCATCTCGTAAAATTCATAACAAATCATACGTTCATTTTTAACGGTTCAAAATTTGTGGATATATACTCAACTTATATATGTATAATATATCCAAATATTACCACGATCCAACGGTCGGACTAAAAATTATAACCCTCGCAAAATATCTCAAAAATCCTAATTTGATTTTCAATACCTCCGTTACGATAAAAATACAGATAAAACACCTCAACATTAACTCCTTCATTTTTAACCACAAAAATATATCCCTCATTTATATTCACATAAAATAAATATTTCCTTATCATATGAATCAATAATTAATTATTCACAAATAATATTACAGAATCACATTTATGACAACCAGGCCGTTCCCAGGAAAGAGGGGGCTTACCAATAAGAATTTTTCCTTGCTGGCGCGCAATTAGGTGACCAAACCTCTCCATAGACAGAACTTTCTAGACATTGTCAATAATGTTATCTAATAATATTATTCAAATAATATGAATTATTGATCTGATAATGAAAAATACTGTGCATTAACAATTATTAAACAACAATAATATAAAATATCAACGCAGCAATTATTGAATCAATAAAATAAAATATTAAACAGTAACTACTATAACAATTACTGAGTAGTGCCTTCCTTCGTAAGAATCAATAATTCAAAAATATTGTGCAATCTGTGTACTACTGTGTAACCATGCGTATTACTGTATTTTAACCACCAGGTATTCCAATAGTATTAACGGTAACAACTACGTTGTTATTTATAAATAACTTATACTTGTCATTTTTTTCATCCATTCACTTTCCGTTATGCCCCACACAAGGCTGCGCCGTCGTACGAATATTCCCCGACAGCAAGAATATTTCACGACCAAACGAATATTCACCGACCAAAAATAAATATTTTATAACCACTTGCTTATTTGAAATATTTGCGCATTTTACCCATAACTAATCACATTAATCAAATCAACCCTTTCTATTTCAAAATAATAAATAGAGGAAATTTAATTTTATTTATTAATAAGTTGGGGTCTTACAACCTCCCCTCCTTATGAAATTTCGTCCTCAAAATTGACGTACGTACCTGGTGTTTCGAAAAGGTGAGGATACCTCGCTTTCATTTCTGATTCCAACTCCAAGGTCATTTCTTCAATAGCATGGTTTCTCCACAAAACCTTAACTTGTGGTATAACCTTCGTGCGTAGAACATGTTCTTTCCTATCCAAGATCTTAACATGTACCTCCTCGTACGTTAAATCTTCGGCTATCTCGTCTGGTTCTAACTCAATTATGTGGTTTGGGTCTTTCACATATTTACGAAGCACAGATATGTGAAAAATATTATGAACACGAGACATGCTTGGAGGTAATGCGAGTCGATATGCCACATTTCCTATTTGGTTAATCTATCAGCAATAACCCAAATCGCATCTATGCCTTGAGAAACCTTGGGAAGACCCGTAACGAAATTCATGGTAATGTGTTCCCACTTCCATTTTGGAATCTCAAGTGGTTGCAATGGACCCTTTGGCACTTGATGCTCCGCCTTTAAACGTTGACATGTTAAACACCTCGAGATAAACTCCACGATTTCTCTCTTCATATTGTTCCACCAAAATGTATGTCGAATATCATGATACATTTTGGTACTCCCAGGATGGATTGCAAACGGGGTGTTGTGTGCCTCCATCATGATTCTATGCTTCAAGTTAGAATCGTTAGGAACACAAAGTCTGGAGTTGAATCTAAGTATTCCTTCTTCATTGATTCTCGCTTCTGGAATAGCTCCTTCTTTCACTTTCTTCTTCATACGTATCAGCCCCAGGTCCGTAGCTTGAGCAGCTTTAACTTTATCGATTAAAGTCAGTTCTACTCGTATATTCGCCATCATCATGTGGGTCCCTGGAGTCTTTAATTCTATCTCCATCCTTTGCAAGTCATACAGAATGGGCCTTTGCATTGACAATATCGCACTCGTACTCGCATATGATCTTCTACTCAATGCGTCAGCTACTACGTTCGCTTTTCCTGGATGATATTGAATAGTGTGATCGTAATCTTTCAATAGTTCAAGCCAACGTCGTTGCCGCATGTTGAGTTCTTTTTGGGTGAAGAAATATTTGAGGCTTTTATGGTCCGTATAAATCTCCACTTTCTCCCCATACAAGTAGTGTTTCCAAATTTTCAACGCGAATACGACTGTTGCCAACTCCAGATCATGAGTAGGATAATTCCTCTCATATTCTTTGAGTTGTCGCGAGGCATAGGCTATGAGTTTCCCATGTTGCATGAGAACACATCCTAACCCTTTGCCTGAAGCATCGCTGTAGATAACAAATCCATCTGAACCAGATGGTATTGTCAGAACAGGTGCCGAAATGAGTCTCCTCTTGAGTTCTTGAAAACTCTTCTCACAATCCTCGCTCCAACCGAATTTTGTATCCTTCCGAGTCAGCTGAGTTAACGGAGCAGCGATTCTAAAAAATCCTTCCACGAATCTCCGATAATACCCAGCTAAGCCCAGAAAGCTACGTACTTTGGTCACCGACTTCGGTTGCTCTCAACTTTGTATGGCTTCAATCTTCGCCGGGTCGACAGATACTCCATGTTTTGACACCACGTGCCCAAGGAATGCTACTTCCTCAAGCCAGAACTCGTATTTCTTCAATTTGGCATATAACTTATTTTCACAAAGCCTTTGCAGTACCAGCTTCAAATGGCGCTCATGATCTTCACGGCTTTTGGAATAGATGAGGATGTCATCAATAAAGACAACAACGAACTGATCCAAATATTCTTTGAATACACGGTTCATCATATCCATGAAAGCAGCTAGAGCATTAGTCAATCTAAAAGACATTACTAAGAATTCATAATGCCCATACCAAGTTCTGAAGGCAGTCTTTGGAATATCCTCAGTTTTAATCTTTAGCTGATGATATCCAGAACGAAGGTCGATCTTTGAAAAGAATTGTGCTCCTTGCAACTGGTCGAATAGGCCATCAATGCGAGGTAACGGATACCTATTCTTGATGGTGACATGGTTCAATTCTTGATAGTTAATATAAAGTCGCATACTCCCGTCTTTCTTCTTTACGAATAAAACAGGAGCACCCCAAGGAGATGTACTAGGACGAATAAAACCGATGTCCAACAACTCCTGTAGTTGGACCTTTAACTCCTGAAGTTCAATAGGAGCCATTCGATATGGGGTTTTAAAAATGGGCTTTGTACTGGGTTCAAGGTCAATAAAGAATTCAACTTCACGTTTTGGGGGTAGACCAGGAAGTTCTTCAGGAAATTCACTAACAACAGAAATATTATTCAAATCTGACGTGTTTTTGTTCAAGTCCATAACATGGGCTATGAAAGTTTGACATCCGTTTTTCAATAAACGAATGGCTTTATGGCTTGGTATGACAGCGATTGATTTTAGTGGTTTGGTTGCTTGAATTCGCATGACAGGTTGGTTAGGAATATGAAAATTAACAACCTTACGAAAACAATCAATTTTGGCATGATGAGTAGTTAACTAATCAATTCCTAAAATCACATCAAAAGCAAGTATCTTTAAAGAGATAAGGTCAACAGGTAATGTGATTGTGCCAACTTGGATTAAGCAAGATTTATAAACTGTAGATGTAATAAAAGTTTCTCCTAACGGAGTCTTCACAGATAGGTCAAAGTCTAATTTCTCCGAAGTCGAGTTTAAACGTTGAGCACAAGCAGGAGGGATAAAAGAATGGGTAGAACTGGTATCTAGTAAAGTATAAACTTCGCAAGAATTCAAGATTAGCTTACCCATGATTACCTCGTTCGGGTTTCTCGCGTTTTGGCCAGTCGCGACAAACGCCCTTCCAGGAACCGCTGATTTCGACTTATCCGGGACAACTTTGGGAGTCACCATCTCCGCTGAACTTGGTTTTGCTACAGAACACTCTCGAGCTATATGACCCTCCTTTCCACAGTTATAACATACCTTGGATTGTTATGGGCAGTTTGGGCTGATATGTCCCTCTTTCCCACATTTGTAACATACGACCGGTGGTCGTTCTCCTCCCCTAGAAACAGTTGATGTTTGTGCTGACGTCTTCACGTTATCATTGTTGTACCTTCTCTTCTTAAAATCTCCTCCCGACTCGCTCCTTCTATTATCACGGCCACGATTTCCACCAGAGTGGTTACCGCTTTTGTCTGAATGTTTTCCTCCCTGCTGGTTTTCATTGGTCCGATGACCGCTGCCACCGGTATTACCTTGGTTGTGTTCCCTCGGTTGAATATACTCATATCTCGCTCTAATAATTGAGCCATGTTTACAACATCTGAATATAAAAAAAAATTATGAGAGATAAGATATTGCCGAATCTCGGGTTTTAAACCTCTCAGAAACATCCTTGTCATTCGTTCCTCATTCTCGACCAAATGAGGTGCAAACCTGGATAACTCTACAAATTTCACCTCGTACTGGGACACCGTCATGTTATTTTGTTCCAGTCTAATAAACTCTACCTCCTTCATATGACGAATACTTTCAGGAAAGTACTTGTCATTAAACAGTTTTTGAAATGTTTCCCAAGACATGTTGAGTGCGTCAGGCTGGGTACGCTTCACAGACTCCCACCAGTAGTCTACCTCACCGCGGAACATAAAGGTGGCGAATGGAACCTTCTGTTCCTCCGTGCATCCCAAGACATCGAATATCTTGGTAATTTGCTTGACCCACGTTTCCGCTTTGATCGGATCTGGCTTTCCCTTAAATTTTGGTGGTCCCAACTCCTTGAACTGCTTGGCTGTGACAAACTGCGCGTTGCCATCATTTCTACCCGTATTTTGTACACGAGTCTCCCTCGTCTGATTTTGCATGAACTGCAAGAAGCTCCTAAACATTCTATCATTCATCGTTTTCCCGGTAACGTTGTTTACAGGAGGAATATTGCCTTCCTGTTGCACGTTCTCCTGGTTTGTGACTAAAGGTTGTTCCACAGTATCATATACTCCATTGTTAACGTTCTCGGCTGCCATTCTCAAATACTGCCATAAAACAAGGGTTAATTAAACAAATTAACATATCACATAATATCCCTATATTATAACCGACCAACAAATAAGCTTAGGTAGGACACACTAGCGAAAGATTTACTCGTCCCTCCTCTCCTAGTTCTATTCCCCGATCTCCGCCAGAGACCATATCCCTAAGCTCTGATACCAACTGTGACTCCCCCAAAATAGGTATACAACACCCATTCTGAGTCGCAAAATACATGGTACAAAAAGCAAACTACAACTTCAATAATACAATTGTCGTGCAAAATACGACAACACATACTGTGAGTTTAAATACAAATATTGTCTTCTAGACAATATCCACACTCAAATAAGTCCTCATTACAATTATTCAAACACTATTTTACATAAATAGTGAGGACTGCTAAAACATCTTTCTAGAACCATCACTCCATACTCCGACTAGATCCTGCTATGTTCTCACCTCCTGAGAAGAAAAATGGAACAAAAAGAAAAAGGGTGAGCTCAACTAGCCCAGTAAAGAATATTATGACTAAGATAATATACAACAAATTATCATTAGTATTCAAAAGGAAAAAATCTGATAGGATATAATCGACAACAAGTTCTAGATCAACAACTGCAGCGGAAACAGCAAACCATTAGAAGAGTCAAGTAGAGAATGAATTCTACTATCTTCTAAGATTTAAAAGTCCATCATCAATATTTTATCCCTGTAACATCAATTAATAATCATCTTTAACCAAATATTCATCTTTGCACTACAGGCCAAAGATATTCATTTGTATCACCAGTCAGTCATGTTCATCTCAACACCTGTTCATCTTTGCACTACAGGCCAAAGATATTCATCAGGTAATCATACATCTTTGCTCTACAGGCCAAAGATATTCAGTAGTATCATCATTTAGGACTGAGGATGATGAAAAATATTTTAAAGAAAACGAATCCAGTGAGATAAAAGAACAAATATTAGGGATTCGTATTACAGTTTACCCAAGTTCAATAATACCCCATAATAACCAATTTTGAAGCAGAATTCAAAAATAAAGATCAAAACATGGATACAATCAAAGATAGTAACCATAATAGACAACTTGGACAAAAAGAAGAAAATTTTATTTTTTCGATGAATAGTGCCGTATTCGTGAATAGTGTCGTATACGTAAATAGTAACGTATACGTGAATAGTAACCCCGACAAAAAAAGTTTCAAATTTGATAAAAAGTTCATATCAATATTTCGGCATAATGATATTGAAGAAAATATCATTTAAGAAGAAGATAATATCCCTTACCTCATAATAACTGTACTTCTGACTGAATATCGGATATGAGGCTGAATGAAACTTGTGCTGAATAGCAACTCTCAAAGTATCTAAATACTCACAAAATACACTCAATAATCTAGAGAGAGAAAGAGAGAAAACTTATGAATTCTGGTGTGATTTTCAATTCTAACTTAGCCCTCTATTTATAGGAAAATGTTAGCACGCCGAAGCAGACTTAACCTGCAACCTGATGGTTTTATCTGCTACTATTCCCACCCACCACATTTGAATAAAAATCTCAGCACATTTCTTCACCAACCAAGAGTGGGGGCCACCAATTCTAGAATTTTCCACCAAAATGATTAACTCCGAAAATTCAACAATTTCTGAACCAGTCATCTCGTAAAATTCATAACAAATCATACGTTCATTTTTAACGGTTCAAAATTTGACATATACTCAACTTATATATGTATAACATATCCAAATATTACCACGATACAACGGTCGGATTAAAAATTATAACCCTCACAAAATATCTCAAAAACCCTATTTTGATTTTCAATACCTCCATTCCGACAAAAATACAGATAAAACACCTCAACATTAACTCCTTCATTTTTAACCACAAAAATATATCCCTCATTTATATCCACATAAAATAAATATTTCCTTATCATATGAATCAATAATTAATTATTCACAAATAATATTACAGAATCATATTTATGACAACCAGGCCGTTCCCAAGAAAGATGGGGCTTTCCAATAAGAATTTCTCCTTACAAGCGCGCAATTAGGTGACCAAACCTCTCCTTAGACAGAACTTTCTAGACATTGCTAATAATGTTATCTAATAATATTATTCAAATAATATGAATTATTGATCTGATAATGGGAAATACTGTACAGTAATAATTATTGAACAACAATAATATAAAATATCAATGCAGCAATTATTGAATCAATAAAATAAAATATTGAACAGTAACTACTGTAACAATTATTGAGTAGTGCCTTCCTTCGTAAGAATTAATAATTCAAAAATACTGTGCAATCCGTGTGCTACTGTGCAACCATGCGTATTACTGTATTTTAACCACCAGGTATTCCAACAGTATTAACGGTAACAACTACGTTGTTATTTATAAACAACTTATACTTGTCGTTTTCTTTATTCATTCGTTTTCCGTTATGGGGCCCACACAAGGCTGCGTCGTCGTACGAATATTTCCTGACAGCAAGAATATTTCACGACCAAACGAATATTCACCGACCAAAAATGAATATTTTATAACTACTTGCTTATTTGAAATATCTGCGCATTTTACCCATAACTAACCACATTAATCAAATCAACCCTTTCTATTTCAAAATAATAAATAGAGGAAATTTAATTTTATTTATTAATAAGTTGGGGTCTTACAGTGATGGCTATGGAGGAGGTAACAATGGCGGTGGTGGCGGAGATGGCGGTGGTGGCTCAAGTGGTGGTTGCAAAGACGGTGGAGGTGGAGGCTAGGGCGGTAGTGGCGGGTGCAACCATTTTCTGGTAGTAAAAGAAAATTCTCAAGATACTGCAGAGGAGAAGATCATTAGTAATGTCATGGTAACCAAACTTTTATAACAAGGTAACCAAACTTTTATACTAAGGTAACCAAACTTTTATACCAAGGTAACCAAACCTTGGTAATTACCAAGGTAACCAAACTTTTATACTGAGGTAACCAAACTTTTATACTAAGGTAACCAAACTTTTATACCAAGGTAACCAAAACTTTTATACTAAGGTAACCAAACTTTTATACTAAGGTAACCAAACTTTTATACCGAGGTAACCAAACTGTCATACCAAGGTAACCAAACATTTATACCAAGGTTACCTTGGTATAAAGGTTTGGTTACCTTGGTGTGAAGGTTTGGTTACCAACTGCACTATGAAAAAACTGATGGTGTGGAGGTGGATTGGTTACCTTGGTATGACAGTTTGGTTACCTTGGTATAAAAGTTTGGTTACCTTAGTATAAAAGTTTGAATACCTTAGTATAAAAGTTTGGTTACCAAACTTTTATACTGAGGTAACCAAACTTTTATACTAAGGTAAACACCAATCAACAAAAAAAGTGATCATAAATTCATAATCAAACACACATTTTGCATAAAATTAAGATCATAAACCCCAAATGAATGAAATTAAAGAGAAAACCTTAAAAACTAGTGCTCGAGAGAGAGAGAGAGGTAAAATAGAAGTACTTACAAAAACAGAGTACAAAGAAATATGAAGAACAATTGGAAGAATGAAAGAGAGAGAAAAAAAATAACAGAATAAAAGAAAATGGAAGAAATGGTGTCTTCATCTTTTATACAAAAATGGCAGAAATGGCGTCTTCATCTTTTATACAAAAATGGCAGAAATGATGTTTTCATCTTTTGAAGAAAAAATGGCAGAATAGAAGAAAATGAGAGAGAAAATGGCAAAATGGCGTCTTCATCTTCTCTCTTCACTGGCGTCTTCATCTTCTCTCTTCACTCTTCAGCTTTTGTCTTTAAATATGAAAATAGAAGAATAGAATTGCAGTGACGTACGTAAAATGGCAGTAGGAGGAGATAAGAGAGAAAATAGCACCTACCAAAACTAATCCCCTAAATTAAGGAATCCTAATTGCACTGATATTGCCATGTCAGTCATTACATATTAATCCCTTAATTTAAGGACCTTTAATTATGTTAAGATTGAAAATAAAAACAAAAAAGTGTAATACTTTTGTAATTATTTTATAGGTGTATGATTTTTATAATTATTTTTAAAAATGTACTACTATATGTGATTTATCCTTGTATTAAACCACATGCTCCACAGCTGGTGCGGGTCCTCGTCAATTTTCTTGATTTTCATTTTTGTAAACGTACGTACTCTTCGTAACATAATTCGAAAACACAAAATTTCCTCTTCATCTAAATACGATTCGAATGCCCGAAACATTTAAAATTATATTTAACTTATAAAATATTTATATTCCACACATGACTAAGATTTAACAAAGTATTTTTATTTTTATTTATTTATTTTACATAAATGCATACCAAACTCCAAGGACATCATATAAACAAAACAACTATGCAAGCTATATTACTAACGTCTCTCCCTAAGTCCTCAAGAGCTTCAAAATATCTCATCCTTGATTTGAACTAGTCCTCAAATATACACAAAAGAATATAGTACTATGACCTCTTGATTACCATATAAAACTCCAATTCACATATTCTACCATTTATATGAGCAACTATAGTTATTCAAAATCTCTCAAAATCAATTAAATTTCATCACTTACTATCTAATCATTTAATAATTTAATCATCTCTTAGTGCAAACTTTAACCCAACAAATTCAAGATCTCCTCTTACTATCACAAAGAAGTTTCATATCACATAACTCCAATATCTTACTAGAAAATAGCCGTAAAAATTGATCATTAGCCTCAAATGATTAATCTAATTACCTCAACTATCTACAACTCAAATTTACAAAAGATCCTTTATACTAAATAATTTTCCATTTATTATATTACTTCATCAACACACATACCTCAAATTATCCGCAACTTAACAAAAATCAGAATCTAACCCAAATCAAATCCCCAATTCCAAAATCATAATAATTTGTAATTACCTGAAATAACTCTAACAAATAATTCTCCAATATCAAAACTAGCTGATACAAATGCTCATATCATAATCGTATAATCATTTCTTAACTGAACAAAATACGACATTCTTCTTCTTAATGATCAAATCACAATCCTTAACTATTAGTATTGCTCCAATGCATAACAAAAATAATCTTAAAAAATTATCTCGCCTTTCTCAAATCAACTACAGCTCAAAGAGCATGACACTTAATCAAAATCCAGACCAACCAAACAGAGAGCAAAATCGAATCAAACTCCTACGTCTACCAAGTGATTTACCTACAACTCACAGGTTAAACCTAAATAGATTTTCTACAAGAAAGAACCTAAGCTCTGATACCATATCTATAACACCCCCTTCCCGAAAAGGAAAGGGAGGTCACGTGCAAAGCACAACAAATCTCAAAATAAGTAAACAGAGCACTAATGACTTCAAACATGTAATAATGATATCCATAAATAAAGTATTAAATACAATTCTCCAAATAGAGTCAAAATAATCAAAACCTAAAATTGAATCAAACTAGGTGGTTAAAGGCAACTCTCTCAACACACTAGCCCTGAATCACCTCTGCAAACTTCCCAGAAGAAAAATACAGCATGAGCCAAATGCCCGGTATGGATACAAAGATACAAAAGATATACAACTAAATTACGAAATCAACAGAGACAAAATATTGCCTCTGACAAAAAAATAAAATCTCCAAAGATTTGAATAGAATATATATGAACCAACATAATTAATGAAACAAACAGAAGAGTAAAGAAAATAATGAATTGAAATAACTAACACAATTAATTGAACTGAACAGAAACCAACAAAATTAATACAATAAAATAATATGCTGAATCAAATGGCTGGGTGTTATTTTATACCGAGTCAGCTCAGAAATATATATTACCACATAGGTAAGTCAAAACAATGTCACACAGACAAGTCAAAATAATGCCACATAGGCAACCAAAATAATATCACATAGGCAACCAAAATAATGTCACAAAGGCAAATCACACATTGAACCGCAAATCCAAATGTATGCAAATCGAATAAGTGTGTTTGGCACAACATCACAAATCTACAGAACAGAAAACTATGGTTAACCCATACGCCTCCCACAACAAAACACCAAATGGCCCACTTCCTCCGGAGCCCAAACGGAGACGCCGTGGACTAATTACACCGTCACGAAAAGTGTCATGCCTCTCGTGCCAAGATGATATGCCTGTGGTACCCCCACAGGTGATTATAGCTCAGATATACCCTACGATATATTCTAACAAAAATATCATGTCACAACTCATGCGACATAATAACAATAAAAATAGATACTGTGTCACAACACATGCGACATAATACCAATAAAATGGTTCTATATGTACATGTTGAACCAAATCAAATTATAGTCACAATGTCTCAAAAAGAAGGTAGCAACATGTACCGCTGTACAACTATCAAAAAATTAAATACTAAACATGATAACCTAATTCAAAGAGTACAAATTCGAGTCATACGTATCAACTCCAAAATGAAACTATTATATGAATTTCACAAGAAATAATTCTGTGAAATAATAACGAAATTCGAAATAAGGAACAAAATGAACAAATCAAATTAAACAAGAGTATCGCTGAAACCAACACATATATTACCCATACTATCTATATTAACCAATAAGGTATTACTATAGTTACAGAAACATTATGCATACTCTGAAATATGCTTGATAGATCTAACCCCTTAAAAAAATAACAATTACTTACTAAATGGGTCTTGCCAAGTATCACGAATTTCTCCTCTTCGATTTTTCTGCCGCCTCGCCCACTTCTCTTTTCCTTGTGCCACCTCACGCCCAAATTTCTTTCTTACGTTCGTATGAGATATAATGCAGTGCAGTTAGGTTTTATCTATTGTCTTATTATTTCTCCTAATTATAATAGGATTTTACTCTCACACAAATATAAGATGACCCAATAAGTTTTTTTATAAAAAAAACCAAATTAATGAATTTTCTTATTTATTATAGTCCACATAAATTAAATATAATTTGACCCAAATAAAAACAAAATCTAATTAATATGTTTTAAAACAAAATAAATTTTTTTTATTTATTTAATATTTATTTATTATTATTCTTATTATATTTTTTTGGGTATTACATAGTGTCTTCAGATCTTCAACGCGAAAATGACTGCTGCCAACTCCAGATCATGAGTAGGATAATTCTTCTCATATTTTTTGAGTTGTCGCAGGGTCTAGGCTATGACTTTCTCATGTTTTATGAGAACACATTCTAACCCTTTGCCTGAAACATCACTGTAGATAACAAATCCATCCGAACCAGATGGTATTGTTAGAACAAGTGCCGAAATGAGTCTCCTTTTGAGCTCTTGGAAACTCTTCTCGCATTCCTCGCTCCATACGAATTTTGTATCTTTCCTAGTCAGTTGAGTTAACGGAGTAGCGATTCGAGAAAATTCTTTCACGAATCTCCGATAATAACCAGCTAAGCCCAAAAAACTACGTACTTTGGTCACCAACTTCGGTTGCTCTCAACTTTGTACTGCTTCAATCTTTGCTGAGTCAACAGATGCTCCATATTTTTACACCACGTGCCCAAGGAATGCTACTTTCTTAAGCCAGAACTCGCATTTCTTCAGCTTGGCATATAGCTTGTTATCGCGAAGCCTTTGAAGTACTAACTTCAAATGGTGCTCATGATCTTCACAGTTTTTGGAATAGATGAGGATGTCATCAATAAAGACAACAACGAACTGATCCAAATATTCCTTGAACACACGATTCATCATATCCAAGAAAGAAGCATGAGCATTAGTCAATCCAAAAGACATGACTAAGAATTCATAATGCCCGTACCGAGTTCTGAAGGTAATCTTCAGAATATCCTCAGTTTTAATCTTCAGCTGATGTTATCCAGAATGAAGATCGATCTTTAAAAAGAATTGTGCTCCTTGCAACTGGTCGAACAGGTCATCAATACGAGGTAGCAGATACCTATTCTTGATGGTGACATGGTTTAATTCCCGGTAGTCAATATAAAGTCGCATACTCCCGTCTTTCTTCTTTACAAATAAAACAGGAGCACCACAAGGAGATGTACTAGGACGAATGAAACCGATGTCTAACAACTCCCGTAGTTAGACCTTTAACTCCTAAAGTTTAATAGAAGCCATTCGATATGGGGTTTTAGAAATGGGCTTTGTACCAGGTTCAAGGTCAATAAAGAATTCAACTTCGCGTTCTAGGGGTAGACCGAGAAGTTCTTCAGAAAATATGTCAGAAAATTCACTAACAACTGAAATATTATTCAAATCTAACGTGTTTTTGTTCAAGTCCGTGACATGGGCTAAGAAAGCTTGACATCTATTTTATAATAAATGAATAGCTTTATGGGTTGATATGACAGTGATTGACTTTAGTGGTTTGGTTGCTTGAATTCGCATAACAGGTTAGTTAGGAATATAAAAACTAACAACCTTACGAAAATAATCAATTTTGGCATGACAAATAGTTAACCAATCAATCCCTAAAATCACATCAAATGCAAGTATTTTCAAAGAAATAAGATCGACAGGTAATGTGATGGTACGAACTTGGATCAAGTAAGATTTATAAACAGTAGATGTAATAAAAGTTTCTCCTAACGGAGTCTCAACAGATAAGTTAAAATCTAATTTCTCCGGAGTCAAGTTCAAACGTTGAGCACTAGCAGGAGAGATAAAAGAATGGGTAGAACCGGTATCTAATAAGGTATAAACTTCACAAGAGTTTATGATTAGCTTACCTGTGATCACCTCGTTCGGGTTCCTCGCGTTTTGGCCAGTCACGACAAACGCTCTACCAGGAATCGCTGACTTTGACTTTTTCAGAATAGCCTTCGGAGTCACCATTCCCGCTAGACTTGGTTTCGCTACAAGACAATCTCTAGCTATATGACCTTCCTTTCCACAGTTATAACACACCTTGGATTGTTGTGAGCAGTTTGGGCTGATATGTCCCTCTTTCCCGCATTTGTAACAAACGACCGGTGATCGTTCTCCTCCCCTAGAAACAGTTTGTGCTGGTGTTGACGTCTTCACGTTATCATTGTTGTACCTTCTCTTTTTGAAATCTCCCCCCGACTCGCTTCTTCTACTATCATGGTCACGATTACCACCAGAGTGGTTACCACTTTTGTTCGAATATTTTCCTCCCCGCTGGTTGTTATTGCTCCGATAACTACTGCCACCGGTATGACCCTGGTTATGGTCCCTTGGTTGAACATACTCATTATCTCGCTCTAATAATTGAGCCCTATTTACAATATCTGAATATAGAGAAAATTTATGAGAGATAAGATATTGCCGAATTTCAGGTTTCAGATCTCTCAGAAACATCCGTGCCATACGTTCCTCATTCTCTACCAAATTAGGTGCAAACTTGGATAACTCTGCGAATTTAGCCTCGTACTGGGACACAGTCATGTTGTTTTGTTCCAGTCTAATAAACTCTACCTCCTTCATATGACGAATACATTCAGGAAAGTACTTGTCATTGAACAATTTTTGAAACTTTTCCTAAGACATATTGAGTGCAGCTGGCTGAGTACGCTTCACAGACTCCCACCAGTAGTTTGCCTCACCACGGAACATAAAGGTGGCGAATGGAACCTTCTGTTCCTCTGTGCATCCCAAAACATCAAATATCTTGATAATTTGTTTAACCCACGTTTTTGCCTTGATCAGATTCGGCTTTCCCATAAATTCTGGTGGTCCCAACTCTTTGAACTGCTTGGCTGTGACAAGCGGCATGTTTCTATCATTTCAACCCATATTTTGTACACGAGTCTCCCTCGTCTGATTTTGCATGAACTGCAAAAAGCTTCTAAACATTCCATCATTCATCGTTTGTTCGGTAGTGTTATTTACAGGAGGAATATTGCTTTCCTGTTGCACGTTCCTCTAGTTAGTGATTAAAGGTGTCTCCACGGTCGTATTCACTCCACTATTAACATTCTCAACTGTCATTCTCAAATGCTGCCATAAAATAAGGGTTAATTAAAGAAATTGACATACCACATAATACCCTTATATTATGACCGACCAATAAATAAGCTTAGGTAGGACACACTAGCGAAAGATTTACTCGTCTCTCCCCTCCTAGTTCTATTCTCTGATCTCCGCCAGAGACCATATCCTTAAGCTCTGATACCAACTGTGATGCCCCCAAAATAGGTATACATCACCCATTCTGAGTCGCCAAATACATGGTACAAAAATAAATACAACTTTATTAATACAATTATCGTGCAAAATACGACAACACATGTACTGTGAGTTTAAATACAAATATTATCTAATAGACAGTATTCAAACTCAAACGGAGTCCTTATTATAATTATTATCACACTATTTTATAAAATAGTGAGGACTGCTAACACAACTGACTGGAAACATCACTCCACGCCCCGATTAGTTCCCGATATACTCTCGCCTCCTGAGAAAAATGGAACAAAAAGGAAAAGGGTAAGCTCAGCTAGTCTAGTAAAGAATATTATGACTAAGATAATATACAACAAATTATCATTAGTCTTCAATAGAGAAAAATTTGATAGAATATAATAGACAACAAGTTTTAGATCAACAACTGCAGCGGAAACAGCAATCTATTAGAGAAGAGTTAAGTAGAGAATGAATTCTACTATCTTCTAAGATTTAAAAGTCTATCATCAATATTTTATCCCTGTAACATCAATCAATATACATCTTGAATCAAATATTCATCTTTGCACTACAAGCCAAAGATATTCATTTGTATTACCAGTTGGTCATGTTCATCTCAACACCTATTCATCTTTGCACTACGGACCAAAGATATTCATTAGTTAATCATTCATCTTTGCACTATAGGCCAAAGATATTCAGTAATATCATCATTTAGGACTGAGGATTATGAAAAATATCTTAAAGAAAATGAATCCAGTGAGATAAAAGATCAAAGATTAGGGATTCGTACTTTAATTTATCCAAATTCAAAAATACCTTATAATAATCAATTGTGGAGCAAAATTGAAGAATGAAGATCAAAACATAGATACAATCAAAGATAGTAACCATAATAGACATCTTGGACAAAGAAGATAAAATTTTATTTTTCTATAAATAGTGACGTATTTGGGAATAGTGTCGTAAACGTAAATAGTGATGTATACGTGAATAGTAATCTCGACACAAAAAAGTAGAAATTCCACAATAAAATTCATATCAATATTTCGGCATAATGATATTGAAAGAAATAATATCATTTACGAAGAAAATAACATCCCTTACCTCAAAAGAACATTACTTCCGGCTGAAATATCAGGAATAAGGCTGAAAAAAATTTGTACTGAATAGAAACTCTCAAAGTATCTAAAAACACACAAAAATATGCTCGAAAATATAGAAAGAGAAAACTTATGATTCTGGTGTGATTTTTAATTTTAACTAAGCACCCTATTTATAGAAAAATGTTAGAACGCCAAAGCAGACTAACCTGCTACCTGATGGCTTTACCTGCTACTATTCATGTCCATCACTTTTAAAATAAAATTTTAGCACATTTTTCACCAACCAAAAGTGGGGCCCACCAATTTTAGAAATTTTTAAAATATTTTAAAATTTAAACAATAATCAGCAACTTTAATAATTCATAATAAATAGCCCTTTTATCAGAAAAATATGAATCTCATGTCTATTCCATAAGAAATTTAATTCTCTACAACTTTGTAGAAGAAAGTTTTTTCAAATTCTAATCAGAAAATGTCCGAAATTCACATACGGATGATTTTTAATACATTCATTCCGACAAAATACTGATAAATATACCTAAGCATTAATTCCTTCATTTATATCCACATAAAATAAATATTTTCTTATCATATAAATTAATAATTAATTATTCATAAATAATATTACAGAATCATAATTATGACAACCAAATCATTCCCAAAAAAGAGGGGGCTTTTCGATAAGGATTTCTCCTTACTGGCGCGCAATTAGGTGGTCAAATCTCTCCTTAGACAGAACTTTCTTAGACATTGTCAATAATGCTATCTAATAATATTATTCAAATAATATGAATTATTGATATGATAATGAGAAATATTGTGCAGCGACAATTATTGAAATAACAATAATATAAAATATCAACGTAACAATCAATAAAATAAAATATTAAACAGTAATTACTGTAATAATTATTGAGTAGTGTCTTCTTACGTAAGAATCAATAATCCAACAATACTGTGCAATACCTGTGCTACTGTGCAACCATGCGTATTACTGTACTTTAGCCACCGGATATTCCAACAGTGTTAACGGTAGTTAAATATGCCGTTATTTATTAAAACTCAAACTTGTCGTTTTCTTCATCCGACCGTTTTTCGTTATGGGGCCCACAAATGGATGCGTCGTCGTACGAATATTTCCCAACAATAAGAATATTTCACAACCAAACGAATATTCCCCCGACAACAATGAATATTTTATAATCACTTGCTTATTTTATGAAATTTGTACATTTTAATCATAACCAAACTTTTATATCAAATTAACACCTTATTATTCAAAATAATAATTAGAGGAAATTTTATTTTATTTATGAAAAAGTTGGGGTCTTACATTAACCATTAGAATGTTGACACATCAATCTTTGAGTACTCGATGCGTTTGAGAATTTGAAGTAAGCATTAATTATTTAGTTTCTAATATTATCCCAAGTATTAAATATAACTTTGATTCTCTTACTATTTTTTGACCAACAAATAACACTCTCTTTTTCTAATACAATGACAATATAAACAATTGATATTATATTTAATGCTATACGATTATTTCCTTAATACTTGTACATAATTCTAAAACCACTTATATTAAAGGTCGGAGGAAGTATTATTTTAAATATTTTTATATAGCTAATATATATATATATATATATATATATATATATATATATATATATATATATATATATATAAGGTTGATATTTTTATAAATTCTTTCTCACACGAGTGTCGGATTTATTTACTATTCATATTTGAGAGAATTTATGAAAATATCAGTTTTACTTATAAAAATATCGATTCCTTAGAGCATTAATAACAGGTTTCTTAATCAACTCTCTATCCCCAATTTTAAAGAATACACCAACAAATCATTATCTAAGAGTTTTCTTATCCTTATTTGACTCTCTATTTTATTCCCTATATAGGATTTTACTCCCCAGTGTTAGGGAATCAAAAGACCATTCTCTATATATACAAAATGACATTTCACGCCCTTATTTAAGTGAACAACTCATCAACCATACACATATTGACATTTTTTTAGTACTTCATTTTCAAATTATAAACTTAATATTGACTTTTAAAAAAAAATTAATTTCAAACATATTCAAATTTAAAATTGATATAAATTTATTTAATTTATGTCAATATAATTCTAAATATTATAAAATTACTATTAATTATAAATTTTATTATTTTCAAAATTTAAATTAATCATATTAAATTTATATTTAAAAATATCACAAATTAATTTTTTAAATGTTAATATTGATCTTATGTACATTTACAACTACAATCCATTCAATTCTCTCTCCATAAATTACTTAAAATTTAAAATAAAATAAAAATTATTTTACAGTGGAATATAATTGATAAATTATACTCTCTCTTTTATGAATTATAAGATTATTATTAATTTGATGTTTTGACTGTTGGAACTTTTAAATTTTAACTTTTAAATTTTAAATTTCATTATTTAAGGAATTAATATAAGGAACATGTTGGGTACATAGTGAAAAAATTGAATTTCTATTTTACAGAATAACTCAATAGTACTGCAGAGTAAGGATAAAGATAAAAAAAACTGTTGTAAATGCTCTTATTTAGCTATTTATATACTCAAGTCACCGGCGTTCCTGATCATTCCTAGTGTTTTTTTTTTTTTTTTGTGAAGGACTTTTCCTAAGGGTCATAACGGTTACTAATGGTATTTGGGTGGGTACGTATTGTAAAAATTAAAATCCCACCGTCCGAATTATAAGCAAGTGTATATTTTGGAAAAAGAATGCAGTTAACTTTTTTTTCTGGTCAAAAAGTTTTTGAGCAATACGAATATTAATAATACCTAGAACAGGCAACGAATATTGAACCAATAAATTGATTGGTTGGGGGAGAGGAATCAGAGTTGAGTGGTTCCACTAAATATATTGCATGCATAAAGAGATAAGGGAGTACAAGGCCTTAATAAAAAAACATGATTAATAATACCTAGAACAGTCCGCGAATATTGAACTCTTTTTTTTTTTGTGCTTTTCCAAAAGGTTACAAGGACCCCAATAAATTGATTGGTTGTGGAAGAGGAATCAGAGTTGAGTGGTTCCACTAAATATATTGCATGCATAAAGAGATAAGGGAGTACAAGGCCTTAATAAAAAACATGGATGCTGACTTGTTGTATAGGGCAGCCCTGTCGGGTGATATTGTTGAAAAAGGTTGGAACGCTTACACATGTAGTAATCTTAAATTACGGTCATTTTGAACAGCAAAATATGGGTCTAAATAATAATTAAAATCATATTATTTATTTTTAATATAATTTATATGATTTGAATCCAAATAATTATAGTTTTAATATAGGTCGGCCCATATTTTACTTTTTGAGATTCATGTATTTTTTCTTTTTCCATATTCTTTTAATTAATTATATCTCTCTAATTTTTCTAATACATTATCTTTCTAAAATAGATTAATATATTTTCTCACCCTAAAAAATTTTGTGCTTCTCCAAACAAATTAATTTAAGTTTGCCACGTTAATGTAAACAATTTTTCTTCCTTAAGAATTCGATATATATTTTCTTATTGGGGAGAGATTGAAACAGTAAACAGTGTAAATATTTTATTGTACAGAACTTGTAATCAAGGACAACAGTTATTGCTTATGTGCTTTTTGCCAAAAAAAAATCTCAATTTTCTAAAAATTAATATACATGTACAAATTAATTTTTTTTAACTTTTAATTAATAAAATTCTGAACTTTGAAATTAGTGTGAATTTGTTTACTTAATTTTTGAAATAGTTAATATTATAAATTGTCTGAAAAATATTACTTAATATAAAATTAAAAAATCAAAAAAAAAATCTCAAATGACATAATTTGAATGTGAGTCTCACGGTCCCATATTTAAATAATAATATTTTATCAAAATGAAAAAAATTATTGATACTTTTATTAGAGTTTTTCAAATTAATTATTTAAATCTAAACTACATTTAATAAGTCAGAAGAAAATTTTAATATATAAAAAAAAATTCAACACAACTTTTCTGTATTTCTATTGCAATGTAGGCATATTATGTTATGCGCTAAATATTTATAAATAAAAAAGAATTTCTCTGAAAATCGTATATTTTCTTGATAAACTAAGGGAGGAATAAATAATTTCAGAAGAAAATTATCAACAAAAAAATATATGATATTATATTGATTTTAAATAAAATATAATTAATAAGAAGAAAAAGGGAAATAAGAGCATGGGAAGCACCGTAAAAATTTGGGGTAGTTTAGAGGGTAGGCTATAACAGGCGTCGACCCATATTTGTAATTAATAATATAGCTTCAAAATCAAATCAACCCATAATTTAAAAATTAGTTAAACAATCCGATAGATTCAAGTAATTTTGATTAACTATATGGTTCTCAACTTAATTTGCCATATATAATTTTGAAATCTTTTTATAGACAATTATACCTATTATATTTTAATAAATTAAATATAAATATCCCTATTTACACATAACTATAAAAAGTGTACCAAACAAATACCCACATATCAAACACGGTCCTTTATTTGAATAATTTTGACATAAATATTCTAATTTGTCCTTATTCATCTTCTTTTGATGTTATTTATTATTGTAAGTTTAATTTATTATTGTGCTTAAATTGACTTAATTAATTAATATTTATTTATGTAATAATAATTGAATATAGTGTTAATTATTATATTACAAAAGTAATAAAACTTTTAAAATATTTTATTAAATACAATTGAATTAACTAGTTGGACATAATTTTGGGCGTTTAATTCTATTTGACAAAAATTCATAGGCAAATTATTCGACATAAATTTGTATATGGGGTATTTCAGTAAAAGGTGAATATTAAAAAAAATATACTCAATAATTTTGAATTCGTACCAAACACTCGCAATAACTATTACCAGTAATCAAATAACTTTTACAAAATTAAAATAATAAGATATAACCAATTTCTATTACATAATTTGAATTCCGGTGAATATGTGACGCCTCCAAAATAGGTATAGACAACACATTCTGAGTCGTCAAGTACATGGTGTACAATTCAAATACAAAATTAATTATACAACTGTCGTGTAAAATACGACAAACATAAGCTGAGAGTTTTAACATGAATATTGTCACGTAGACAATATCCAAACTCAAATTGAGTCCTCATTACAATTATTATCACATAATTTTGTAAAATAGTGAGGACTACTACAGCTACCATCTCGGACCGTCACTCCATTTCTCGACTAGTCCCGGTTATATTTTCATTTCCTAAACAGAACAATTAAAGCAAATAGTGAGCTCAACTAGCCCATTAAAGAATATTATGACTAAGATAATGCAGAATAAATTATCGTTAGCCTTCAACAGTGTTAAACTGATAGAATACAATAGACAATAAGTTTAACTGCAATGGATCAAATAATCCATTAGAAGAGTCAAGTAGAGCATGATATCTACTATCTTTTATGATTTAAGACTTCATCATCAATATTTTATCGCTGTAACACAGCTCAATAAATAATCCACATAATCGAATTATTCATGCACTATGGACCAATGATATTCGTTAGTATCACATCCATAAATTATCCATGCACTACGGGCCAATGATATTCATTAGTATCACCAATGGTCATGATCATACCAACAATTGTTCATCAATGCACTACGGGCCAATGAGGACTTTTACCACATCATTTGTAATATTACATGTCATGATTATACTGATACATAGTCATAATCATACCAATCAACAGTCCATCTATGCACTACGGGCCAAAGATGACTTTCATCACAATATAAGCATAGGATGATGACAATGATATAAGAATTCAATTAAGTGAAAGCAAGTTAAAATTTTAATGATTTATAATTCAATTTATCCAGAGTTCAAGAATGTCCAAATTGTTAACATGATAACTGCTTTGTGGAGTAAAATTCAAGAATAATATTGTATCAAAAATAATTTAGATAGAAAAAAAATTAATTTTTGTCATGAATAGTACCTCGGGTGAATAGTACCCCTGCATGAAAAGATCAAAATTTAACAAGATTATTCTAGAAAAATATTCTTGCGAAACGGTACTAGATGAAGCACAAATTTTAAGGATATTATGTGACGATTTGATTGTTTGAGTTGTGATTCTGGGAACAAAATCCTTGTAAGGAGGAAAGGATGTAACGATTTCAAGTTGTAATTTTAAATATTTATTGAATAATATAAATATTTATTTGATATGTCTATTGTGAAATTAAGGAAATAAATATTTTATTAATGTGGTTATTATTAGTAAATATTTATGAATTAATTTATTAGATAATATTCTAAATTAAATTAATTTATAATTTTGAGAGTTGTAATATGACATGAGGTGTTATATTATTGATTAATAAATTAAAGTGGTATGTTAAATTATTAAATAAAATTATAATAAAAATTATAATTTTGTGCTATTTGTTTAAATGGTATATTTAATTAAAATATAATGTGTAACTAATTTATTTGATTAATGTTGGATATGGAGATCCAAATAATTAATATATGATTATAAATTATAAACTAAATTGTTTATTAAAATAATTAAAGTAGTTTTAATTTGATTTAACCCAAACAAGGCTTAAATATATTAAGTCTTTAAATTTTAAAGGGTTTTACCAAACAAAGCCTTTTGACTTTTAGATTTTCAAATTTTGAATTATAATAATATAAATAAAATAAATAAAAATAAATTAAATAATAAATATAATATATTTACAACATATACGTTAGGTTGTAACTGATATTACAATTAGTAGTAGTATTAAGGTTATCCGTTTTATTTCTTACGCTTGATTATCAGTTTGGGTTTTTACGCATAGTCTTAGTTGCCTAGGAAGAACACTGACAGTTTAGAGAGAGCTTGATAGAGCTTGACAGAGAAAATTGAGAGAGATTGAGAGGAAACCTAAGGATTTCACGACAATTCCAGTGTGTTTAGCAAGGATTTCTTTTTAGCAGTAAAAGGTATGTTCTATAACCTTATTATACATATGTGGGTTTCACGGCAAAAATTTTCTTATGTCCTGTGAAATCAAATTGTTGAATTATGGATATATATATATATATATATATATATATATATATATATATATATATATATATATATAGTTGGTAATTGTGATTATACGTGTTTGTAATGCTAGAGTTTACGTTTAAACATGAATTGCATGCTAATTACAGTTAAACGTAGGAGAGATAATTAGCAGTGTATGTTTGTGTGGATATTTTGTATATGGCTTATGTAAGTACCGAATTTAGTGGTTAGTTTGTATGATAAATTGCAAATTAAAGCTTGTTTATGCTAGTTCATTAAGAAACGAAGATAACGTAATTTGAAAGAAACAATTTGGGTAAGAATTATGTTTACAATGTTGATTTTGTCTAAGGAACTCAAAAATGGTGTTTTTGTATGAAAACATGAAATTCAAGGAATTAAAATTGTTAAAGTGGTTGTTAAATTATTCTAAGTGGTCGAATATGTTAGCAAACATGTTTAGGATAGTTTCATATTTATTTTATATGTTAATTTCACTGTTTTGTAGGTGAAATTCGTGTTTGTTGGGCTAAAGTCGGCTACTGTTCATAGCCGTCTCTGCCTATGTCTGTGCACCAGGGCAGCTGCTGTAACGCCCAAGAATTTTGGATTTTTAATGAATTAAATTTTTATTTGATTATGTGAATTAAATGAATTTAATTAATTTGTTATATGAGTATAATGTTCGAAGGTCATTATATGACCTAGAATATGTGGACGTGGTTAGTATTCTGGCTTTGTGCTAGGACTAATTAGTGTGAATTATCAAGACGAAAACGAAGGTTTTCCGAGAATGTTTACATAAAAACACTATTCATCCGATTTCGTTCGGAGCTAGGGTTTGAGATTCCGACAAATGCGTAATAATAGAATGTGAAGACGAGATGGAATATTTAATAATATTTCAGTTATGACAAAAACGAAGTTTTCACCTGCGGACTTAAAACCTAAGGGTTTGTGAAAAAGATTTCTGAAAGGGAAATACAAGGCGTATAGTCATTTCGATTATTATACGTTTGAGATACGAGTATTATACTAGTATGAATACGAGCATAGTACGAAGAATAGTACTATGTATAATATGAATATCGTATGAGTATTAGAAGAAGAGAATACGTGAGTATACGTATAGAATACGAGAAGTGCTAATGGATTAAGAGTTAAGGATTTTGTATAATCCAATTGGACTTAAATCAATAGCAAGCCCAATGAATTCTATAAGCAAGCCCAAGTTAAGGCCCAATGTTAATTAATAGTAATTAATGATAAGCCCAATCCAAGAATTTAAACCACGGGTCAAACCGGCGGGTCACGGGATGGGTAAAACCCATGGGATGATCCAAGGGAGAGTGGGCCGGCTACTTGGTGGCCAAGCCAAGTAATAAACTTGCTCACTAAGTACTTTCACTTGGTGGCTAAGTTGATTAAGGAGGTGGAATAGTAAGCAGGTGCCATGTTAACCTTTTTGCCCCTCATGTTGGTTGTCTATAAATATAAGACTTGTGTTTGTCATTTGATGTTTTACAAAGCTTGACCAATATATACTGAGAGAGAGAAAGAGCTAGAAACATATAATCCTTCTACTTCCAAGAAAACATTTAGACGTTTGCCAAGAATGTGAAGTACGTCAAAGGTAAATTCTCATAAACCGTAATCTTCATCTTTTTCGATTTCTTTCTCGTAGAAGAATCGTAGATTGGTAGAGCATGTTTATCGAGGAGATATAAGGATGTCTATTAATAATTAAATCATTAATAGGTCATGATCAAATAGAAATCGTAAGTGTTTACGTGAGTTAAAACCGTAGAAAGACATGAACGTGAACTTAGTTGTGATGAACGATTTGAAAACAGTCATAGCTAAGGTATGTGCATATTGGTTGGTTAGGATGTAGATGATGAATCAATGGAGTGTTCCATTTGATTTAACTTATAGAACACGAGTAACGAAGTTATAGTGAATTTTACGAAAATAGACGTTAAACGTCGAAATTGTAGAAATCTCGGATTAAAGGTCAAAAGTTGCCGTGTGACTTGAAAACGTTGGTTTCCAATGTCAACAAGTGAGATAAGGTAATTAAGAGTTGTGGATGCAAGAATCATCGAATTCCGACTTATAACGAAGAAAACGAGTATTGAACGGTCGAAAACGTTAAACGAATGCTCAAAAATGAACTCAAAAGTGAATTCTGTGTTAACGGATTCAAAAATGTGAAATTCTTATATGAACACATAGAGGGGGTAATTTTTGAGTTGTAGGCTTTCGAATGGGTTAATTCGGATGATAAACGAACAAGTTATGAAGCCGGGAGTTTCGTTAGAAAAGTTAACTATTTTGGCCAACTGGTGCACAGGTGTGGCGCCACAGCGCCAAGCCCAGTATAATAGGTCGCACCGTAGCACCAGACTCGACCGTGTCTTCTGTTAGTTGGCACCACAGCTCCGAGTTTACATAGGGATGCCGCGCCGCAGCGCCGGTAGTGTAAAAATGTTAACCAAGTTAGGTTTTTATTCCATTTGAATGTAGACCTAAGGTAAGATATTGAAGGTACTTAATGTACATAATAAGACTAACCTTAAATCACTAATTAAGTGATAACGTTAGAAGATTTAATATGGTTTAATAAGAATTAAACGAAGAACGCGAGAACGTAATAAGTAAACCGCGAAGAATGTTCAACATTGGTATTTCACCAATGATGATCGAATATCGACTAATAAACATAAGAACGTTAACGAGCCGTAACGAAGCATAAAAAGTTGAGTTGACTTTATTAACGAAGTTAATTCACGTAAGACATAGAAGAGAAAGAAGTTGGTTAGGGACGATAAAGTTAGTTTGTTGATAACTAATTACAATGTACTATGTGAATATATCATGTAGATCCTGTAAAGGCTGAGAATTATTAAATTGTTGAATTGTATATTCGAAGACGCTTAAAGGCAAGTCTTTCTTATCGCTTGTCTAACCTTCGTGTTAGCCAAGTTTTCTATGATGCTTGTTATAAGATGCGTGAACGGGTTTTAAAGAAAGAGTCAATGCCTGTTTTACCTCGGCTTGACTGATATGGAAGAATTGATTGATTTATTACAAGTCTTTTGATATATAATTGTTAACGCTATCCTATGCCAAGTATTTGGTACGGATGAGAAGGTAAGTTTGTCTATGTACAAACAAAAGTATTTTTCATCGATTATTCGATGGGCAAGCGAGGTTGCCAAATGTTAAGCGTAAATACGTTTAACAGAAGAGTGTTGATCAACATAGAGTACAATAGGCTGATCACCTAGAAGTGCTTGTAAGTAAAGACGGATGGATGGCCTTAGTGCCGGATGTCCTTTTCAAGGATGAAAACGGGAAGAGTATGTTCATGGTCTTCTGATCGGTTCGGAATTCCTAAGCTATGATATATACTTTGGGAATTGTTGATATGAAATGAGAAGTGCTAGTCAAATGTTATATAGTACTTCATAGTTAATTGTTCAGTTATGGAAGTAAAGCATGTAATTGCCAATGTGATATTCATATGATTCTTTGTGTAAGACTTGCTGAGCCAGAAATGCTCATCCTTGCTTGAACCATATGTTTGCAGCTAAAGCCAAACGAGCTGAAAGTTCTAAGAGAGATAAGGGCAAGGCTAAGATGGACAGTTAATCGTCCTGTAATAGATTAGTGTATATGTATGTAATATACTTATGAAGAACAACGAATGTATTCGGTTTATGAACCTGGAAAAGGATTTATTACGAATGTATTACAAAGATAGTAATTACAATCATTTTGTTGTTATCTCAATGGAATGATTGCATGTATTGTAGTATCGTGGAGCACCATCTGTCGGGTTGGAAGATTCCCGGATTTGGGGGCGTCACAGGTTGGTATCAAAGCATTAGGTTATAAAACTTAAGGGGGGAGAACCTTAGGCTAATAACCTCGTTGGAAAGGAAAGGTCCGAAGAAAGTTAACTCGAGTCGAATGAGTTAATAAAGTATTGAGGAAACTCAGTACCAAAAGATTTAACAGATGAAAAGTAACCCTAAATGGATTAAATGTGATTTGTACTTATATTATTGTGTATTATGTACTAATCAATTTGTTATGTGTTATTTTAGATGTCGGTCGATAGCTTGATGTATAGGGATATATATGTGGTCAGCGAGGAGTCCGTGAACAGAGTTGAGCCAGTACATGTGCCTATAGCAGACATACCTATAGGTATTCTAGAAGAGTCCGAGGAATATTACTTAGAGGAGGATTATTCTGAGGAGACCATGGGAATAGTATCATATTTGAATATGATGATAGATGTGGAGGATGATATGGAGGTAACATCGATTAATACGGTGATGCCTGCATTAGAGTCAACACCTACCGAGACGATGAGAGCAATGTACCTCTCAGTACTTGACCGTAGCGTGCAACTGCACAATATGGTGCAGCAGCAGAAGGAAGAGATCAATGATCTCTATGAGGCTAAGGAGTCTGCAGAGTCAGACTATGAGATAGAGCATGATGAGAAGGTGCTCATGACTGACAAGGCTAGGGACTATAAGAACGAGGTTGTTGAACTTCGTAAGAAACTGGTTGAGAAATACCAGAAGATAGCACGAATGTCATATATAAATGACAGTGCGCACGAGGATTTCAAGCTTAAGATAGCTTGTTATTCTATTGAGTCGGGACAAACTCGACATACTATAAGTCGAGATATTGTGTCGATTCTAGCAAACGAGAAGCATGAGAATGCGGTTAGGCAGTATTAGAAGTTAGCATGGTACATACTTTTGTGTAGTGACGTAAAACCCTCTTTTGTATAATTAAAGGGTAGTCTTTTTGTAAATCCCAATTTTTGTGAAAGTCAATCGCGAGATATATATGTAATAGCTTTTGGCTATAGAAAACAAGTTGTAAATAGTTTTGAACTATGAAGAAGCATTCTAATATAAGGAAGTTTTTATCTTAATGTGCTTTGTTGTGTATGAGTTATTATTCAGTTGTTTAACGACTAATAACGAAGTGAGCAAATAAGTAATAATCGAACATTATTTATTTAATCAGAAATGCTACCAAGAAGAAGACAACGTAATCAAGAGGCAAAATCGCATAATGATAACCAGGGGGGTCCTAATAACCCAATGCAAGAGTTCGTTACCTTATTAACGGCTGCATTTAACCAAGCTGGGTGATGAGTGAGTTTTATACTCATAATTGAGTGCGTTAGAGCTTAATCTTTTGGTTGATTTTAATTGTTTATGTTTATTCAAGCATCTTTTATGTTGTTTTGTAGGAATTGGGACAAAAGTTACTTGGATCGATGTTTGGGGTGGCTAGATGCGCGTTTTCGGTTTGCCATTTACACAACAGTCACTTCAGAGCCAATTTGAGTATTGCTCTTGACCTTATTTCGAAAAACTTTAAGAATGATAGTTGTAGATCTACGTCTCCTCTTTCCGGAATATCTTGAATCATCAAAATCTGAGCTAGGATGAAGAAGTTATGGTCATTTTCCCAAAGGACGTCGGAGCAGAAAATATCCAGAATTGAGGCCAGCGCCGGGGCGCCCAAATCAAGCTTATGCTCAGCGCCGGGGCTCTAGGGGGCAGAATCCCAGCGCCATGAGTAGCGCTGGGGTGCTAGGGAAGAGGTTGGGAAAGCTTGGACTCATTTTGGGGTGAATTTTGACACTTTTTAGACTCAAAATTGGATTGGGTTTGTTCCTAAGCTAAAAATTGGACTTGTAACCTATACATACATGATGTAAGGCATAAAATAGGGGGGAGATTACATAGATTAGATTAGAGATACACTCCATTAGATTAGACATTAACCCTAGTTCTTATTAGTTTTGGAGATTGAAGCAACTTGGAGATCATTGAAGATCAAGAGCAGGAGCAAGAGGGGAGCATCAAATTTGCTTACAATAGATTCTATTCTTTTCTCTTATCATACTTTTATCTTTTAATGTCTATTCAGTTGTGGATTCTTGGTTTCAATTCATTAATTATGAACTAACTCTTTTATTAAGATTTCAATTGAACCTTTTATGTCTATAAATTAGTTATTTGATTTATTCCAATTATTTATGTCAAAGTGAATTGTTTATATTGTCTTGCACTTATTGATTAATTATCTGATCAGTAATTACCTTGTTACTCTTGAAGGAATTTGAAGAGAAATTCTAGGGTTAGAACTGGGCATGATAACATGTGACTTAGTTATTTACATGGTGAATAATTAGGTTTGTGAATTGAATGGAAATATCTGTTCACCGCATGTAACACATAAGGAATTGGAATTGAAGGAGTTTAATTCAATTGTTTTGCATAGGAATATAGCAAGATTAATCTGGATTAAATAAAAGTCAATTGATCATTTGGAAAAGGGCTTTTGGCATTATTTGAGAATTCTAGTTAACAATTCAGTAGGCATAATAATTGGGATAATTGAATAATTAGTTTATAGTTCATAATTGGAGATATTGTAGTCTTAACATTTATTTATTTGAATTCATTTATAAAGCAATTCAGTTTAATTAGTTAATTTAGTTTTCTTAATTAGAAAAATCACGATTTGAGATTGTTTAAATAAAATTAGTTTGGTTAAGAATTAGTACTTGGTGATTTTTATTAAATAATTCTTCGTGGGAAAAATACTCTACTTTTACTTTATTACTTGTTGACCGTGTATACTTACACTGTGACACCCCCAAATCCGGGTACTTCGATTCCACGGGATTTGGTGTTCACTGTACAAGCATCATCTATCTATCTACCCATAAATAATATCAAACCATACAATAGATAGAAATCATAATAAAATCTATTCCCTTAAGGGTTACATCAACTGAATCATAAATAAATCCCAGGTTACTCTAACCTTAAAACATCTGTGCGGAATTCTAAACAAATAAGTCTTAACATCAACATAACTCAAGTCTTAAACAAATACATAAGTTAATATATAACAGGTCTTCATCATTTGCTAACTTTTCCCTTGCCCTTACTAGTGGAGGGTTTATCGCTTCTTTCATTCTTAACTGCAATGTTATTATTAAGCAAGAGTGAGCACAAATGCCCACAAGTATAAAAAAATGAAACAACAGTATAATAACATGCGAATAATCAACGACATCTGAATAAAGCTCAACTTTTGAATCAAAAATAAATAACATGAATCAAAAGAATACTGAGGGTCATAAGACCTTGAACTATGTCCTAGGTTAACAAGGGTTATACTTGAAACCTTTAACAGTCATAAGACTATGGACCTTCTTCTCGTACTTAGGGGGATCAGCCCTTAGTACCATACTGTGCACAATATCTTAACGCTAACGCATAAGTGAATCCCTTTTCAGGGTTGTTCATCTTAGTTTGACATTCGAGTCCGCACCAAAGGAAGTTTGGTTTAGATAATTCAATAAGGGTTCTGAAATTTAGAACGTTTATCAACTAAGGACTAGCTGAATCATTAAGATTCACTAGTCTAAAAAGGTTCAACAATAATGATTCGATTTGAATAATAATCTCAAATGTATACAATAGAACAATTATTGTATAATTGAATCATGCTTTGAAAGATAATCAATCTTTAGTATAATACTTAAACTTGAATAATAATTTAAGTTTAAGTAAATTGCTCAATGTAAAAGTAGAGTTAAGAAACTTGCTCAATTTAAGAGTTTAAGTTTAGGAAACTTGCCTCGCGTGTAGATTGCACTTTAACTAATCACGTTCTTTGAAATAAATCCTACATACCATTCACATTCAATACCAGTTAATTATTAACTAATCATCATAACTTATTCTCGTTGTCTACTTTAATAATTGACTAACTTAGTCAAATCATCACGTTGACACCTAATTTATTCTTCATGAATAAATAACTAATTATGTATTTAATAATACAACTCACATGTAATTATGTTATTTACATGCTAAACAAATATTTTATCATCATATAATATTTCTAACATATTTACATGTTCATTATTTTAATACACTTACCCATTGTTAGACTTAAAAAATTTAAAAGCTCATTTTTTTTTTCTCCAGTTCGCGAAGAACACAGAATTCAGCGAAAATAATTACTACAAAATCATTAATTCTCCAAATTAAACATACCCACATGTTGGAATTCATATATAATTAATACCCAACATTTATATACTGACAAAACTAATTTTAAACACTTAATAATAGATTTAAAGCCTAACAATTCACTGACTTTGATGTTCATGAAGTTTTAGAAAACTTTATGTGAAAATTCTCCCTACGAATTCGTTATAACACCGAATTCATTCGTTTAAGGCTTAAACTCTTCGTATTAACATGCATAACAACATACAAGTCTAAAATTTAGGGATAATATATGATCAATACATAAATTTTCACGTATAAGGCCTTAAGGCCAAACCCAAACTCTGTAATTTTGTAAAACATATATATTACGTAATATTATGAAACTAATGATATGGAATCATGCAATATATATGTAAAACATGCTATACTTCTCGAATTACTACATATATCTTTATCACAACACCAATTCTCAATTCACAGAGATTAACAGAAGTTTTGAAAGCCATTTTATGAAAACTAAAATACGTAATTTAGAATTTGGGAAGGAGAAGATTACCCTATAGAATATAATTAGTAGGATTAGAATTCCTCACTCAAAATCTCATTCACCCACTCACAATTCTAAATATCTCTGACAATTTTCTCTAAACTCTCTCTGATAGCTTTCTAGACTTAGGCAAAATGAGGAAAGAAAAAGAGAAGACGTCGTAATATAATAAAGGAACTGAGCGCATAGTGGTCAGTTGGCCCAATCATGGGTTAACTGCACCAACTCCCCTTAAGGCCCTGTTTGGTTAGTTAGGAAAAGGTTTTAAAATCATTTAATTTAATAAAACTTTATCATATAGTTTAATTTATGTCACACCCACTTGCACAATAAATCAAATATCTTATTTAATTTAATATAAATAAAATATAATAATTTCTCATAAATTCACATAGTCATATTTTTAATTTACTCATTAATAAATAATGTCAATTTATTAAATCTCTAATTAATAATTACATTAATTTAATAACATAATGCTTAATTAAATATTTCGTTTAATTCAATAAGCTCACGTACATTGATAATAAAATTCTCTACATTAATTTAATAAATGCAACACATATAATTAAATTATTCTACCACAATTGCATCAATTGATTATTTAATCTAATAATTAAATCGTCGAAAAATATTTATTTACTTCAATAAATATTTAAAATAATTTACAAAATTCTCGTTCGCCACATCTTTCCCCCTTTAAAAGGATTCTGTCCCCAGAATCACGACTCAATAATTTCGACCCGTTACATGCACGTATTCATTGATTGCAAAATCGACCAACAAGTTTTTGGCGCCGTTGCCGGGGAATTAATTTAATAATTATTTACCAATATTAATCTCAATCAAATTAGTCTTAATTTAAATATTTTTATTAATTCTCTTTCAATTTTTTTTCTTTCTCTCTTTTTAGGTAACATGGATGACTTTGTGTATCAATGGCCATACACGAACATGTCTCGACCAATGGAAACATGAAGTCCACCATCCACACAGCAAGTAGCAATGGTTTGTGAGTTATGTGCTGGGAGTCATGCTATAGATCAATGTGCCATCAATTTGGAATCAGCTCAGTTCATAGGGAGCTATAATCGATCTACCCAACCGTAACCAAATCAAAATGCATATAATCCAGGTTGGAGAAATCACCCGGGATTTCCATGGAGTAACAATCAAGCTCAAGCACCTAGACAGCAAAACACGACCGAATTTCAAAATCAGACTCAACAACAGCCAGAGAGTAAAACAAGTTGGGAAGAAGCTTTGGAAAAATTCATTTCAGCTACTGACAAAAGGATCGGTGAACGAGAAAAGTTATTGAATCAAGTAGATATGAATGTGAAAAGCCAAGGTGCGTCGATAAAAAATCTGGAAAATCAATTCGGGCAGATAGCACGTGCGTTGAATAACCGTCCACATGGAACACTCCCTAGTGATACAGAGATAAATCCGGGCAGAGATGAACATTGCAAGGTTGTGACTTTACGTAGAGGAAAAGAATTGTAAGAGACTTTCAAGGACACAGAAAAAAGGGACAACGCAACAAAGGAACAACTAATCAATGCCTCGAACATTTGTCCTCAATACACTTGGCTCTATGACATGGATTCCGAGACCGATGGAGAGCCCGAACAAAATCTGCAACTAGATGAGCCACAAGATGTTGAAAGAGAGGAAATAATTGGGAACCAAGAAAAAGAGATCGACAAAGAGTTAACTGTAAGATTCAACGAAGATGAGCTGATTTCATTAGTATCCCATGTGCCTCCTCCACCAAAGTTCAAGAATTCGGGCAGTTTTACAAAGCCATGCCCAATTGGCAGTCATGTCGTAGGCAAAACTCTATGTGACATAAGAGCTAGTACAACTGTGGAGTCATGGTGGGTTGAAAAGGAGAAGATAGAGGAAGATCCCATTGTGTTTACTAAGCTTCAATGCCCCAATCTGATCATAGACATAATGGAGAAAACACCTAGTTTTTGGACGTTTTTAATGGGGAACATATATACAAAGAACTTGCTAGGTGACTTTCATTCAAGGGTCATTACTAATGGGAACCTCCCAAAAGAGACATTGCTTCTGATGGATGGAGGCTTCCTCAATTTTCGTAGGGGAATTAGATAGAGAATTGAAGAAGTTGGGCTAAGACTATAAAACAAGCGCTTATTGGGAGGCAACCCAAGTTTAATTTTTATTTTTAGTTTTTATTAGATTTTATATTAGTAGTTTTGAAATTACATTTATTTAGAATTTAATAAAATTATTTCTATCATGGTTTGTAAGACCCCGAATTTTATGAAATAAAAGTATTCAATTTTTCTTATAATTACTATTCAGTAAATGGTTAAATTGATAAAAAGTTAAAGTTATGGGTAAAATGTGAAAATTTTACAAAATACGCAAGTGGCTATAAAATATTCACTGTTGTCGGGGAATATTCATTTGGTCGTGGAATATTCTTTTTGTCGGGAATATCCGTACGACGGCGTAGTCATTGTGGGCCCCATAACAGAATAACTGTCGGATGAAGATAACGACAAAATTGAGTTTTTATAAATAACGGTGTAGTTGTTACCGTTAACACTGTTGGAATACCCGGTAGTTAAAAATACAGTAATATACGTGGTTGCACAGTAACACACGGTTTTGCACAGTATTTTTGAATTATTGATTCTTACGAAGGAAGGCACTACTCAATAATTGTTACAGCAGTTACTGTTCAATATTTTATTTTATTGATTCAATAATTGCTGCGTTGATATTTTATATTATTGTTGTTTCAATAATTGTTGCTGCACATCATCTCCATTATCAGATCAATAATTCATATTATTTGAATAATATTATTAGATAGCATTATTGGTAATATCTAGAAAGTTCTGTCTAAGGAGAGGTTTGGTCATCTAATTCCGCGCCAATAAAGAGAAATCCTTATTGGAAAGCCCTCTCTTTCCTAGGAACGGTCTGGTTGTCATTATTGTGATTCTGTAATATTATTTATGAATAATTAATTATTAATTTATATAATGAGGAAAATATTGATTTTATGTGGATATAGATGGAGAAAATTTTTAAGTGACAATTGTTGAAAAATGATATTTATCTTTTCTGATAAAATAATTTATTATTATATTTAATAACATATTAATGGTGATATTTTTACAATAAATGTGGGATTATAAATAAATGAGGAGGAAGAGTATTTTTGTTGGATTAAATGTTTAACACATGTTTTGTGTGTTGGTGGACACAATTCTTGACCGAAATTTTATTATAGACTGTAAAATCGCCCGTTTGTGGATTTCGGTCAATTTTTGTTTAGAATTTGGAAAAATTTTCTTCTGCAAAGTTGTAGAGAATGGAATTTCCTATAAAAAAAAAATATGAGATTCGAATTTTTTGATAAAAGGGCTATTTATTATGAATTATTGAAGTTTCGAAGTTCCGAAATTATTGATTTTTAGAAGTTTTAATTATTTTTATTAAGAAAAACGTTTTTTCTTACTTTTTCTAGAAGGTTAGCATGTGTTTATGGCTGAATTCAAGTATCTAGAGGTAGGCTTGAATATTTTGTAATTATATTAATATTATATTCAATTTTCTGCTTTGGTGTTCTAAGCATTTTCCTATAAATAGGGTGCTTAGGTTAGAATTGAAAATCACACCAGAAACTGAAGTTTTTTCTCTATTTCTCTCTCTATATTATCGAGTGTATTCTTATGAGTATTTTGATATCTTGAGTGTTGCTATACGGTGCAAGTTCGTTCAGCGTTATTCCAGTCAAGAGTACTGCTCTTTTGAGGTAAGGGATAGTAAGGGATGTTATATTCTTCGTAATGATATTATTCTTTCAATATCATTATACTGAAATATTGGTATAGATTTTATTATAGAATTTCTACCTTTTTGAGTCAGGGTTAATATTCATGAGTTACTATTCACGAAAAAAAATTGGTTTCTTTTTCTGACCAAATTATCGTTGATTTATGATTGTTGCTCTTGAAAATAAATGCAATTATTGATAATATTATTTTTATTATCATATATAACATTTTTATAACCCTGATGTTGAATTTCTATTTCACTTGAGTGTAAAGATGGGTAAATTATTGGTATGATCGTGACTGAGGAATATCTTTGGCCTGTAGTACAAAGATGAATTGTTAACTGGTATGATCATGACCATTGAATTTATAATTAAATATCTTTAGCTTAAGTGTAAAAATGAATTGATTAACATGGTTATAATTATTGTTTATATAAATTCTAAAATGATTATATATTTCTTTGAGATATTAATATATTTGGTCTGTTGTGCAAATATGAACTGTTGAGGAATATCTTTGGCCTGTAGTGCAAAGATGAATTGTTGATGAATTTCTTTGGCCCGTAGTGTAAAGATGACCTGTTGATGAATATCTTTGGCCTGTAGTGCAAAGATGGTCTGTTGATGAATATCTTTGGCCCGTAGTACAAAGATAAAATTGTTAGTATGATTATAAACAGGAACTGTGATTTGGTATAACCATGATCATTGATGTTACAGGTTAAGACATGTGATGAAAATTATCTTCGTCCTGAGTACGAAGAGGAATTTAGAATCACAATTATGATTATGAGATATTCATATGATTGTGGAAAGGAACTGTTGATTGATGTTACAGGGATAAAACATTGTTGGTGGATTTTTAACATGGAGAAGATAATAGACTTTATAGTCTATTCGACTCTTCTAATGGATTGCTCGTTCCGCTGCAACTATGGTTGAAATTTTTTATCATCTACCATATGTTCTAAATCTCTGATTTATTACTGATGAAGACTATTGATAATTTATTTATCTTTAGCCATGATATTCTTTACTGGGCTAGTTGTGCTCACCATTCTGTTCACAATTTGTTTCAGGTAATAAGAGTGTAGCTGGTTTGAGCGGGGGTAACAGGGGAATAGAACGGTGGTCGTCATTTAGGAGTTATATTTGGTGAATCATCTAGGGTGAAGCGAACCCAACGTTGGAAGGGTGTTTTGCCACTATCATACAAGATGTCTAATGACATACAACCTTGTGTCATCATAAGACAGGATTATGCTCATCCACTTGCTGAGTATCTTTACGAGCACTACCTATATAATCTTGGTGTTTGTTTGAAGTATAATTCTCAATTAGAGACAGTGGAGATAATGATATGTCAAGAGAAGACTCACCATTGGGAAGAATATGATAGTAAACTTCTCGTTTTTCTTTGGGGTCTATTGGGTCAACCAAGGATAATTCTGTGGCCATATGATATCTATCACAACCTAGAAGCATGGCCTCCCATGTACAAGGTTTCCTTGAGCACTTCCCAAAGATTCTCATTTCTAAAATAATTTTTGACTATACCTTTATGTAAGGTATCATTGTGAGGTACTGTCCACGATTGGGACATGAGTCACATTTGGTATATATTTATATCCAAACTCATAGCATATGTGCTGTTGTATTTTGCACGACAATTGTTGTAATAAAGTTATAGTTATTTTTTATACCATGTATTTGGCGACTCAGAATAGGTTGGATGAAATGGACCTGTTTTGGGGTCGTTACATGGTTTACAGGTTATTCAAGTCAAATTCAAGTGTGGTGCCCAAGTTGTTCCATGTGCCTAGCCTATTCTCCAAACTTAGCGGACAAGGAGGAAGATTGCTATATTTTCAAGGAAGTCCTCTCTTTTAATTTTTCCTATCTTAGCCATTGAGGACAATGTTTGTTTTAAGTTTGGGGGTATTTATCATGTTTAGTATTTACTTGGGCAATATTTTAATGGAATTTGATTTTGGCCAATGATAAGTGGGTGGTTGATATTGTTAACTCTTGGAGAATTGATGAGCATGCTTAGTCTATATTTTGACTCATTAGTTGGCTTTCACATTACTTGCAAAATTTTTGAAAAATTTTACACATCCATTTGTTTAGCCAGTTGGGATTGAAATTTTTTTGGCTAAATGCTTATGAAAGATACCATTGCAACTTAAGAAATCTTATTTGAGCATCATTCGAAGTGAAAATTAGGCACTCACATAAGTTTGGGGGAACTCTTGGGGTATTTTTGAAAAAAAAATATTGGAACCTTCCCGAGTTGAATAATTGAAGCATGTGGTGGGTCGAGATGGAGCATAAAACGCACTCCCCATAAACACAGGCATGAGATGGAGCGTAAATTGCACTCATTCAATGAAAAGTGGAAAACGAGATGGAGCATAAAACGCACTCGTTCATGAAAAGTGAAAAGTAAGATGGAGCGTAAAACGCACTCACAAAATAGAGAAAAGAAAATATGTATGTTTGAAATACTTGGGAAGGGTTCATATGAGCTTAAAAGTTGAATATCTGGTTGATCCTCAAGAAAAAAAATGTGCTTTGTCTATTTTAGCGGTGATTGATGTGATAAGAAGTTTTGAGAGTTGTTTTGAAAATATTTTATGAGTGTTGGTTGATCTTAGCTAAATCATGACTAGTTTGAACATATGAATGCACACACGCACTTAAAGGATCATGAGTAGATGTGAAGCTAATGAAAGTTGTTAAAAATTTTAGACATGACATTGTTTTGAAATTTTCTGCGGGTTATCATTTGTTGTAACCTTTGAGGCCATTGTGCGAATTCATATTGATTCACTGTGTGGGTGGATCATTGCTAGAGGATGAATTTTTCTAAATTGTGTTTTTGTTTGAGGACAAACAAATGTTTAAGTTTGGGGGTATTTGATGAGTGAGTTTTATACTCATAATTGAGTGTGTTTGAGCTTAATTTTTTGGTTGATTTTAACTGTTTATGTCTATTCAAGCATGTTTTATGTTGTTTTGTAGGAATTGAGACAAAAGTTACTTGGATCGACGTTTGGGGTGGCTAGATGCGCGTTTTCGGCTTGCCATTTACACAATAATCACTTCAGAGCCAATTTGACTATTGCTCTGGACCTTATTTCGAAAAACTTTAAGAATGAAAGTTGTATATCTACGTCTCCTCTTTTCGGAACATCTTGAATCATCAAAATCGGATTTCAGATGAAGAAGTTATAACCATTTTCCCAAAGGACGTCGGAGAAGAAAATTTCCAGAATTGAGGCCAGCGTCGGGGCGCCAAAATCAAGCTTATGCTCAGATCTGGGGAGCTAGGGGGCAGAATCCCAGCGCCGTGAGCAGCGCTGGGGCGCTAGGGAAGAGGTTGGGCAAGCTTGGACGCGTTTTGGGGCTAATTTTGACACTTTTTAGACTCCAAATTGGATTGAGTTTGTTCCTAAGCTAAAAATTGGACTTGTAACCTATAAATACATGATGTAAGGCATAAAATAGGGGGGAGATTACATAGATTTGATTAGAGATACACTTCATTAGATTAGACATTAACCCTAGTTCTTATTAGTTTTGGAGATTGAAGCAACTTGGAGATCATTGAAGATCAAGAGCAGGAGCAAGAGGGGAACATCAGATGTGCTGACAACAGATTCTATTCTTTTCTCTTACCATACTTTTATCTTTTAATATCTATTCAGTTGTGGATTCTTGGTTTCAATTCATTAATTATGAACTAACTCTTTTATTAAGATTTCAATTGAACCTTTTATGTCTATAAATTAGTTATTTGATTTATTCCAATTATTTATGTCAAAGTGAATTGTTTATCTTGTCTTGCGCTTATTGATTAATTATCTGATCAGTAATTACCTTATTACTCTATAAGGAATTGGAAGAGAAATTCTATGGTTAGAACTGGGCATGATAACATGTGACTTAGTTATTTACATGGTGAATAATTAGGTTTGTGAATTGAATGGAAATATTTGTTCACCGCATGTAACACATAAGGAATTGGAATTGAAGGAGTTTAATTCAATTGTTTTGCATAGGAATATAGCAAGATTAATCTGGATTAAATAAAAGTCAATTGATCACTTGGAAAAGGACTTTTGGCATTTGAGAATTCTTGTTAATAATTCAGTAGGCATAATAATTGGGATAATTGGATAATTAGTTTATAGTTCATAATTGGGGATATTGTAGTCTTAACCTTTATTTATTTGAATTCATTTATAAAGCAATTCAGTTTAATTAGTTAATTTAGTTTTCTTAATTAGAAAAATCACGATTTGAGATTGTTTAAATAAAATTAGTTTGGTTAAGAATTAGTACTTGGTGATTTTTATTAAATAATTATTCGTGGAAACGATACTTTACTTTCACTTTATTACTTGTTGACCGTGTATACTTGCACGTATGCATTGATTGCGAAATCGACCAACACTGGGGGTAGAGCGCCCGCAGGACCTAGGGTAGCACGAACAACTACCTTTAAGGAATTTAAGAGTGTAGGTCCACCTGAGTTCAAGGGAACGACGGACCCAATGGAGGCCCAGACATGGGTCAAGAAAATAGAGAAGGCGTTTGTTATTATCAATGTAGCTGAGGCGCAAAAGACTTCTTTTGCGACGACCTATATGATGAAGGGGGAAGCCAACTACTGGTGGGAGGCTCACCAGGGTGGGGCTAGAACTGACGTTGTTATATGGGAACAGTTCAAGAAGGTATTCTTCGAGAACTACTTCCCTACTAGCATGCAAGGTCGAATGGAGATTAAGTTCCTAGAAGTTAAGCAGGGGGACATGACGGTTCCCCAATATGCGACCAAATTCAATGAATTGGCAAGGTTTGCTCCACACCAAGTAGACACAGAGGAGAGAAAGGCGCGTAGGTTTGAGCAGGGCCTAAAGCCCTGGCTCTATAGTAGGATATCGGTTTTTCAGAGCGCTTCCTACGGGACCATTTTGAAAAAGGATATAATAGCAGAGGGTAGTAGTGAGGCATTGACCCAGTACTACAAGGAAAGAAAAAATAAGAGTAAGGGAGAGGGAGGAAATAAGGCAGAGGTTGCCAGTGGTAGTGCCAATATGCCTAAACAAAAAAATTTTAACCCTGGGAATACTGGGGTGAAGTAAGGGGATCCTAAACGTAGGATAGAGGCATGCAAGACATGCGGCAAGACTCATCTGGGAGTCTGCCTGAAAGGGAAAATGGGTTGTTATAACTGTGGATAGGAGGGTCACATATCTCCTAACTGTCCTAATCCTAAGAAAAGTAAGGGCTGTTTTGTTTGTGGGTCGATAGACCACATGGCAAGAAATTGCCCTAAGAAGGGGGCGGAGGGTAGTAAGGGTTCTGGTAGTGGTACTTTAGCTATTACTGGACCAACACCATCATTGGGTAGACCCTCAGCCCGAAAGTTTAATATGACCGTCCAAGATGCGGTTGCATCATCGGATGTAGTAGCAGGTATCATTCCAGTCAACGAAATAAATGCTTACGTGTTATTTGACTAGGGTGCTACTTGTTCTTTTATAGCATGTGGATTTGCTAAGCAATTGGGATTTAATCCTGAAAAGTTAGAAATACCTTTAGACATTAAGGTAGCAAACGAAGAGATAATTCCCATTGAACACATTCATAGGAATTGTTTCGTAGATATCAGGGGTAACAGATTATTGGTAGATCTTTTACCAATAAGGTTAAGAGAATTCGACGTGATTCTCGGTATAGATTGGTTAATTAACCATAGAGCGATGATAGATTGTCATAGAAAGAGTGTGAACCTAAGGCTTTCTAAGAAACCTGAGGTGCTGTTTTATGGTAATAAATCATCGGGACGTTCTAGTTGTCTAACCATGACACAAGCTAGGAAAATGTTGAAGAAGGGGTGTAAGGGTTATCTATGCCATGTTGTGGATACCCAAAGAGTGGGAGCATCATTGGAACAGATAGCGGTAGTTCAAGAGTTTGCGGATGTGTTTCCGGAGGAGCTACCCGGTATTCTACCAGATAGAGATGTAGAGTTTGTGATTGATTTGCTGCCAGGTACGACACCAGTTTCAAAGGCACCATATAGGATGGCGCCGGTAGAGATGAAGGAGTTAATGGTTCAATTACAAGAACTGTTAGATAGAAAATACATTCAACCGAGTGTGTCTCCATGGGGAGCGCCGACATTATTTGTAAAGAAGAAGGATGGGTCGTTATGACTTTGTATCGACTATCACGGGTTGAACAAGTTGATGATTAAGAATAAATACCCATTGCCTAGGATCGATGATCTATTTGATTAGTTGAAAGGGGTAAAGTATTTTTCTAAAATAGATTTGCGTACGGGGTACCATCAATTGAAAGTGAGGAAGGAGGATGTACCTAAGACGACGTTTAGAACTCGTTATGGGCATTACGAGTTTCTAGTTATGTCGTTTGGGTTGACGAATGCAACATCTGCATTTATGGATATGATGAACAGAGTGTTAAAATAATATTTGGACAAGTTCATTGTAGTGTTCATTGATGATATTCTAGTTTATTCTAAGACGCCAGAAGATCATGCTGAACATTTAAGGATAGTGTTGGAAACACTACAGAGAGAGAAGTTGTATGCGAAATTCACTAAGTGTGAATTTTGGCTTGAACGAGTGCAGTTTCTAGGACATGTTATAGACAAAGATGGCATATCCGTAGATCCAGCGAAGGTGGAAGCGGTAAATGAGTGGGAGCAACCGAAGACGCCAACCGAGGTTAGGAGTTTTCTGGGGTTAGCGGGATACTATAAAAGGTTCATTCAGGACTTTTCTAAAATAGCTACTCCGTTAATAAATCTGACAAGGAAGTCGGTGAAGTATGTGTGGACAGAAAAGTGTGAAAATAGTTTTCAAGAACTAAAAAGGAGGTTAAGTGAGGCACCTGTATTATCCTTACCAGATGATACGGGGAATTTTGTGGTGTATAGCGATGCTTCGCATAGAGGACTTGGATGCATGCTCATGCAGCATGGCAAGGTCATTGCGTACTTAAAGGATTATGAGAAGACCTATCCTACTCATGACCTAGAATTAGTAGCTGTAATTTTTGCTTTAAAGATATGGAGACATTATTTATATGGGGAGAAGTGTGAGATATACACGAACCATAAAAGTCTGAAATATATCTTTACACATAAGGAGTTGAATATGAGGCAGAGAAGGTGGTTAGAGTTGATAAAAGATTACGACTGTGATATCTTGTATCATTCGGGGAAAGCAAATGTAGTAGCCGACGCGTTAAGTCGGAAGGGTAGAGAAAAACTGTCAATGTTAACAACTCAAAATGAGTTAATAACAGAGATGACAAGGATGGAGTTGGAAGTTAAGTTACCAAGTGAAACGGTGGAGATGTTATTCGCAATAGAGACTCGACCAACGATAGTGGAACGGGTTAAGGAAGTATAGAAAAGTACGGAAGAATGTGAGCGAATGAGAAAGATAATGAAGGATGACGTGAAGACTAAGTATAACCTTAATAAAGAAGGTTTACTTTGTTTTGAGGGAAGAATTTGGGTTCCACATAATTCTGAGTTGAAAGAAGAAATTTTGTATGAGGCCCATAGTTCGAGGTACTTGATATATCCTAGTAGTACTAAGATGTATCAAGACCTTCGATAGAACTTTTGGTGGTCGAACATGAAGAGGGAGATCGCAGAATATGTTAGTAAGTACTTAACTTGTCAGAAAGTCAAGGTTGAACACTAACGACCGAGTGGGTTATTGCATCCACTGGAGATTCCAGAGTGGAAATGGGAGCATATCACCATGGACTTTGTGGTGGGACTTCCAACAACGAGGAAAGGTTACGATGCTATTTGGGTAATAGTGGATCGGTTAACCAAATCGGCTCATTTTCTACCAATAGGATTTAGGTATAACCTAGAGCAGTTACCTAAGCTTTGTCAAAGAAATTATTTCCAGACATGGAGTACCTGTTTCAATTGTGTCCGATCGTGATCCACGATTCACATCAAACTTTTGGAGGAGTTTGTAAGAGCAAATGGGAACACATTTGAGATTGAGTACAGCGTATCATCCATATACGGATGGACAAAGTGAACGAACAATTCAAACGCTAGAAGATATGTTAAGATCTTGTGTTATTGATTTCAAGGGGAGTTGGGATGAACATCTACCTTTGGTGGAATTCACTTACAACAATAGTTTTCACGCTAGTATAGGCATGCCACCTTATGAAGCATTGTATGAGAGGAAGTACAGAACACCACTTTCCTGGGATGAAGTAGGTGAACGTCGAATGTTGGGACCTAAGATGGTTCAACAAACAGTAGATATGGTGAAGTTGATAAGAGCTCGGTTAGTAGCAGCTCAAGATAGACAAAGGAAGTATGCAGATCCTCATCGAGAGAAGAGGGAGTTTGAAGTAGGTTCATATGTTTTTCTAAAAGTGTCGCCCTGGAAAGGGAAGATACGTTTTTGAAAGAAAAGAAAGTTAAGTCCAAGGTTTGTAGGACCTTTTAAAATTTTAAGAAGAGTAGGAGAGGTAGCTTATGAAGTAGCCTTACCTCCAGAAATGGAAAGAATACACAACGTGTTTCACGTGTTTGTGTTACGTCCTTATAAACCGAACTACAAGCACATAATAGAATATGAATCTATTCAAGTAGAAAAAGACTTAACGTATGAAGAAATTCCAATTCAGATTGTTGATAGGAAGGAACAAGTCTTCAGAAATAAAGTAATACCTTCAGTAAAGGAAATATGGAGTAACCATGATGCTGAAGAAGCAACGTGGGAGCTCGAAAGTAAAATGAAGGAAAAGTTTCCTCATTTGTTTATGTAAGAATAGCGAGATTCCGGGGACAGAATCCTTATAAGGAGGGAAGAATGTAACGCCCGAGAATTTTGGATTTTTAATGAATTAAATTTTTATTTGATTATGTGAATTAAATGAATTTAATTGATTTGTTATGTGAGTAAGATGTTCGAAGGTTGTTATATGACCTAGAATATATGGATGTGGTTAGTATTCTGGCTTTGTGCTAGGATTAATTAGTGTGAATTATCAAGACGAAAACGAAGGTTTTTCGAGAATGTTTACGTAAAAATACTATTCATCCAATTTCGTTCGGAGCTAGGGTTTGAGATTCCGAGAAATGCATAATGATAGAATGTGAAGACGAGATGGAATATTTAATAATATTTCAGTTATGGCAAAAACAAAATTTTTGCCTGCGGACTCAAAACCTAAGGGTTTGTGAAAGAGATTTCCGAAAGGGAAATACAAGGCGTATAGTCATTTCGATTATTATACGTATGAGATACGAGTATTATACTAGTATGAATACGAGCATGGTACGAAGAATAGTACGACGTATAATACGAATATCCTATGAGTATTAGACGAAGAAAATACGTGAGTATACGTATAGAATACGAGAAGTGCTAATGGATTAAGAGTTAAGGATTTTGTATAATCCAATTGGACTTAAATCAATAGCAAGCCCAATGAATTCTATAAGCAAGCCCAAGTTAAGGCCCAATGTTAATTAATAGTAATTAATGATAGGCCCAATCCAAGAATTTAAACCACGGGTTGAACCAGCGGGTCACGTGATGGGTAAAACCCATGGGGAAACCCATGGGATGATCCAAGGAAGAGTGGGCCGGTCACTTGGTGGCCAAGCCAAGTAATAAACTTTCTCACCAAGTAATTTACTTGGTGGCTAAGTTGATTAAGGAGGTGGAATAGTAAAGAGGTGCCATGTTGACCTTTTTGCCCCTCATGTTGGTTGCCTATAAATATAAGGCTTGTGTTGGTCATTTGATGTTTTACAAAGCTTGACCAATATATATTGAGAGAGAGAAAGAGCTAGAAACATATAATCCTTCTACTTCCAAGAAAACATTTAGACGTTTGTCAAGAACGTGAAGTACGTCAAAGGTAAATTCTCATAAACCGTAATCTACATTTTTTTTGATTTTTTTCTCGTAGAAGAATCGTAGATTGGTGGAGCATGTTTATCGAGGAGATATAAGGATCTCTATTAATGATTAAATCATTGATAGGTCATGATCAAATAGAAATCGTAAGTGTTTACGTTAGTTAAAACCGTAGAAAGACATGAACGTGAACTTAGTTGTGATGAACGATTTGAAAACGGTCATAGCTAAGGTATGTGCATATTGGTTGGTTAGGATGTAGATGACGAATCAATGGAATGTTCCATTTGATTTAGCTTATAGAACACGAGTAATGAAGTTATGGCGAATTTTGCGAAAATAAACGTTAAACGTCGAAATCATAGAAATCTCGGATTAAAGGTCAAAAGTTGTCGTGTGACTTGAAAACGTTGGTTTCCAATGTCAACACGTGAGATAAGGTAATTAAGAGTTGTGGATGCAAGAATCATCGAATTCCGACTTATAACGAAGAAAACGAGTATTGAACGGTCGAAAACGTTAAACGAACGCTCAAAAATGAACTCAAAAGTGAATTCTATGTTAACGGATTCAAAAATGTGAAATTCTTATATGAACACATAGAGGGGGTAATTTGTGAGTTGTAGGCTTTCGAATGGGTCAATTCGGATGAAAAATGAAGAAGTTATGAAGCCGGGAGTTTCGTTAGAAAAGTTAACTATTTTGGCCAACTGGTGCACAGGTGTGGCGCCGCAGCGCCAAGCCCAGTATAATAGGTCGCACCGTAGCACTAGACTCGGCCGTGTCTTTTGTTAGTTGGCACCGCATCGCCGAGTTTACATAGGGATGCCGCGCCGCAGCGCCGGCAGTGTAAAAATGTTAACCAAGTTAGGTTTTTATTCCATTTGAATGTAGACCTAAGGTAAGATATTGAAGGTACTTAATGTACATAATAAGACTGACCTTAAATCAATAATTAAGTGATAACGTTAGAAGATTTAATATGGTTTAATAAGAATTAAACGAAGAACGCGAGAACGTAATAAGTAAACCGTGAAGGATGTTCAACATTGGTATTTCACCAATGATGATCGAATGTCGGCTAATAAACATAAGAATGTTAACGAGCCGTAACGAAGCATAGAAAGGTGAGTTGACTTTATTAACGATGTTAATTCACGTAAGACATAGAAGAGAAAGAAGTTGGTTAGGGATGATAAAGTTAGTTTGTTGATAACTAATTACAGTATACTATGTGAATATATCATGTAGATCCTGTAAAGGCTGAGAATTGTTGAATTGTATATTCGAAGACACTTAAAGGCAAATCTTTCTTATCGCTTGTCTAACCTTCGTGTTAGCCAAGTTTTCTATTATGCATGTTATAAGATGCGTGAACGGGTTTTAAAGAAAGAGTCAATGCCTGTTTTACCTCAGCTTGACTGATATGGAAGAATTGATTGATTTATTACAAGTCTTTCGATATAGAATTGTTAACGCTATCCTATGCCAAGTATTTGTTACGGATGAGAAGGTAAGTTTGTCTATGTACAAACAAAAGTATTTTTCATCGATTATTTGATGGGCACGCGAGGTTGCCAAATGTTAAGCGTAAATACGTTTAACGGAAGAGTGTTGATCAACATAGAGTATAATAGGTTGATCACCTAGAAGTGCTCGTAAGTAAAGACGGATGGATGGCCTTAGTGCCGGATGTCCTTTTCAAGGATGAAAACGAGAAGAGTACGTTCATGGTCTTCTGATCGGTTTGGAATTCCTAAGCTATGATATATACTTTGGGAATTGTTGATATGAAATGAGAAGTGCTAGTCAAATGTTATATAGTGCTTCGTAGTTAATTGTTCAGTTATAGAAATAAAGCATGTAATTGCCAATGTGATATTCATATGATTCTTTGTGTAAGACTTGTTGAGCCAGAAATGCTCATCCTTGCTTGAACCATATGTTTGCAGCTAAAGCCAAACGAGCTGAAAGTTCTAAGAGAGATAAGGGCAAGGCTAAGATGGACAGTTAATCATCCTGTAATAGATTAGTGTATATGTATGTAATATACTTATGAAGAACAACGAATGTATTCAGTTTATGAACCTGGGAAAGGATTTATTACGAATGTAATACAAAGATAGTAATTACACTCATTTTGTTGTTATCTCAATGGAATGATTGTATGGATTGTAGTATCGTGGAGCACCATCTGTCGGGTTAGAAGATACCCGAATTTGGGGGCGTCACAGCTGTGCTGGTGCCAAGGCTAAAAACTGCGCAGCTGCGCTGGTTCCAAGCCTATGTATGACGCAACTGCGCCATACACTGATCTGAGATAGTTTGTTCTACTGCTACTGCATACCTTGAAACACCCCTATAGCTTGGTCTAAGGTTGTGTTAAGGTGTCAAACATGTGATAACATGATGAAAACAGAATCGTGTTAGGTGGTTAGTAGTTTCAAAGTTTCAAATGATTATAAGTTATGAACGTGTTATGTTGGAACGTGAATATTAGTATATCTAATAGATGGTGGTTCTAAACCTATATGTAGGTGAACGTGAGTTTAATATTATAGCGTACGCTCGAGGCAAGTTTCTAAACTTATCTTTTTACATTGAGCAAGTTCTTTAATTCTACTTTTACAATTGAGCAAGTTTTCTAACTCTACACATTCGTTGAGATAGTTCATTTATTACATTGTGCAAGTTTATTCTTACTATTGAGCAAGTTCTTGTATCTAGTTTGTTTATGATTTCTAAATCTAGATGTTATTCGGATATTGAACAAGTTATTTTTGTCTTTAACTTGTTATCAAGCATGCAAGTTTACATATTCTAATATACTTATGTTGAACAAGTTTTATCGTTTAAAGTACTATTTGTTGTGTGACACCCCCAAATCCCGGTACTTCATTACCTCAAGATTTGGTGTTCACGTAATCAAAACATTCATTTCTAACTACCCAATCATAATAGAATTGAATAATAAAAGAAAACCTGCCCATACAGGATTAAACTTAAATAAAAGAAATCTCCCAGGTTATCCAACCTTTAACAACAATCATTCAAATGCGGAAAATTAAATAACTTCATTACAATCTTTAAATAAAATTCTGAAAGTAAACTATCAAAACTATTACAAGTCTTCAGTATTTATTCATCTTTCCTTTTTCCTTACTGGTGCTAGGTACGTCACCCGTTTCAACTTTAGCTGTAAGAAATTTTACAGGCAAGAGTGAGCAAACAAGGCCCACTTGAAATAACAATAAGTAAATCTTTAAACTTTCACATCAATTGCCAATAATAGGCTCAATAGAACTGAACAATATATTCTATTAACTTTCTAAAAATTTTAACATTCACTGAGGGTCTAATGACCACGAATCATGTCCACAGTTATAAGTAATCTTTCAACTTTAACTTTAACAGTCATAAGACTATAAGGACTTCACGTACTTAGGGGGATCAACCCTTCGTACAATGTATTGTGCACAACCATTTTAACGCTAAGCGTAAACCTCTATTAAAAGAGTTGTTCATCTCAGTATTTAGAATACAAGTCCGCACCAAAGTAAGTTTGGTTTGGATAAGCTTTCAAGGTAATTTGGAGTTCAACGGACATCAACTAAGGATTAGTTGAATACAAGATAGTAACACTATGTTATTGAATGATCATACTGAATAAACATTTCGTTCTAAGTTCATGCTTTAGGAATAATCTAATAGCATAACAATTGAATAACTCATCATACCTTGCTTTGAACAACGTTAAGCTAAGGTTACATCTTAGAATTTAATATCAAGCATGCACAACAAATAATAACTTGAACGATAAACTAAAGGTACTTGCATGCTAATATAACAAGTTTAGAGTTAAGAAAACTTGCACAATTATAAAAGTAGAGTTAGAGAACTTGCATAAGTGTAGCATAACAGTGAAAAGTAGCCTTGCTGAATAATAAAGTAGCAAAGGTTAGGGAACTTGCCTCGTGTGTAGGTTAAATAATTACTATTCACGTTCACCCCAAGTCCTACACATACCATATGCATTGACAATACACATTAGTTACACTAACATTACCTTTATGAGTTCCTTTATTACTCTTAGTATAGCTACTAACTAAGTTTAAGTTTAAACAACACCACATCTTTCATGAACATTACTTTTTAGCTTTATTACAACTACTTAAATGATCATGCCATTGCACCACATGTACATTAACAACTTGATACAACATCATAATACATGTTCAACATGTTATCATTAAGTTATACTAATACCCAAAGGGTTGCACTTGCATTCGTGCATCCCGACGCCCTCCGATTGGCTCCAAATACATAGCAGTCCTAAAGATGGCCATTTTGACTACTGTTACAGACCTCAAATTAAAAAACTTAAAGAATAAAAGTTGTAGGTCTACTCGTCCTCTTTCCGAATCATCTTGAATTACCTCAATCGGAGTTCGTATGAAAAAGTTATGGTCATTTTACTACAGGAGGTCAAAACTGCCCAACTAGGCCATTTTTCCGGCGCCGGGGTGCGGAACAGTGGCGCTGGGGCGCGAGCTACGGCGCTGGGGCGCGAGCTTCAGTGCTGGGGCGCGAGCTTCAGCGCTGGGAGCGAGCTACGGGCCCATTTTTGACGCTGGAGCGCGAACCTTGGCGCCAGGGCGCGAAATTTGGCGCTGGGGCGTGAATTTTGACGCTGGGGCGCCGAAACTCACAGAAACCAACCACGAAGAACAGAACAACTCAATTTTCTGTCTATAACTTCAATTCCAACACTAATTAACATGAATAACTAATGCAAATTATACATAAACTTCACCAAGCATACAAATACTAAATTAACACCACTTAAACCATAATTTTAGAAAAATTAAATACTAGAATAACATATTTTAAAACCCAAAAACTCCATTTTTGATATTTCTTGACACAGTGAATACTGTAATCATAATGATACACCAATTTGATTCTTTTGAACTAAGTTCTCTGTAATTCTTAACAAACTAACTAATATAGTCACAGTTCAATTTCACACACTAAATTGATCATCATAATTGTTATTTACATAAGCTACATAAGAAATACATATACTGACATTATTTCTTCCTACTGTCAAACGAATTTATCATGCAATTCTCGTTTAAGCATTACCTCTAATCATCATAAACTCATATAATCACAAGTAACCCATTGTATAACAACAATTCAACAAATTTGAAATTACAAAGTATATCAAATTTTGCCGTATGCTCATATATGCATATTCATATAATTAGGGAAAATACCTTCAATTAGCGTAATAATTCCTTGCAAAACACCACTGAATTAGCTTTGAAATCCTTGCTAACCTCTGAGAATTGCAACTTCACAGACCTTTTTCTCCTCTCAAATTCTCTAAAACTTTTCTTTTTCTCCTTTTAGCAGATAACTCTAAGGTAAAACTGATAGCTAAGCCACATAACAGTATACGTATACTAAAATTAAAAGTAACGCACGCTCTATTTTTCAAACGTTTGGAAACTGACGACTGTATTAAATATACCAATAAGTTTATCAGTTACCAAAAATATATTTATATATATATTATTTATATTTTAATAATTTAAATTCAAAAATCCAAGGGCCATAGGCTTTGTTTGGCAAATCCCTTTAAAATTTAAATGATTAATATACTTACACCTTGTTTGGCAAAACTAAATTAAAATGATTTTAATTTATTTTAATAACTCTTTATCACAAAGTTATTTGTCACACTTTATGAAATAATAATTTATTAAATAAATCACTTAACCACATAACTCAATCCACATAACACATTAATTATTTAACAAATAAATAATTAATTAAAACAATTCACTCAAATTGAACAATTACTTATTTGTCACACTTTATGAAATAATAATTTATTAAATAAATCACTTAACCACATAACTCAATCCACATAACACATTAATTATTTAACAAATAAATAATTAATTAAAATAATTCACTCAAATTGAACAATTACTTATTCAATAATAAACACATCCAATAAATATTTATATAAATCAATAAATATTTATAACTTACATTTTAAAAAAATATGGAATGTTACATCATTCCCCTCTTAAAAGGATTCTGTCCTCAGAATCACAACTCAAACAACACATTCGCTACATTCTTCCCTACTTACAAAGATTCTGTCCTCAGAATCGAAGACACGGATTAAACAAATAACTCAGGGTATTCTTTCAACATTTTCTCTTCGAGTTCCCACGTTGCTTCTTCAGCGTTGTGGTTCCTCCATATCACCTTCACAGAAGGTATCACTTTATTTCTGAGCACTTGTTCTTTCCTGTCGACTATCTGGATAGGAACCTCTTCATAAGACAAATCTTTCTCGAACTGCAACGGTTCGTACTCGATCACATGTTTGTAGTCGGGTTTATATGGTCGTAACACCGAAATGTGAAAAACATTATGAATATTTTCCAATTCTGGAGGTAGAGCTACCTCGTAAGCCACTTCTCCCACTCTTCGCAGCACTTCAAAGGGTCCAATAAACCTCGGGCTTAGCTTTCCCTTTTTACTGAAACGAATTTTCCCCTTCCAAGGAGAAACTTTTAGGAATACATAGCTTCCTACGTCAAATGCACGATCTTGCCTGTGTTGATCAGCATACTTCTTCTGTCGGTCTTGAGCTGCTACCAATCTTATCCTGATGAGTTTGATAACCTCAGCAGTTTGTTGCACCAATTCTGGTCCTAACAGTTGACGTTCACCAACTTCATCCCAGTACAGTGGAGTTCTGCACTTTCTGCCGTATAACGCTTCATAAGGCGGCATGCTGATGCTCGCGTGATAACTATTATTGTAGGCGAATTCCACCAACGGTAATTGCTCTTCCCAGCTTCCTTTGAAATCCATGACGCATGCTCTCAACATATCTTCCAATGTCTGGATCGTTCGTTCGCTTTGGCCATCTGTTTGCGGATGATATGCCGTACTCATTCACAACTGTGTTCCCATACATTCTTGTAGTCTCTTCCAGAAGTTTGATGTGAACCTCGAATCTCTGTCTGACACAATTGACACTGGAACTCCATGTCTTGCAACGATCTCTTTAATATATAGTTTTGCCAGCTGATCAAGATTGAATCTAATCTTTATTGGCAAAAAGTGTGCAGATTTTGTCAGTCTGTCTACTATTACCCAAATCGCATCGTATCCTTTCTGAGTAGTTGGAAGACTCACCACAAAATCCATCGTGATATGCTCCCATTTCCATTCTGGTATTTCCAACGGTTGAAGTAATCCACTGGGTCTTTGATGTTCGGCTTTTACTCTTTGACATGTCAAACATTTAGCCACACATTCTGCAACACCCCTTTTCATATTCGGCCACCAAAAACGTCGGCGTAAATCTTGATACATTTTCGTGCTTCCTGGATGAATCGAATATCTTGAGCTATGAGCTTCGGTCAGGATTTCGTTTTTCAGTTCTGGTGTTGCTGGAACCCAAATTCTTCCCTCGTACCGTAGTAGTCCTTCGGTATCTACCTTATATTTCGTATTGTTACCATCAACCATATTCTCTTTTATCTTTTCACATTCTTCATCTTGTAACTGAGCGTTTTTCACCTTGTCCAATAAAGTTGGACCAGCTTCTATCTGAAATAGTTGTTCGTCGGATTCCTGTGAAAATTTGATTTCTAGTTCTAACTTTATCATTGCTGAAATGAGCTCCTCCTGAGTTGTTATCAGCATTAATTTCTCCCGACCTTTCCTACTTAAAGCATCCGCAACCACATTCGCTTTGCCCGGATGATAAAAGATCTCACAATCGTAATCCTTTATTAATTCCATCCATCTCCTCTGACGCATGTTCAGGTCCTTCTGATTGAAAATATACTTCAGACTTTTGTGGTCTGTGTAGATCTCACATTTCTCTCCATATAGATAATGTCTCCATATCTTGAGAGCAAATACTACTGCAGCCAATTCTAAATCATGAGTCGGGTAACCTTTCTCGTAATCCTTCAGTTGTCTTGATGCATAGGCAATAACTTTGCCGTTCTGCATAAGAACACAACCCAACCCTTTGTGTGAGGCATCACTATACACCACAAAATTTCCTGTATTATCCGGCAGGGTTAACACAGGTGCCATACTTAGCTTCTTCTTCAAATCTTGGAAGCTCTCTTCACATTTCTCTGTCCACATAAATTTTACAGCTTTCCTTGTCAAATTTGTTAGCGGAGTGGCTATCTTAGAAAAATCTTGAATGAATCTTCTATAATAACCGGCCAGCCCCAAGAAACTCCTCACCTCCGAAGGTGTTCTTGGTTGTTCCCAATTGATTACAGCTTCCACTTTCGATGGATCTACTGAAATCCCATCTTTGTCAATCACATGACCCAAAAATTGTACACGATCGAGCCAAAATTCACACTTAGAAAACTTCGCGTACAACTTTTCCTTTCTTAGTGTCTCCAATGTCAGACGTAAATGTTTCACGTGTTCTTCTTGAGTTTTGGAATACACCAGAATGTCGTCGATAAACACCACTACGAACTTGTCTAAAAATGGTTTAAACACCCTGTTCATCAAATCCATGAACGCAGCAGGTGCATTGGTTAAACCAAAAGACATTACCAGAAACTCGTAATGTCCATATCGAGTTCTGAATGCCGTTCGTGGTATATCCTCCTTCCTCACTTTCAACTGGTGATACCCACTTCTCAAATCAATTTTTGAAAAGTATTTAGCACCCTTCAACTGGTCAAACAAGTCATCTATTCTTGGCAACGGGTATTTGTTTTTAATAGTGACTTTGTTTAACTCCCTATAATCAATGCAAAGACGCATTGACCCGTCCTTCTTCTTTACGAATAAAACTGGCGCTCCCCACGGCGATACACTTGGTTGAATATATTTCTTGTCTGGCAGTTCTTGCAACTGTACCATCAGTTCCTTCATTTCTACTGGAGCCATTCTGTACGGAGCCTTTGATATCGGTGCTGTTCCCGGCACTAAGTCGATCACGAATTCAATTTCTCTATCCGGCGGAAGTCCTGGCAAATCTTCTAGAAACACGTCTTCGAATTCTCTCACTACCGATATTTCTTCTAATTTCACACCTTTCTTCTGAGTATCGACTATGTAAGCTAAATAGCCCACACAATCTTGACTCAACAACTTCTTGGCCTGCATAGTCGTCAGACATTTCATTTGTCTTGGCGACTTGCTACCATAAAATACTACCTTTGACGGAGTCATAAGGTTTACACACTTCTTTTGGCAGTCAATTACTGCTCCATAATTGAACAACAAATCTATTCCCAAAATTACATCAAATTCTCCGAGTCTAATCGGAATCAAATCTACTAACAAGATATTCCCCTTAATGTTCACCGTACAGTTCTTGTAAACGAACCTAACAGGGATTATTTCCTTATTCACAATTTCTATGTTCAAAGGAAAATTCAGTTCTTCTCTAGGCAATTCTAACCTCTTAGCAAATTCATCAGATATAAACGAGCAAGTAGCACCCGAATCGAATAATACATATGCATCAATATCATTGATTGGGATAATACCTGACACCACATCCTCTGATTGCACAGCATCTTGCACAGTCATATTGAAGGTTCTGGCTGTGGGTTTGTTTGATGCTGCAGGTCCTGTAATGGCCCATGTACCTCCATTGTTACCTCCATTGCTTCTGGTTGTCCCTCCCTCCTTCTTCTTAGGGCATTCACGAGCAAAATGCTCCTTGGATCCGCATGTGAAGCACGCCTTCTTCTTCGGTTGAGTGCAGTTTGGGGCGATGTGACCCTCCTGGCCACAATTGTAGCAAACTCGTTTCCCCATCAAGCACGCACCCTTGTGAAATTTCCCACATGTCGCACATGCTTCAAACTTCTTATTCTGCTGGTTACCCTGCTGGTTTCCAGTACCCATACTTCCATTCCACTTTCTCTTCAAGTTGTTGTTGTTGTTGTTGTTGTTGTTATTTCCACTGCTACCACCTCCATTCTTAATCTCATTCTCATTCTTTTTCTTCTTTTGTTCCTGATTGAACTTTGTCACTGCCTCACCTCCACCTTCAGCGAGTACTGCTTTCTCCATCACCGCTGCAAATGTCTTCAACTGGAATAGGGAAACCCTACTGTACAGCCAGGGCTTCAGTCCCTGTTCAAATCTCTTCGCCTTACGTTCGTCTGTGCTGACTTGATATGGCGCAAATCTTGCCAATTCGTTGAATTTTGCGGCATACTCAGATACCGTCATCGTTCCTTATTTTAGATCCAGAAACTGAACCTCTAACTGACTCTTAGAACTCTCTAGGAAGTAGGTCTCGAAGAACAACTCCTTAAACCTATCCCAGGTCATCACTCCTGGCCCTTCACGAGTTTTATTGGCCTGCCACCAATAACTAGCTTCTGCTTTCAACATGAAAGTTGCGAAAACCGTCTTCTGGTCATCCCCTACCCTAGCGACATCGAACACCTTCTCTATCTCCATAATCCAGGTTTGAGCTTCAACTGGATTCATGGACCCATGGAATTCAGGTGGTCCAACCGCCTTAAACTCCTTAAACGTTGTACTATGGTTTTGAGGTTGATTCTGCAACGCTCCTGTCAATAGTGTCACTAGTTGTTGAACGGGATTCGCATCAACATTGTCGTTAGCTTCTTCGGTGGTTCTCTGTCGTGTTGGTTGACGTATGGGAGGCATTTTCTGTTTAAAATAAAACATCTATTAGACCATTACTCAACTTCTTTAAGTATTTCTAATTAACTTGCCTCTACAAAAGAAATAACCACATAGCACATAACACTTTGAATAAAATAATAACTTTTATTTATTCATAAACTTTTTGAAAACATAACACAATAGCATCTCTGCTATCTACATCCTTTCCTGAACTACAAAAGTTTCAGGACAACACCATTATTATCATATCCCATGGTTACTTAACACTAGGGATTTACACATTATTTAATACATATTACGTGCATTACAGGCACACTTTCTACGATGATCTATTAAGATACTTCTTAGCCCTATCACGTTCTTCCTCCATGACTCGAAACATCGTTCTTCGATCTAACACAAATGATGGCAGCGTCTCGAACTGAATCGGATATCCCATAACTCGATCTTGAGCTCGATTAATTGCGGTGTCGAATACTTTGACCATTTCTTCCATCTTCATCCTTTTTGCCTGTGAGCTCCTTACTGCTCTTCCAATTCGTTGATAAGCTTCCTCGTATGCATATTCAGCTCTTGCCCTCTTAGCCGCTTCTTCTCTCAGCCTGCTCTTCAGTTCAGTAACCATCTCGATCAATTGTTCCTTCTCTCCTTCAGTCTGTGTTAGTTTCTCCTCGGCGTTTGTCAGTCGTTCATCACGATCCTGGATCTCGCCGTCTTTTTGTGTAATTGTAGTCTGTTGTTCAGCTACTATCTCTTGCAACTCCTCCACTGTATCTTGTAGTTCCACGTTAAGGTCGTGCACTTCATCATATACACGGCCAGCTATCGAGTTAAGCGGAATCCTTTCCTCCTCATCCTCGTCATCCTCATCCTCCTGCGGTAACTCAATGGGATCCTCCTCGTCTGTCTCCACATCATCATCCTCATCCTCAACTACTGTGACCAACGGGGCTGACTCCCGTGGCAATAGTTGTTCCCAAACTACCTGAACATCGCGAGGTTCCTCCTCTATAGGCATTTGAGGTCCCTCCTCCCTAGCCTGACTGGACTCTCCAACATTAGTCATCCTGACAACAAAGTTTTAAAGTTTTAATTAATAATCATTACTACTCGACACTCACGAATACATAAATATAAACACATAAGCACATAAGTATTTTATTACTTCTTTCTTAAAACTCGATAAGAGTTAACTCCACTATCTTTTCAAAAGGTTACTTCCTAAGGCTTTTCCCCCACCTAAGGTTCATAACCTAAAGCTTTGATACCAACCTGTGACACCCCCAAATCCCGGTACTTCATTACCTCAAGATTTGGTGTTCACGTAATCAAAACATTCATTTCTAACTACCCAATCATAATAGAATTGAATAATAAAAGAAAACCTGCCCATACAGGATTAAACTTAAATAAAAGAAATCTCCCAGGTTATCCAACCTTTAACAACAATCATTCAAATGCGGAAAATTAAATAACTTCATTACAATCTTTAAATAAAATTCTGAAAGTAAACTATCAAAACTATTACAAGTCTTCAGTATTTATTCATCTTTCCTTTTTCCTTACTGGTGCTAGGTACGTCACCCGTTTCAACTTTAGCTGTAAGAAATTTTACAGGCAAGAGTGAGCAAACAAGGCCCACTTGAAATAACAATAAGTAAATCTTTAAACTTTCACATCAATTGCCAATAATAGGCTCAATAGAACTGAACAATATATTCTATTAACTTTCTAAAAATTTTAACATTCACTGAGGGTCTAATGACCACGAATCATGTCCACAGTTATAAGTAATCTTTCAACTTTAACTTTAACAGTCATAAGACTATAAGGACTTCACGTACTTAGGGGGATCAACCCTTCGTACAATGTATTGTGCACAACCATTTTAACGCTAAGCGTAAACCTCTATTAAAAGAGTTGTTCATCTCAGTATTTAGAATACAAGTCCGCACCAAAGTAAGTTTGGTTTGGATAAGCTTTCAAGGTAATTTGGAGTTCAACGGACATCAACTAAGGATTAGTTGAATACAAGATAGTAACACTATGTTATTGAATGATCATACTGAATAAACATTTCGTTCTAAGTTCATGCTTTAGGAATAATCTAATAGCATAACAATTGAATAACTCATCATACCTTGCTTTGAACAACGTTAAGCTAAGGTTACATCTTAGAATTTAATATCAAGCATGCACAACAAATAATAACTTGAACGATAAACTAAAGGTACTTGCATGCTAATATAACAAGTTTAGAGTTAAGAAAACTTGCACAATTATAAAAGTAGAGTTAGAGAACTTGCATAAGTGTAACATAACAGTGAAAAGTAGCCTTGCTGAATAATAAAGTAGCAAAGGTTAGAGAACTTGCCTCGTGTGTAGGTTAAACAATTACTATTCACGTTCACCCCAAGTCCTACACATACCATATGCATTGACAATACACATTAGTTACACTAACATTACCTTTATGAGTTCCTTTATTACTCTTAGTATAGCTACTAACTAAGTTTAAGTTTAAACAACACCACATCTTTCATGAACATTACTTTTTAGCTTTATTACAACTACTTAAATGATCATGCCATTGCACCACATGTACATTAACAACTTGATACAACATCATAATACATGTTCAACATGTTATCATTAAGTTATACTAATACCCAAAGGGTTGCACTTGCATTCGTGCATCCCGACGCCCTCCGATTGGCTCCAAATACATAGCAGTCCTAAAGATGGCCATTTTGACTACTGTTACAGACCTCAAATTAAAAAACTTAAAGAATAAAAGTTGTAGGTCTACTCGTCCTCTTTCCGAATCATCTTGAATTACCTCAATCGGAGTTCGTATGAAAAAGTTATGGCCGTTTTACTACAGGAGGTCAAAACTGCCCAACTAGGCCACTTTTCCGGCGCCGGGGCGCGGAACAGTGGCGCTGGGGCGCGAGCTACGGCGCTGGGGCGCGAGCTTCAGTGCTGGGGCGCGAGCTTCAGTGCTGGGCGCGAGCTACGGGCCCATTTTTGACGCTGGGGCGCGAACCTTGGCGCCAGGGCGCGAAATTTGGCGCTGGGGCGTGAATTTTGACGCTGGGGCGCCGAAACTCACAGAAACCAACCACGAAGAACAGAACAACTCAATTTTCTGTCTATAACTTCAATTCCAACACTAATTAACATGAATAACTAATGCAAATTATACATAAACTTCACCAATCATACAAATACTAAATTAACACCACTTAAACCATAATTTTAGAAAAATTAAATACTAGAATAACATATTTTAAAACCCAAAAACTCCATTTTTGATATTTCTTGACACAGTGAATACTGTAATCATAATGATACACCAATTTGATTCTTTTGAACTAAGTTCTCTGTAATTCTTAACAAACTAACTAATATAGTCACAGTTCAATTTCACACACTAAATTGATCATCATAATTGTTATTTACATAAGCTACATAAGAAATACATATACTGACATTATTTCTTCCTACTGTCAAACGAATTTATCATGCAATTCTCGTTTAAGCATTACCTCTAATCATCATAAACTCATATAATCACAAGTAACCCATTGTATAACAACAATTCAACAAATTTGAAATTACAAAGTATATCAAATTTTGCCGTATGCTCATATATGCATATTCATATAATTAGGGAAAATACCTTCAATTAGCGTAATAATTCCTTGCAAAACACAACTGAATTAGCTTTGAAATCCTTGCTAACCTCTGAGAATTGCAACTTCACAGACCCTTTTCTCCTCTCAAATTCTCTAAAACTTTTCTTTTTCTCCTTTTAGCAGATAACTCTAAGGTAAAACTGATAGCTAAGCCACATAACAGTATACGTATACTAAAATTAAAAGTAACGCACGCTCTATTTTTCAAACGTTTGGAAACTGACGACTGTATTAAATATACCAATAAGTTTATCAGTTACCAAAAATATATTTATATATATATTATTTATATTTTAATAATTTAAATTCAAAAATCCAAGGGCCATAGGCTTTGTTTGGCAAATCCCTTTAAAATTTAAATGATTAATATACTTACACCTTGTTTGGCAAAACTAAATTAAAATGACTTTAATTTAGTTTAATAACTCTTTATCACAAAGTTATTTGTCACACTTTATGAAATAATAATTTATTAAATAAATCATTTAACCACATAACTCAATCCACATAACACATTAATTATTTAACAAATAAATAATTAATTAAAACAATTCACTCAAATTGAACAATTACTTATTTGTCACACTTTATGAAATAATAATTTATTAAATAAATCACTTAACCACATAACTCAATCCACATAACACATTAATTATTTAACAAATAAATAATTAATTAAAACAATTCACTCAAATTGAACAATTACTTATTCAATAATAAACACATCCAATAAATATTTATATAAATCAATAAATATTTATAACTTACATTTTAAAAAAATATGGAATGTTACATGTTGTGCATGCTTAGTGCTCAATTCTAAATAACATTGGCTTAATATTGTTCAAGCAAGGCATGTTATGATTATTCGATGTTATGCTGTTAGTTTATCCCTAAAGCATGATCTTAATCTACGATGTCGATTCACTTATGATTATTCCATAGCATGATGTTTTCAATATTGTATTCAACTAATCCTTAGTTGATGACCGTTGAATTCTAAATTACCCTTGAAATGTATCCAAATCAAACTTTTTTTGGTGCGGACTTGTACTCTAAATTCTGAGATGAACAACCCTATTATTAGGGAATAATTTACGCTTAGCGTTGAAATGTTTGTGCACAATACATTGTACGAAGGGTTGATCCCCCTAAGTACGAGGAGTCCTTATAGTCTTATGACTGTTAAAGTTGAAGTTGAAAGATTACTTACAACTGTGGACATAGTTCGTGGTCTTATGACCCTCAGATATATATATATCCTATATTTTTACTCCGGTCTTTGGTTATTATTAATAGAGTACTATTCAGTTTTGATGAGCCTATTCATTGGTAGTTATCATTATATTATTGATTCATTGTTATATCTAGTGAGCATTTGTTTTGCTCACTCTTGCATAAAAATAATTGTTGCAGCTAAAGTTGAGAAGGTCGATGAGCCTTCAAATAACAAAGGAAAGGGAAAAATGTACAAGTGATGAAGACTTGTAATTTCATTTAATGTTATGGTGATAGACTTTTAAATTAATGATGTGATGTAATAATTTTATTTCTGCACTTATATGATGTTTAAGGTTAGACAACCTGGGAAGATTTTTATTTAATGATATAACCCTATTTAAAAGGAGAATTTATAATTTAATTTTATTATGTTTGGGTAGATAAATATGAATGTTTTGATTAAGTGAACACCAAATCTTGAGGTAATGAAGTATCTAGATTTGGGGGTGTCACATATTATACTAATTTCAAAGAGTATAGAAGCCATACTTATCAAAATGAGTGTAGAATTCAGAATCTAAAACGAAATAACATTAGTTGCATACTACAGAGTATGGAAGAAAATATTTTTTTTTACGAATATTGAACAAAAATAATATTTCTTACCTTAAAAGGAGAGTATTTCTGACTGGTAAGGCGGGGATATTCTTGAAGAAAACTTGCACTATTTTCTACGCTCAAAGCTTCTTTAAACTCAAAAGAAATGCACTCAATATTATAAAAGAAGAATTCTCTAATTCTGATGTTATTTTCAATTCTAAACTAAGCATCCTATTTATAGGAGAATGGTAGGATACTATTTGAAAGTAAAAATCACGGACCAACAATAACAATTCACGGGAGAACGAATTCGTCTGAAACTATAAAAAAATTGATTTTACTATGCACACACTATGCAGTACTATGCAACACTATGTATAATAAAATATAATATATTCTATTTTACATAAAAAATAAAACTTATATATATATATATATATATATATATATATATATATATATATATATAAGAGTCCGGATCCAGTCCGGACTCCCGCACACAACTAAATTCTGGAGTTTTTTTTTCTTTTTTGCTTTTTTTTTTGAAACAACTAAAAAAAAGTTTAATATTTTATAGAACTAGAATTTTTCCATAATACAGTGTTTTGGCGTACGTACCTGATATGTCGAAAAGGTGAGGATACCTTGTGACAACCCGAGAATTTAAAAAAATTATTTAAATCTTAAATGATGGATTAAAGGTTATATGATAGACCTAGACTGAAAATAAGTGTATGGATTTGACGTTTTTGTGAAGAAATTTTAAGGATTTCAAAAAAAAAATTGACAAAACTTGAATGATTGGGGAGACTGTAACTGATAGTCTGATTATGAGGTATAAGTTTTTGGTGGATTTAAAATTCTTGTGAAGAATTATCAGGGTTAAGTATCTAAGAGTATACGAGTCGGTATATGAGATCTTATATGTGAACAGTGATTGTTTATGTGTACAGTTTGTGGATTAAGGATCAATTATTGATCAGGATAAGCTATAACTTTAGTAAACCCTAAAGTTGGGTTAAGAACGTCATGGTTAAGGTTAGAAAACTCTAACGACTGTTTAGAAACTCTAATGATACGCTCGAAAACCCTAATCTAAGTCCCGGGATTCCAAAACCCTAATTCGGATATTCAAAACCCTAATTCGGGAGCTCAAATGTTAAGAATAAAAGCTTAAGTGTTATAAGTTATGGGATACATTTGAAATGTCCAAAATGCCATTTAAAGTATAGGGGAAAAGACCAAATTACCCTTAGTGGGTGCGAAATGACCAAAATGCCCTTTTACTTAAAAGTTAAGTAAAAGATTTTACAAATCTTGTGAGTCACCACCCTGAGACTTATTAAAATCTTCCAAGATCAGATTTGTTATGCCACCTTGCAAGGATTGCATATATTGAATCAAAACATACGAGATTTAAAGTTAGAAAAGTTATTTTACTTCTCATTTTTCTCCTAGACTTTCTCTCTCTCAAAATTTCAAAATGGAGAGTGAGTGGATGTGAGAAGTGAAGCCATGATCACTTCATAGCTTGCCAAGAGCAGAACAAGAATCAGAATCAAGAATTAAAGCTAGAAAAAGGTATAAACCCTAAACTTGAAAATCTTTGTATTTGATGTTAGATGTTGTTAGTTGTTAGTTAAAGTTGTGTTATGGGATGTTATTGAGTGATCTAAGATATTACATCAAGGATCCATAACATCTAGGTGTTAGAAAATTAAGTTTTAAGGGCTGACTATGAACCCTAAAATATGGTTTGACAGTCATATGTCACGGCTTGTAGATCCTTGTGTGTTAATGATTTATGGTGTTTTAAGTTATAGAACTATAGTATGCCATGTGGACTATGATCTGGAACTGGAAACAGGGTCAGATCATGTATAGATTTCAAGTTATAAGTGGTCAAAGTCGATTGACCGACCATGACCAAACTGTTCTGGAAAACCAAGATTTGCCCAGAAAGCTCTGACAGTCATTTCAAAGCCTTAGATCTTACTGAGTTTTAGTAGTTTGGCCAAGTTGTTATTTTGATGTTGTAGTCTGATATGTAGATTACACATACAAGTCATTAGATCACTTAGATCATAACCGGAGTGAAAGATAATCAAGGTCATGTCAGGTTTGTAATATCCATGAACGCAATCAAATTGCATAAAATAAGCGGAAACGTGTAAAAATCAGAGTTTAAAATTTTACAAACCATATACCCAGATCATCCTTTATGCACAATTATTAATTAAAAGAAAAGATATGAAGAACAAGAATCATGCCCATGAAGATTCGAGCTTCCTCAGGTACAAGTTCACCTCCAATCTTTTTCGCGTTCAACTTGAATCCACCGGGTTTGGTTCCTTCCTTTGATCAACGTTAGTCACCCAAGTGTTTGGCCTCTAGAGGTGATCCACCAAGGAAGAAGAAAGATTCAAGAAGATGGGTGTTTGGCAAAATCTTAATTTTTCTATCTCTCATAGAAAATGGGGGTACTCTCCCAACAATTGGAATCACGTATATTGTAAAAAAGTCAACAACAACGCTACACCCATAATAAGACTCCTCTTATTTATAGATGTAGGCAACCCTCTTTAACAATTAAGGAATTGAGTTTTATTTTAATTAATTAAATTCATTTAATTAATTAGGCTCCTAATCTTATTAGGAATAATTAATTAAATTCTTTTAATTAATTAGCCTCCTAATCTTATTAGGATATTGATAGTACTTTTATTAATTAATTCCTAAACTCCTTTAGAAATTAAAAAATAGTAATAGCAATAATAATAATAAGGCTCCTCTTATTAATTTATATTTAATATTTCTGAAATATTAAATAATAAATATTAAGCTATTTAATTTATTCTATCACCATAGATTAAATTAAATATACTTAACATATTATTACGATTATGCCACTAACTTCTTAAATAATTATTTTTCCTTTTATGGTGTGACCCTTTAGGTTCTTCATATTAAACCGGTTGTGAATAAATCAATTAGAACAATTATAATCTTATTTAAATAAATAAATTAAACGATTAATTTATTTAAATAAATAGTATTTATTCTACAATAGGGATAAGCCTCCCTAGCGATCAACGACTTTTCAGATAATATAGATTTTAACATTAATCATAAAAGAACATTTGAGTTAATAGTTACCGTATAATTCAATACTTCCACCATATAATATCCCAATTAAATATAAGACATAGAATTATTGTCAAGTCTTATTTTATTTAATTATATCTATTTCGACTCTTAAATGCACAACTCCAAATAATACAAATTAGAAACTCATTTTTAATTTCATTCTGTCTTGGCCAAGGACTACTGAGTTGTCATTTATCGAATCACATAGGATATTTTTCTTCTTTTATTAGAAGTGGTAGATTCTTTATTGATCATACATTATCTCCATGTACAACTTATTATACCCAAGCATACCCTTTGATATACCTTAAGGGTCTTAAGGAATAAGTCAAACTATAACTCATCATACACAAGATACTATGACGTTCTCAAGTCCAAGGATCGCTTGTACTACTATCACTACAGGAATTCTTATTGACAGGCAAGTAAAACTCCATTAGGTATTCCTTAGCGAGCCACGTTCAGTGAACTTATTCTTTAATAAGCATCCACATACTTGCTTTAGTGTCTCCACACAAATAATTATGAGATCAATCATCCTCATCTAATGAGCAAGCAACGTATGTACCAAATTATTCGGATTCACTAATCCCCAATTTAGTAATCCAACGATTGAAAACTATTTTAGTTTTAAGCTTTCTAAGAATTTAGATCTCATTAGAATGATCATCATCATTATTCTAAAAGCATTGCTTGAAACTATGGGTTTATCACATATAATAAAATAGCATCATGTAGATAATTAAAAGTCTTTAATAAATTAATACTTTTTATTAATAAATGAATAAGATTGTTACAAAGTATATGTTTTATCATCAAACATGATTGGCTTGTGTGCATAGTACTTTCAATCTCTCACTTGCACTAAAGTCAATCGCCATGATATCTCATACCCTTCTTCTCTAAGTGACGATTATCTTGCTGTTGGATAAGTTTCAGTATATGGATATGTAATGTTGTTCTTGAGAGTCCACTATCTCTATAGTGATTTCTCATCTTTCAATGATTCCTATAATCAAGTGAAAGTGCCACAACACATGTTTAGATCCAAGATGAGACTTAGGAACTATTCCTAGTTCTGTAATGAACTTTTCATCTAAACAATCAACTTGCAGCTTCATTTATAGCTATATACTTTGTCTTTATCACTAAACCAGCAACTCTTTGCTGTTTGGAACCTTTCCAATTCACTGCACCACTGTTCAAGGTAACGCTTTACCTTAAAGTGGATTTTCTGTCGTCTTTATCTATCTGAAAAACTTGAGTCTGTCAAACCCTCTAGTTTAATTTAGACCCACCATTAATTTTAATCACATCCTTAGTGCCGGTTAAGTACTTTAAGATATTTTTCACTGTCTTACTGTGATCTTCTCCAGAATATGACCGATCAACATCAGGTCTCGTATATTTCATTGCATACATGATGGTTACTCATGCGATCTCTCTTTTATGAGTTTATGGGGACTATTAAGAGAGATACACTCCAGGGCTCATTAACATGAGACATCCTATGGAGTTTGCCATGCTAAACGACTTTAGCGTCAAATGAATATGCGTTCCTTGGGTTATGTCAAGCATCCTCTCAAATTTATCTATATAAATTTGTATCCCCAATTAAGATACTCTTCCCAAATCATTCATGGAGGAATATTTAGACAACTTTATCTTTATTTATTGTAGCATTAGTATGTCATTCCTTATCCGTAGTATATCAACATATAATACTAGGAATGTCACGGTGCTCCCACTGTAACAATTCAGATTTTTAATTAAATATTTAAATATTTATTGAATTATATAAATATTTAATGGTTGTGTTTATCGTTGAATAAGTATTTGTTTAATTGATTTGACGTGATTTGATTATTTATTTGTTTAATAAATAATTAACGAGTTAAGGAAAGTAATTATTTTGAAATAGTAATCTAATTTAATTTAATAATTAAGCTAGAGAGTTTATAATGATTAAATAAATTATTATATTATGCAATGAATTATTATTAGAATTAATTAAATTAAATATGAAAACTTAATTAATTAGAAGTGTGACAAATAACTATATTATAAATGGTTATTAAAATAAATTAAAGTAGTTTTAATTTATCTTGCCAAACAATGGTTAAATATATTAAGTCTTTAATTTTAAAGTATTTTGCCAAACAAAGCCTTATGACTTTTGGAATTTCTAATTTTTGAATTTCAATAAAATAAATAAAATAATAAATATAATATATTTATATTATATACGTTAGTTTTGTAACTGTTATTTTATTAAGTTTGGCGTATTAAAGATTAACAGTTTTGGTTTTTCGCCTTAAAGCTATCAGTTGTTCTTTTTACGTATTCTAGTTTGCTAGCCTAGAGATTACAGAGAGTTGAGAGAATTGTGAGAGAACTTAAGCAATTTCTGGCAATTTTAGCAAGGATTACAAGAGTTAGCAAGAATTGTCTGAGCAAATTGAAGGTATGTTATATAACCCTTAATATATATGCTACGACATAATTTTTCATGAGTTTCACTGTGTAAAAATTCTTTACAAATTCTCTGTGAAGTTTAAATTCTCTTGAATTATTGTATAAACTGAATAATTGCACTTGTAGGTAATTGTAATGCTAGAGTTTATGTTTAAATAAGGGATTGTACGCTAGTCTCGTTTAGAAAGGAAGAAACTGTTTGAAGTTTATAGATGTTCAAAAATGACTGGTAAAAATATTAAATATTAATATAATGTAATTGTCTGTAATAGTTTGGTGGTGAATTAATGGTGAAATTGAACACTGAATATATTAACTTGGTAAGAAACGATGAGATTATAGTTGGAATGGACTAAGTTGATGACTAATAAGAATTTCAGTGTTAAACTTTGTAAACAAACATCGATAATAGAGTTTTGGTTTTAAAACAGTGCGTACAATGATTTAAGTTTTCTAAAATTATTGTTTAAAGGTTTAAATTAGTATATACATGTTGGGTAATGTGTATATGTGTAATTGGCTGAGGTTATACATGTTAATTGGGGTTAATTGCTGTTAAAAATAAAGACAGTAGCTTTGTTCTGTTCTACGTGGTTGGGTTCTGCAAGTTTCGGCGCCCCAGCGCCAAAATTTGAGCCCCAGCGCCAAAAATCGGGCCCCGGCGCCAAAATTCGCGCCCCAGCGCCAAAAGTTGGCACCCCAGCGTTGAAATTCGCGCCCCAACGCCAATCTCGCGCCCCAGCGCCACTAGTTGGCTTAGTACTCGCGCCCCAGCGCGGAGACAAAAGTCTGACTTGAACAGTTTTGACCTCCTGTAGTAAAATGGCCATAACTTCCTCATACGAACTCCGATTGTGGTGATTCAAGATGATACGGAACGAGGACGAGTAGACCTACAACTTTCGATATTTAAGTTTTTCAATTTGAGGTCATTAGGATGGGTCAAAATGGTCATCTTTAGGACTATTGTGTTTTCGGAGGCAATCGGAGGGTGTCGGGCATGCACATATGCATGTGTAGTGCTCTAGACCGTAAAAGAAGATGTCCTAAGTTATAAAACATGAATCTTAGTAAATATAATGATGCTTAACATTAATAAATAATGTATTAGATAAGTTATGGAAGCATAGTAAGCATACACAAGAGAGGCAAATCGGGCGTGTGACGATTGAACGTCGAAACGCCGTGCCAAGTGTTAATGAACTTAAAAAGTGTTTCAATTCCATTGAAATGAGTATTATAGGATATGAAATGGGTTTAATATAAAACCAATAAATAGTCCTAGCAAGACTTAAGCACTTGAATGAACTTCGATTATGAAATATAGTGAGATATAAGTTGAAAGTTAACACAATTAAGTTAAACATTGTGTTTTTATGATAGGAAGGGTTATGAGACGTAGAGTAGAGTTTACATTACAATTACTATGTGTTGTTATGTGACTAATATTTGATGTGTATGATTATATAATTGCATAGGGCACGTGAAGTGCAGATAGCTGTAAGCTGTTAAACTGTTATTGGTATACAACGATCAAGGCAAGTCTTTCGGTTCCTATTTTTTACGTGGACTTGATGAACTGTTTTAAATTGCATGATATGTTATGCATGTTGAAAACATGAAATGTTAAAGTCAATATATGACTGCATTGTTTTGGCTAAGTAATGATGATTGAGTAAGGAACTCAATCTTTATATTTGTTATGTGAATTAAAAGCATGTATGCCATGTTACTTTAATGAGATGTATGTCGAGCATGTTATTATGTGATATGTGATGCATGAAAACTGTTAGACTTTGCTGGGCTGTCGAGCTCACTCTTGCAAATAACCACTTTTGCAGGTCAAGATTTTAAGGTAAAGATACGTGCTATGTGAGTTATAGAGATCTATATTCACGAAGATTACTTATGTTTTATGAGAAATGTATTTCATATTTTGAACGTAACATGTTGTTGAAATGTAAGTTGAGCTATCCAATGTATATGGATATTTAGTTATGATATAAGACTTTGTATAGTCATTTTGTTGTAACAATTCATGATATAAGATTGAATCAAAGACATGTAATGTAATGGTTGCGATTCAGGGCAAGAAAGAAGGAAATGTATAAAAGTTTTAAATATTCTGCAATTTTATTAAGTTTAACATAGAATAATGATGTATTATTTAGATGTTGAATGTATGGTTAACGACCGAAGTCGAGATTTAAATTGTATAGATTTTGGGGTCGTTACAGTTGGTATCAAAGCTGTAGGTTATAAACCTTAGGTAGGAGTACCGTAGGCTATAACCTTAGATAAGAGAGAAGAAGATAATGAGCGAATAAACTCAAATAGAGTTTGAATAATAAGAGATTTAAACTTGCGTGAAAGGATTCAAAGAAGAATCTCGCAGAGTTATCAGGAATATGAATGTGGGGTTACCCAACTCCAATAATAAGGATGTAATGTGATAATAAATAGACAGTGTCTATAAGAAGAGTGATAAAGAAGTTAAGAAAAGAGAGTTATATCTAAGTATGGTGCAATTGTACTCTTTAGTAGTTGATGTATGGTATCTGGGCTAAACGATTCCTTCATAGAGCGGAGGTATATACGAACTAGTAACTCAGAACCTAGTTTGTTGGTTATTTGTGGGAAACCACTCAGCGTACCATATTGCAACTGTTAGAGACTCGATGTGTACCAAGTGTAGAAATGGACACGTATGATGAAAGTGTAGAACTCGAATGAAATTTTGAGCGATGTAACTGAAGTTAGGAATTCTTAAAGTAAGAATTGTTATATAAACAAGAAGATTCAAAGAAGAATCTTGAAGAGATATAAAGGTAAGAAATGGGAGTTTCCTAACTCCAATAGCCAAGATAACGAATAATGTCGTAAATGATGAAAAAGAGAAAGAATGAGGATCGTAAAATAAAACGATCACGAGTTAACAAAAGAATTTTAAGAGAGATGATTATAGAATAAGGTCACGACGTGATCTGTTTAAGTTATAAAAGAAAGATGGTCTGTAATGTTTGAATGATTATAGCTTAATGCTATGAAGGTGGTGTACTATGAAATAGTACGAGATAACTCATGAGGAGTTATAGATGATGTGATACGAGGAATTCGTATCGAGCAAAGAGCAAGTTAAAAGAAAGATAGAGTTAGGTGGGATTTCAATTGAGAACTCTTGTGATGGCTGAGTTGTACAAACCTTTGTATGGGCGAGGGTTTTGTGCTTGCACTCAGTTTATCACAATGATAATCATTGGAATGTTTGTGTCGCGCTATTTGCTATATGCATGTTGAGAAGGTGATTCTTTTCTCATGTGTATAACAGATAGGTAGAGTATAGTTAGAGAATATTATAAGGTAAGTGCGAGTTCTTAAAACTCATACTTATGGTAGGTTCGTGACTCATAATTATATGGTATGTTTTTGAACCCCTCAGCGAATGGACGCCTATGGTCTGACTAGGATAAGTTCTTAAACTCATATGATTGTGGCAAGTTCCTGAACTCATAACGTGTGGTAAGTTTGATGAACTAGGGTATAATTAAGTGTGAATGGAGTATTGAGGATGATAGGAATAGATAGACCTATTAAGTAATGGATCATTATAGAAAGTGGAGTTGATGGTGGAAGCATAGGTATTCTAAATCTACTAGCTATGCTAGACTTTCGAAATTTATTGACTTCGTGCTGATGTTTACACTTTTATTTTCTCGAAAAACATTGGATCAAATGATGGAACCAATGAGTTTTAACAACAATACTGTTATTCGTATGTCTATGCTAATTACTTCGGCTAGACAAAAATGATTTGTAATATATCAAAATGTATTTTATATCATTAATGCATCATGTAACCTGGTGCAAAGATGATAAAAATGATGGAGTCATCAATGCAGTATTACCTAGTGTTGGAGGTGATCTAAGGATCGTCAACCCACTATGGTATGATGTAGTATGATAAAGTCACCAAATGACGGAATCCTCAACGGACTGTAAATACAGTGCGGTATCATGACGTCATAAAAAGATTTTTGAGATTTCTTTAAGATATGAGAATACATATGTATGTATGTATGTATATGTATATTTCGGTTAATGTCCGAGTTATTGTAGAGGTCTATGCTATTTGATTCAGCTAGACAAATATTGAAAGATGTTCATGAAATTCAAGAGTTTCTTGAGAGGTTATGCCAAACCAAATTGTTTTGGTGCGAATTCAGATGTTGAAAAGCTGAGATGAACAACCCTTTTATAGGGGATTACGCGGAGGCGTTGAGATATTTGTGCACAATACATTGTACGAAGGGCTGATCACCCTAAGTACGAGGAGTCCCTATAGTCTTATGACTGTTAAAGTTTAAGTTGAAAGATTACTTATAACTATGGACATATGCATAGCGTTTAAATGTTTGTGCACAATACATCGTACGAAGGGCTTAACACCCTAAGTACGGGGGTCCTTATAGTCTTATGACTGTTAAAATTGAAGTTGAAAGATTACTTGCAACTGTGGACATAGTTAGTGGTCTTATGACCCTCGGCATGATTTGGAATCTTTTAAAATTCCTGAGTTATTCAAACTACTTCCCAATTATTGAACAATTGTGGAAGATTCTTGTTATTCTGCAAGATGGAAGTGAAAAAGGAAAATATTCCTTAGAAAGAAGTAAGTCGTAGAATGCAACACTGAATGATGAGTATGTTGAATAAGTGAGAAAAGAGATTCTGAAGTGAGAAGGATATGAATTATCAAAGAATAATGTGAAACTTTTAATAGAAAAGTTTAATAATTGTAGAATGATGTTTGTGGAAAGAAAGTGATTATAGAAACCAATGAATGAATGAAGTAGTGATGTAAAATCTACTTTGATAGAATGAATGAATAAAAATTAATAAATAAAATTTCGAGGACGAAATTCTTAGAAGAAAGGGTGAATGTAATATCTCGAGTGTTGATGATAACGATCCTTAGAAAAGGAATTGAATGGGCTAAAAGATATATCATACTCAGAATATATTTGAGTTCAAATGAAAGTTATGAAATGAAACCTAGAATTTGTTAGGTAATGAATGTAGTAGGAAATATAAAATCTATATTTAGATAAAATGATAAAAGATTTCTCTGAGTTATTTGTTTAATTTGTGTCTTCGATTCCGGGGACAGAATCTTTGTAAGTAGGGAAGATTGTAACGAATGAGTGGTTTGAGTTGTGATTCTGATGACAGAATCCTTGTAAGGAGGGAATGATGTAACAATCCAGATTTTTAATTAAATATTTAAATATTTATTGAATTATATAAATATTTAATGGTTGTGTTTATCGTTGAATAAGTATTTGTTTAATTGATTTGACGTGATTTGATTATTTATTTGTTTAATAAATAATTAACGAGTTAAGGAAAGTAATTATTTTGAAATAGTAATCTAATTTAATTTAATAATTAAGCTAGAGAGTTTATAATGATTAAATAAATTATTATATTATGCAATGAATTATTATTAGAATTAATTAAATTAAATATGAAAACTTAATTAATTAGAAGTGTGACAAATAACTATATTATAAATGGTTATTAAAATAAATTAAAGTAGTTTTAATTTATCTTGCCAAACAATGGTTAAATATATTAAGTCTTTAATTTTAAAGTATTTTGCCAAACAAAGCCTTATGACTTTTGGAATTTCTAATTTTTGAATTTCAATAAAATAAATAAAATAATAAATATAATATATTTATATTATATACGTTAGTTTTGTAACTGTTATTTTATTAAGTTTGGCGTATTAAAGATTAACAGTTTTGGTTTTTCGCCTTAAAGCTATCAGTTGTTCTTTTTACGTATTCTAGTTTGCTAGCCTAGAGATTACAGAGAGTTGAGAGAATTGTGAGAGAACTTAAGCAATTTCTGGCAATTTTAGCAAGGATTACAAGAGTTAGCAAGAATTATCTGAGCAAATTGAAGGTATGTTATATAACCCTTAATATATATGCTACGACATAATTTTTCATGAGTTTCACTGTGTAAAAATTCTTTACAAATTCTCTGTGAAGTTTAAATTCTCTTGAATTGTTGTATAAACTGAATAATTGCACTTGTAGGTAATTGTAATGCTAGAGTTTATGTTTAAATAAGGGATTGTACGCTAGTCTCGTTTAGAAAGGAAGAAACTGTTTGAAGTTTATAGATGTTCAAAAATGACTGGTAAAAATATTAAATATTAATATAATGTAATTGTCTGTAATAGTTTGGTGGTGAATTAATGGTGAAATTGAACACTGAATATATTAACTTGGTAAGAAACGATGAGATTATAGTTGGAATGGACTAAGTTGATGACTAATAAGAATTTCAGTGTTAAACTTTGTAAACAAACATCGATAATAGAGTTTTGGTTTTAAAACAGTGCGTACAATGATTTAAGTTTTCTAAAATTATTGTTTAAAGGTTTAAATTAGTATATACATGTTGGGTAATGTGTATATGTGTAATTGGCTGAGGTTATACATGTTAATTGGGGTTAATTGCTGTTAAAAATAAAGACAGTAGCTTTGTTCTGTTCTTCGTGGCTGGGTTCTGCAAGTTTCGGCGCCCCAGCACCAAAATTTGAGCCCCAGCGCCAAAAATCGCGCCCCGGCGCCAAAATTCGCGCCCCGGCGCCAGAAGTTGGCGCCCCAGCGCTGAAATTCGCGCCCCAGCGCCAATCTCGCGCCCCAGCGCCACTAGTTGGCTTAGTACTCGCGCCCCAGCGCGGGGACAGAAGTCTAACTTGGACAGTTTTGACCTCCTGTAGTAAAATGGTCATAACTTCCTCATACGAACTTCGATTGAGGTGATTCAAGATGATCCGGAACGAGGACTAGTAGACCTACAACTTTCGTTCTTTACATTTTTCAATTTGAGGTCATTAGGATGGGTAAAAATGGTCATCTTTAGGACTGTTGTGTTTTCGGAGTCAATCGGAGGGTGTCGGGCATGCACATATGCATGTGTAGTGCTCTAGACCGTAAAAGATGATGTCCTAAGTTATAAAAATATGAATCTTAGTAAATATAATGATGCTTAACATTAATAAATAATGTATTAGATAAGTTATGGAAGCATAGTAAGCATACACAAGAGAGGCAAATCGAGCGTGTGACGATTGAACGTCGAAACGCCGTGTCAAGTGTTAATGAACTTAAAAAGTGTTTCAATTCCATTGAAATGAGTATTATAGGATATGAAATGGGTTTAATATAAAACCAATAAATAGTCCTAGCAAGACTTAAGCACTTGAATGAACTTCGATTATGAAATATAGTGAGATATAAGTTGAAAGTTAACACAATTAAGTTAAACATTGTGTTTTTATGATAGGAAGGGTTATGAGACGTAGAGTAGAGTTTACATTACAATTACTATGTGTTGTTATGTGACTAATATTTGATGTGTATGATTATATAATTGCGTAGGGCACGTGAAGTGCAGATAGTTGTAAGCTGTTAAACTGTTATTGGTAAACAACGATCAAGGCAAGTCTTTCGGTTCTTATTTTTTACGTGGACTTGATGAACTGTTTTAAATTGCATGATATGTTATGCATGTTGAAATCATGAAATGTTAAAGTCAATATATGACTGCATTGTTTTGGCTAAGTAATGATGATTGAGTAAGGAACTCAATCTTTATATTTGTTATGTGAATTAAAAGCATGTATGCCATGTTACTTTAATGAGATGTATGTCGAGCATGTTATTATGTGATATGTGATGCATGAAAACTGTTAGACTTTGCTAGGCTGTCGAGCTCACTCTTGCAAATAACCACTTTTGCAGGTCAAGATTTTAAGGTAAAGATACGTGCTATGTGAGTTATAGAGATCTATATTCACGAAGATTACTTATGTTTTATGAGAAATGTATTTCATATTTTGAACGTAACATGTTGTTGAAATGTAAGTTGAGCTATCCAATGTATATGGATATTTAGTTATGATATAAGACTTTGTATAGTCATTTTGTTGTAACAATTCATGATATAAGATTGAATCAAAGAGATCTAATGTAATGGTTGCGATTCAGGGCAAGAAAGAATGAAATGTATAAAAGTTTTAAATATTCCGCAATTTTATTAAGTTTAACATAGAATAATGATGTATTATTTAGATGTTGAATGTATGGTTAACGACCGAAGTCGGGATTTAAATTGTATAGATTTTGGGGTCGTTACACCCACTGACCCTTTTGTACACACTAGGTTCATTCTTATTTGTGATAAAATCAAACTCTTTTGATTTTTTCATCAAAATGAATGTTCCATATTTGAGAAGCTTGCTTCAATCCATTTCTCTGAGTGTCTACAACTCTTACCTCATCGTATGTAACTGGATCATCATCTTCTATGATGTGTACCTCATCATCATCATCTATGATGAATCCATACCTCCTAGATATCTTCGATACTATTCCAGATTTACGATTCGGTTGTGGTACAATAGGTCTATCTATAGTTTTCTCTTATTTGACATATAGTGTTTTGTGGTTCTTAAACTCTTCAAGATCTATTATCCTCCCACTAGCCCTTTTAATGATAAACACCTTTATCTTAGAAGGTAACGTGTTATCGCAACAAACACCTTTTGCTAAGTAGGATTATAGAACATATACCCCTAAACTTACTTTAGGATGTCCCACAAATTGGCACTTGTCAAATCTTGTCCCAAGCTTATCCTTTGAAACCTTTCTCACATAAGTTGGACAACCTCTTATCTTAACATACTTAAGATTAGGAATCCTCCCTGTCCATAACTTTTATGGAGTCTTGGGGCCGGATTTTGAGGTTTCCTTTTCGTAGATATGTATCCATTTCTAGGACATTATCCTAGAAGGATACTGAAATGTCGGTAAAATCATTATGGACCGTACTATGTCCAACAAAGTACGAATTTTCCTTTCAAATACATCAATCAATTATTGCGTATCAGGAGGCGTCCATTATGAGAAAACCATTTGAGATGATTTAGAAACTCATTGCACAAGTATTCCTTCCTTGATCCGATCAAAAAATCCTAATACTTTGCCAATTTATTTCACTTCTGAATTCTTTGAACCTTTCAAATAATTCATACTTATATTTCATCAAATACAAACATTCATCTCTTTGAATGATCATCTCCTTTCCTTATACTAGTTTGTTCAATTTGCAAAATAATTTTTCACGTAGGTCAAGTATACAAAATCCATTAAGTAATATTTCAGTTCTATACAAAATATTGTTATTATAAATAGAACAATAATTGTTCTAAAATATAATACCAAAGATTTTATTATCCAACAACAAAATAGAAATAATGTTTCTAACGAGAACTGGAATACAAAAACAACTTATTGACTTAATAGATTTGTCCGTAGGCAATGCTAAACTATAAGTTTCTATGGATAATGTAGCAACCTTTGCTTCATTTCCCACACATAGGATCACTTATCTTTGTTTAGCTTTTTACTTCTGCTTGGTCCTTTCATAAATCTATATTTATGATAACCAAAGCCGGTATCCAATACCCAAGTAAAACCTTGACTTAAAGAAAAATTTATTTTAAATCATGAACAAAATTATATTTGTAATCGAAACTTCACTAAGCTTCTTCTGGTTAGCCTCTGCAAAATGCTTCTTGCAGTTTCTTTCCAGTGTCCAGGCTTATTGTAGTGGAAGCAAACTCTTTTGCTATTCGTATCAGTTTTGTTCTTATTATCCTTTGTTTTTGCCTTTCTATTTACCTTCTTTGAATCGTTCTTCTTTTCAGAAGATCCTTTAGCCCCTACCAGTAAGACATGGTTTTTCTTGGTTGGAAAGTGACTCTCAACATTTTAAACATGTTAAGCAAATCAACGAGGCTGATATCTAGCTTGTTCATATGAAAAATTCATAATAATTGTGAAAGGAGTCCGGGAGTGAGTGCAAGATCAAATCTTAGCTCAACTCTCCATCCATGACAAAACCCGTTGTCCTAATTGATCAATCAAATTGATTATGTTAAGGACTTTTATCTGTACTGTAGTGTCATCAGTCATTCTAGATCGGAAGAACTCCTTAGATATCTGATATCTATCAGTCCTACTTTACTCACCATCAACTACTTGATGTGTAGGAATATAGTAAGAGTATCCATAGTTTCATGTTGACGCTGAAGCTCGTTACTCATGGATGCGAGCATGATGCATTGAGCCAACTGTGCATCATCTTGTCACTTTCTAAAAGTAGCAATCTCTTCCTCAGAGGCATTATCTACAACCATTGCAAGGATAGACGTATTAAGGACATAAGATAGTTTTTTCAGTCATGAGAACTATTCTCAAATTTTTTAACCAATCCGTTTAATTCGGTCCGATTAATTTAGCATTTAATATGCTACGCAGTGATAGTAATTTAGACATTATAAAATTCTGTAAATGAATTTGTAATTAACAACATTTTAGCATACATTCTTTTATTAATTATCAAAATAAATTAGGTCTTGTTTTAAATTGGTATCTCCCACTATTTTCTTCAAACTATATTACCCTCACTTATATATTTCGACAAAATCTAATTAAAGATTTGCTAGTGAGAATAAGGATCTCATTTCAAATGTATACAGCCTTGTGTGTGCACAACAAACTATATATAAATAAATAGGTAGACAACTCTTGTCAATTACATCAACTATGTAACTCGTTGTATTTTGCCTCTTAAATCATAATGGTCAAGTGTGTGCACATCTGAACTAAAATGATTTAAGTTAAGTCAGACTCAGCATTTCCATATAAGTGAAGAGAAAACTACAGCCCTTGTGTGTGCACAACAAAGCAGTAATGTTCAATTCTTTATAAACATCATATGTAATAAAAATAACATCTTAAATATTTAATACTTGCCTTGTGTGTGCACAACAAACTCATATTAAATATTCAATACTCTATTGTTTCTATCATGCTAGAAGGCGACGTTCGATATTCTAAATATCTTTGAACGTTACAACTTAATATAAAATATTTGAGGGGTTTGTTATTAATTTGTCTCATCTTATTTAGCGCGCGCGCGCGCACGCACACACACACACACACACACACACACACACACACACACACACACACACACATATATATATATATATATATATAAAATACGCGTCATATTAATTAACATGCGAAGTATGTTTGCATAATATATAATATATATAGTATAAACATGCACATATAGAATATTATATTCTACCTGGATTGATTATGGACTTTTATTCTAGTTTGGTTCACTAGAGCCACCAAGTGAACCACATGGTCAAACCCTAGGGGTGCAAGAATTAATATTTAAATATAACTATTACATTTAAACCCGGGCTCCAATACAAACGGGTCTTCACGCGCTCCTTGCTCCTTGATCTCTAATTCTTCAAAATTAATTCTAGCTATTCCTATTACAAAACTATTTAAAATAAATAAAAACTTTGATCAACAGTTAATGGGAAGTACATATAAAGGAGTTAGAATTTACATTAAAAAAATTTAGAGAAGACGAGATACGCAGACCCCATTTAATAAAACACATACATTCATGCGTCCAACTAAAATAAAATTCAATCACATTGGTCAATAGTCCATAATCAATCTCATTTATTATCATACACAACACCATATGCATCAATAAATAACATTCATCACATGAATAATAAACATTTAATATATATATTGATATCATTTAATGGGCAAATTTAGTTAATATAAAATCTAATTTTGAATCAAAATAAACCTCTTTTATTTTAATTTATCCAATTTTAAATAAAATAAACTATTTTATTTTAATCAAAATTTATAATCAAAATAAACTTCTTTATTTTAATTAATTATGGAATCCAATTCCAAGTAAAAAAAAATCTCCTTTATTAAAGGAAACACGAATTTACTTTTCTATTCACAAATAAACTCCTTTATTTTGAAAAATATGAAATCTTATTCTATATCTAAATAAATTCATTTATTTAAGAAAACATGAATTCACTTTCCTATTCACAAATAAACTCCTTTATTTTGAATAATATGAAATTTTATTTCATATCTAAATAAATTCCTTTATTTAAGGAAACATGGAATCCAATTTCAACTCTAATTAGTTATCATGGAATCTAATCCCAACACTAATTAGTTAGCATGAAATTCTAATTTTAAAATTAAAATAAACTCTTTTTATTTTTAATATATATATATATATATATATATATATATATATATATATATATATATATATATATAAACGAAATTCGTGAATCACGGAAATCCCTCCTGATGAATCCTGCTTGGAGAGGTGAATATCATAATATATGATTATAATATATGTTTCATCCCTTGGTTACTCTATAATATATGATATATATAGTTAATCAAAGATAACCTATAAACTATTACATATAATATATATACATTATATGATAACTTGGCAACCTACGGATATCTATATATATAAAACAGAGCAGAGAGAGAAAAAAGATAAACGTCCCATCTAATGTTGTACGTCAGCAGCTCTCTCGTTCAAATTTCAAAACCGCAGTTCAAACCCTCTGTCTCTCTCTCTATTCTCATTCCCCTCTCAGCTCCCCTCTCAACTCCCCTCTCAGCTCTATGTTCTCATTCCCCCCAAATAACTCCATCCCTCTCAACTCCCCTCTCAGCTCTCTGTTCTCATTTCCCCCAAATAACTCCATCCCTCCCAACCCTAAATCTCACAATCAGCCCCTAATATATTCCCGCCTCTGCCCCTTCTTATTCATCCCTCTCTGTGTCGCACGTTTCTCTCTCTCTTCTAGCAACGGTCGCATCATCCCTCTCTTCTACTCTCCCGCCGACGTAGCAACTGTTCGCCGGTGCGATAACGGCAGCGTCATTTGAGAGGAAGTCGTGGCCGAAGGAAAATTGACGCCTTCAAATTGACTCCCTGGAAGCCGTGGTCCTGGTCAAGTTCACTGGCTCAGAGACTCAGGTGATTCCCGGTCCCCGAGTTTCGTTTTTGCCTTTCTCCCGCAGAGTTGCGCCGCAAATTGGTCAGTAGTTGTTAGTTTTTAGCTTATGTTGGCATAACTTTAGTTTATGATTTTTGTGTGTTTTCTCTCAGCCATTACACAGACTTTATTGCTTAAAGCATTTGAAAGGGCATTCTATTTCTTTCTTTTTTCTTTCCTTCACAATTTATCTTTTCCAAAAAGATAACCCAAAAAGTCAAAAAGCAGTAACTCACCTCGCCTCAATGACGATGGCAATTGTAACATTCCATATTTTTTAAAATGTAAGTTATAAATATTTATTGATTTATATAAATATTTATTGGATGTGTTTATTATTAAATAAGTAATTGTTCAATTTGATTGAGTTTATTTAGTTAATTATTTATTTGCTAAATAATTAATGTAATTAGTTAATTATTTATTTGTTAAATAATTAATGTGTTATGTGGATTGAATTATGTGATTAAGTAATTTATTTAATAAATTATTATTTCATAAAGTGTGACAAATAACTATGTGATAAAGAGTTATTAAAATAAATTAAAGTCATTTAATTTAGTTTTGCCAAACAAGGTGTAAGTATATTAATCATTTAAATTTTAATGGGTTGCCAAACAAAGTCTTATGGCTTTTGAGTTTCTTTTGAATTTAAACTATTAATTAAATAAATAAAATAAATATATAATATATATTATTTTTAGTAACTGCTATATTAATACGATCATTAGTTGAGCGTCAGTTTTTATTGAATTGAAAAGGCGAGCGTTGTTTTTTTTTAGTATACGTATATTGCCATTTGGTTTACCTTAGAGTTGTCTGCTAAAAAAAAAGGAAGAAAGGAGAGAGTTCTCAAAGAGTTGAGAGAGAGAAATAGCAAAAGAAAGTCATCATTGTTTAACAAAGATTGTCTAAAACAAAAGGTATGTACATAACTTAACCATTGATATTTTACGCCATATATTTTATGTGAATTTATATTGTCTCTGTGTTCTCAATTTGACTGTAAGACGAAGTTCTTTACAAACTTTCTAGAATTCGAATGTTTTATTATTTGATTTTGAAATCATGTGTGTTAATAGATAACATATATGTTGATGATTGTATGTTCAATAATGTATAGGTAAGAGTATGATAAATTACGTATACACGAAAGGAATATTTTTTTTTTAACAGTAAACTTATATGCATGAATATGAAATTTTTTGAAAGTTAATAAAAATTAGTATGTGCTTATGTTAATTGAGACTTGTGTTTAATTGGGTAAGAAATTAAGCAGAGCAAGGAATCGAATGGAGATGGTTGTGTTTACTGTGTCAAGATATTTCTTCAATAGAGTCTGTATTTTTTTTTAAAACACAGTGTTTTTAGAGAATTAGTTCTCTGCTATTGTTGTTTAGTTGTGTAAAATTAGTACACAAATGCTTCATAACTTTTATGTGTAATTTTTATGAAGTTATATATGTTGTTAGATGCCATTGGTTGTTAAAAATAATTTAGACAGTAGCTTTGCTCTGTCTTTCGGGTTGGTTCTGTGAGTTTCGGCGCCCCAGCGTCAAAATTCACGCCCCAGCGCCAAATTTCGCGCCTTGGCGCCATGGTTCGCGCCCCAGCGCCAAAATGGGCCAGTAGCTCGCGCCCCAGCGCTGAAGCTCACGCCCCAGCGCCGTAGCTCGCGCCCCAGCGCCACTATTCCGCGCCCCGGCACCGGAAAAGTGTCCTAGTTGGGCAGTTTTGACCTCTTGTAGTAAAACGGCTATAACTTTTTCATACGAACTCCGATTGAGGTAATTCAAGATGATTCGGAACGAGGACGAGTAGACCTACAACTTTAATTCTTTAAGTTTTTTAATTTGAGGTCTGTAACAGTAGTCAAAATGGTCATCTTTAGGACTGTTGTGTATTTGGAGCCAATCGGAGGGCGTCGGGATGCACGAATGCAAGTGCAACCCTTTGGGTATTAGTATAACTTAATGATAACATGTTGGACATGTATTAGGATGTTGTATCAAGTTGTTAATGTACACGTGGTGCAATGGCATGATCATTTAAGTAGTTTTAATAAAGCTAAAAAGTAATGTTCATGAAAGATGTGTTGTTGTTTAAACTTAAACTTAGTTAGTAGCTATACTAAGAGTAATAAAGGAACTCATAAAGGTAATGTTAGTGTAACTAATGTGTATTGTCAATGCATATGGTATGTGTAGGACTTGGGGTGAACGTGAATAGTAATTGTTTAACCTACACACGAGGCAAGTTCCCTAACCTTTGCTACTTTATTATTCAGCAAGGTTACTTTTCACTGTTATGTTACACTTATGCAAGTTCTCTAACTCTACTTTTATAATTGTGCAAGTTTTCTTAACTCTAAACTTGTTATATTAGCATGCAAGTACCTTTAGTTTATCGTTCAAGTTATTATTTGTTGTGCATGCTTAATATTAAATTCTAAAATGTAACCTTAGCTTAACGTTGTTCAAAGCAAGGTATGATAAGTTATTCAATTGTTATGCTATTAGATTATTCCTAAAGCATGAACTTAGAACGAAATATTTATTCAGTATGATCATTCAATAACATAGTGTTATTATCTTGTATTCAACTAATCCTTAGTTGATGTCCGTTGAACTCCAAATTTCCTTAAAAACTTATCCAAACCAAACTTACTTTGGTGCGGACTTGTATTTTAAATACTGAGATGAACAACTCTTTTAATAGAGGTTTACGCTTAGCGTTAAAATGGTTGTGCACAATACATTGTACGAAGGGTTGATTCCCTTAAGTACGTGGAGTCCTTATAGTCTTATGACTGTTAAAGTTAAAGTTGAAAGATTACTTATAACTGTGGACATGATTCGTGGTCATTAGACCCTCAGTGAATGTTATAATTTTCAGAAAGTTAATAGAATATATTTTTCAGTTCTATTGAGCCTAATATTGGCAATTGATGTGAAAGTTTAAAGATTTACTTATTGTTATTTCAAGTGGGCCTTGTTTACTCACTCTTGCCTGTAAAATTTCTTACAGCTAAAGTTGAAACGGGTGACGTACCTAACACCAGTAAGGGAAAAGGAAAGATGAATAAATACTGAAGACTTGTAATAGTTTTGATAGTTTACTTTCAGAATTTGATTTAAAGATTGTAATGAAATTATTTAATTTTCCGCATTTGAATGATTGTTGTTAAAGGTTGGATAACCTGGGAGATTTCTTTTATTTAAGTTTAATCATGTATGGGCAGGTTTTCTTTTATTATTCAATTCTATTATGATTGGGTAGTTAGAAATGAATGTTTTGATTACGTGAACACCAAATCTTGATGGTATTGAAGTACCGGGATTTGGGGGTGTCACAGGTTGGTATCAAAGCTTTAGGTTATGAACCTTAGGTGGGAGAAAAAGCCTTAGGAAGTAACCATTGAAAAGATAGTGAAGATAACTCTTATCGAGTTTCAAGGAAGAAGTAATAAAACACTTATGTGCTTATGTGTTTATAACTTATGTGCTCGCGAGTGTCGAGTAGAATGATTAATAACTAAAACTTTAAAATTTTGTTGTCAGGATGACTAATGTCAGAGAATCTAGTCAGACTAGGGAGGAGGGACCTCAAATGCCTATAGAGGAGGAGCCTCGCGACATTCAGGTAGTTTGGGAACAACTACTGCCACGGGACTCGGCCCCGTTGGTCACAGTGGTTGAAGATGAGGATGATGATGTGGAGACGGATGAGGAGGATCCCGTGGAGTTGCCACAGGAGGATGAAGATAACGAGGATGAGGAAGAGGAGACTCCACTAACCTCGATGGCTGCTCGTATGTATGATGAGGTCTACGACCGTAACGTGGAACTTCAGGACACAATTGAGGAGTTGCAAGAGATAGTAGCTGAACAACAGACTGCAATGACACAGAAGGACGACGACATTCGGGATCGAGATGAACGTCTAACTAATGCTGAAGAGAAGCTGATGCAGACTGAAGGAGAAAAGGAACAACTGATCGAGACGGTCGTGGAACTGAAGAAAAAGCTAAATGAAGAAGCTACCAAGAGGGCGAGAGCTGAAGACGCATACGAGGAAGCTTATCAACGAACTGGAAGAGCAGTAAGGGACGCACAAGCAAAGAGGATGAAGATGGAAGAGATAGATAAAGTATTCAACACCGTGATCAATCGAGCTCAAGATCGGGTCATGGGTTATCCAATTCAGTTCGAGACTCTGCCATCATACGTGTTAGATCGCCGAACCATGTTCCGTGTTATGGAAGAAGAGCGTCAAAAGGCGACTGATTATCTTAATAGATCATCGTAGGAAATTTGTCTGTTTTGTAAATAATAAGTGTTAAATAATGTGTAAATCCCTAGTGTTAAGTAACCATGGGATATAAGAATGATGATGTTGTCCTGTAACTTTTATAGTTCAGGAAAGGAATGTAAATGGCAGTGATGCTATTATTGTTATGTTTTTCAAAGTTATGATGAATAAATAAAAAGCTATTATTTTATTCAAAAGTGTTATGTGGTTATTTTTTTTTTTGAGGCAAGTTAATTAGAAAATACTTAAAGAAGTTGGGTAATAGTCTAATAGATGTTTTTTTTCTTTTTCTAACAGAAAATGCCTCCCAGACGTGAACCACCCCGTCAGAGAACCAATGTGAGAACTAACAATAACGATGTTGAGGATAATCCCGTTCAACAACTAGTGACATTACTAACAGGAGCGTTGCAGAATCAACCTCAAATCCAAGGCACAACGTTTAAGGAGTTTAAGGCGGTCGGACCACCTGAATTTCGTGGTTCAATGAATCCGGTCGAGGCACAGACCTAGATTATGGAGATTGAGAAGATATTTGAAGTCACTAGGGTAGGGGATGAACAGAAGACTGCTTTTGCAACATTCATGTTGAAAGCAGAAGCTAGTTATTGGTGGCAGGCCAATAAAACCCGGGAAGGACCAGGAGTGATGACTTGGGATAGGTTTAAGGAGTTATTCTTCGAGACCTACTTCCCAGAGAGTTCTAAGAGTCAGTTAGAGGTTCAGTTTCTGGAACTAAAACAAGGAACGATGACGGTATCTGAGTATGCCGCAAAATTCAACGAATTGGCAAGATTTGCGCCATATCAAGTCAGCACAGACGAACGTAAGGCGAAGAGATTTGAACAGGGACTGAAGCCCTGGCTGTACAGTAGGGTTTCCCTATTCCAGTTGAAGACATTTGCGGCGGTGATGGAGAAAGCAGTACTCGCTGAAGGTGGAGGTGAGGCAGTGACAAAGTTCAATCAGGAACAGAAGAAGAAAAAGAATGAGAATGAGATTAAGAATGGAGGTGGTAGTAGTGGAAACAACAACAACAACAACAACAGCAACAACAACTTGAAGAGAAAATGGAATGGGAACATGGGTGCTGGAAACCATCAGGATAACCAGCAAAACAAAAAGTTTGAAGCATGTGCGACATGCGGGAAATTTCACAAGGGTGCGTGCTTGATGGGGAAACGAGTTTGCTACAATTGTGGCCAGGAGGGTCACATCGCCCCAAATTGCACTCAACCAAAGAAGAAGGCGTGCTTCACGTGCGGATCCAAGGATCATTTTGCTCGTGAATGCCCTAAGAAAAAGGAGGGAGGGACAACCAGAAGCAATGGAGGTAACAATGGAAGTACATGGGACATTACAGGACCTGCAGCATCAAACAAACCCACAGCCAGAACCTTCAACATGACTGTGCAAGATGCTGTGCAATCAAAAGATGTGGTGTCAGGTATTATCCCAATCAATGATATTAATGCATATGTATTATTTGATTCGGGTGCTACTTGCTCGTTTATATCTGATGAATTTGCCAAGAGGTTAGAATTGCCTAGAGAAGAACTGAATTTTCCTTTGAACATAGAAATTGCGAATAAGGAAGTAATCCCTGTGAGATTCGTATACAAGAACTGTAGGGTGAACATTAAGGAAAATATCTTGTTTGTAGATTTGATTCCGATTAGACTCGGGGAATTTGATGTAATTTTGGGAATGGATTGGTTGTTCAAATACGGAGCAGTAATTGACTGCCAAAAGAAGTGTGTAAACCTTATGACTCCGTCAAAGGTAGTATTTTATGGTAGCAAGTCGCCTAGACAAATGAAATGTTTGACGACTATGCAGGCCAAGAAATTGTTGAGTCAAGATTGTGTGGGCTATTTAGCTTACATAGTCGATACTCAGAAGAAGGGGGTAAAACTAGAAGAAATACTGGTAGTGAGAGAATTCGAAGACGTGTTTCCAGAGGATTTGCCAGGACTTCCGCCTGACCGAGAAATTGAGTTCGTAATCGATTTAGTGCCCGGAACAACACCGATATCGAAGGCCCCGTACAGAATGGCTCCGGTAGAAATGAAGGAACTCATGGTGCAACTGCAAGAACTACTGGACAAGAAGTATATTCAACCAAGCGTGTCACCGTGGGGAGCGCCGGTATTATTTGTGAAGAAGAAGGACGGATCAATGCGTCTTTGCATTGATTATAGGGAGTTAAACATGGTCACTATTAAGAATAGATATCCGTTACCTAGAATAGATGACTTGTTTGATCAGTTGAAGGGTGCTAAATACTTCTCGAAAATAGATTTGAGAAGTGGGTATCACCAATTGAAGGTAAGAAAGGAGGATATACCTAGAACGGCATTCAGAACTCGGTACGGACATTACGAGTTTCTGCAGCCTTTTGGTTTAACAAATGCCCCTGCCGCGTTCATGGATTTGATGAACAGGGTATTTAAACCATTTTTAGACAAGTTCGTAGTGGTGTTTATCGACGACATTCTGGTGTATTCCAAAACTCAAGAAGAACACGTGGAACATTTACGTCTGACATTGGAGACACTAAGAAAGGAAAAGTTGTACGCGAAGTTCTCTAAGTGTGAATTTTTGCTCGATCGTGTACAATTTTTGGGTCATGTGATTGACAAAGATGGGATTTCAGTAGATCCATCGAAAGTGGAAGCTGTAATCAATTGGGAACAACCAAGAACACCTTTGGAGGTGAGGAGTTTCTTGGGACTGGCCGGTTATTATAGAAGATTTATACAAGATTTTTCTAAGATAGCCACTCCGTTAACAAATTTGACACGAAAAGCTGTGAAATTCGTTTGGACGGAAAAGTGTGAAGAGCGCTTCCAAGATTTGAAGAAGAAGCTAAGTATGGCACCTGTGTTAACCCTACTGGATAATACAGGAAATTTTGTGGTGTATAGTGATGCCTCACACAAAGGATTGGGTTGTGTTCTTATGCAAAACGGCAAAGTTATTGCCTATGCATCAAGACAACTGAAGGATTACGAGAAAGGTTACCCGACTCATGATTTAGAATTGGCTGCAGTGGTATTTGCTCTCAAGATATGGAGACATTATCTGTATGGAGAGAAATGTGAGATCTACACAGACCACAAAAGTCTGAAGTATATTTTCGATCAGAAGGACCTGAACATGCGTCAGAGGAGATGGATGGAATTGATAAAGGATTACGATTGTGAGATCTTTTATCATCCGGGCAAAGCGAATGTGGTTGCAGATGCTTTAAGCAGGAAAGGTCGGGAAAAATTAATGCTGATAACAACTCAGGAGGAGCTCATTTCAGCAATGACAAAGTTAGAATTGAAAATCAAATTTCCACAGGAAACCGACGAACGACTATTTCATCTAGAAGCAGGTCCAACTTTACTGGACAAGGTGAAAAACGCTCAGTTACAAGATGAAGAATGTGGAAAGATAAAAGAGAATATGGTTGATGGTAACAATACGAAATACAAGGTCGATACCGAAGGATTACTACGGTACGAGGGAAGAATCTAGGTTCCAGCAACACCAGAACTGAAAAACGAAATCCTGACCGAAGCTCATAGCTCAAGATATTCGATTCATCCAGGAAGCACGAAGATGTATCAAGATTTACGCCCACATTTTTGGTGGCCGAATATGAAAAGGGATGTCGCAGAATGCGTGGCTAAATGTTTGACATGTCAAAGAGTAAAAGTCGAACATCAAAGACCCAGCGGATTACTTCAACCGTTGGAAATATCGGAATGGAAGTGGGAACATATCACGATAGATTTTGTGGTGGGTCTTCCAACTACTCAGAAAGGATACGATGCAATTTGGGTAATAGTAGACAGACTGACAAAATCTGCACACTTTTTGCCAATAAAGATTAGATTCAATCTTGATCAGCTGGCAAAACTATATATTAAAGAGATCGTTGCAAGACATGGAGTTCCAGTGTCAATTGTGTCAGACAGAGATCCGAGGTTCACATCAAACTTCTGGAAGAGACTACAAGAATGTATGGGAACACAGTTGCGAATGAGTACGGCATATCATCCGCAAACAGATGGCCAAAGCGAACGAACGATCCAGACATTAGAAGATATGTTGAGAGCATGCGTCATGGATTTCAAAGGAAGCTGGGAAGAGCAATTACCGTTGGTGGAATTTGCCTACAATAATAGTTATCACGCGAGCATCGGCATGCCGCCTTACGAAGCGTTATACGGCAGAAAGTGCAGAACTCCACTGTACTGGGATGAAGTTGGTGAACGTCAACTGTTAGGACCAGAATTGGTGCAACAAACTGCTGAGGTTATCAAACTCATCAGGATAAGATTGGTAGCAGCTCAAGACCGACAGAAGAAGTATGATGATCAACACAGGTAAGATCGTGCATTTGACGTAGGAAGCTATGTATTCCTAAAAGTTTCTCCTTGGAAGGGGAAAATTTGTTTCGGTAAGAAGGGAAAACTAAGCCCGAGGTTTATTGGACCCTTTGAAGTGCTGCGAAGAGTGGGAGAAGTGGCTTACGAGGTAGCTCTACCTCCAGAGTTGGAAAATATTCATAATGTTTTTCACATTTCGGTGTTACGACCATATAAACCCGACTACAAACATGTGATCGAGTACGAACCGTTGCAGTTCGAGAAAGATTTGTCTTATGAAGAGGTTCCTATCCAAATAGTCGACAGGAAAGAACAAGTGCTCAGGAATAAAGTGATACCTTCTGTGAATGTGATTTGGAGGAACCACAACGCTGAAGAAGCAACGTGGGAACTCGAAGAGAAAATGTTGAAAGAATACCCTGAGTTATTTGTTTAATCTGTGTCTTCGATTCTGAGGACAGAATCTTTGTAAGTAGGGAAGAATGTAACGAATGTGTTGTTTGAGTTGTGATTCTGAGGACAGAATCCTTATATGAGGGGAATGATGTAACATTCCATATTTTTTAAAATGTAAGTTATAAATATTTATTGATTTATATAAATATTTATTGGATGTGTTTATTATTGAATAAGTAATTGTTCAATTTGATTGAGTTTATTTAGTTAATTATTTATTTGCTAAATAATTAATGTAATTAGTTAATTATTTATTTGTTAAATAATTAATGTGTTATGTGGATTGAATTATGTGATTAAGTAATTTATTTAATAAATTGTTATTTCATAAAGTGTGACAAATAACTATGTGATAAAGAGTTATTAAAATAAATTAAAGTCATTTAATTTAGTTTTGCCAAACAAGGTGTAAGTATATTAATCATTTAAATTTTAATGGGTTGCCAAACAAAGCCTTATGGCTTTTGGGTTTCATTTGAATTTAAACTATTAATTAAATAAATAAAATAAATATATAATATATATTATTTTTAGTAACTGCTATATTAATACGATCATTAGTTGAGCGTCAGTTTTTATTGAATTGAAAAGGCGAGCGCTGTTTTTTTTTAGTATACGTATATTGCCATTTGGTTTACCTTAGAGTTGTCTGCTAAAAAAAAGAAAGGAAGAAAGGAGAGAGTTCTCAGAGAGTTGAGAGAGAGAAGTAGCAAAAGAAAGTCATCATTGTTTAACAAAGATTGTCTAAAACAAAAGGTATGTACATAACTTAACCATTGATATTTTACGCCATATATTTTATGTGAATTTATATTGTCTCTGTGTTCTCAATTTGACTGTAAGACGAAGTTCTTTACAAACTTTCTAGAATTCGAATGTTTTATTATTTGATTTTGAAATCATGTGTATTAATAGATAACATATATGTTGATGATTGTATGTTTAATAATGTATAGGTAAGAGTATGATAAATTACGTATACACGAAAGGAATATTTTTTTTAACAGTAAACTTATATGCATGAATATGAAATTTTTTGAAAGTTAATAAAAATTAGTATGTGCTTATGTTAATTGAGACTTGTGTTTAATTGGGTAAGAAATTAAGTAGAGCAAGGAATCGAATGGAGATGGATGTGTTTACTGTGTCAAGATATTTCTTCAATGGAGTCTGTATTTTTTTTTAAAACACAGTGTTTTCAGAGAATTAGTTCTCTGCTATTGTTGTTTAGTTGTGTAAAATTAGTACACAAATGCTTCATAACTTTTATGTGTAATTTTTATGAAGTTATACATATTGTTAGATGTCATTGGTTGTTAAAAATAATTTAGACAGTAGCTTTGCTCTGTCTTTCGGGTTGGTTCTGTGAGTTTCGGCGCCCCAGCGTCAAAATTCACGCCCCAGCGCCAAATTTCGCGCCCTGGCGCCATGGTTCGCGCCCCAGCGCCAAAATGGGCCAGTAGCTCGCGCCCCAGCGCTGTAGCTCGCGCCCCAGCGCCACTGTTCCGAGCCTAGTTGGGCAGTTTTGACCTCCTGTAGTATAACGGCCATAACTTTTTTATACGAACTCCGATTGATGTAATTCAAGATGATTCGGAAAGAGGATGAGTAGACCTACAACTTTAATTCTTTAAATTTTTTAATTTGAGGTCTGTAACAGTAGTCAAAATGGCCATCTTTAGGACTGTTGTGTATTTGGAGCCAATCGGAGGGCATCGGGATGCACGAATGCAAGTGCAACCCTTTGGGTATTAGTATAACTTAAGGATAACATGTTGGACATGTATTAGGATGTTGTATCAAGTTGTTAATGTACACGTGGTGCAATGGCATGATCATTTAAGTAGTTGTAATAAAGCTAAAAAGTAATGTTCATGAAAGATGTGTTGTTGTTTAATCTTAAACTTAGTTAGTAGCTATACTAAGAGTAATAAAGGAACTCATAAAGGTAATGTTAGTGTAACTAATGTGTATTGTCAATGCATATGGTATGTGTAGGACTTGGGGTGAACGTGAATAGTAATTATTTAACCTACACACGAGGCAAGTTCTCTAACCTTTGCTACTTTATTATTCAGCAAGGTTACTTTTCACTATTATGTTACACTTATGCAAGTTCTCTAACTCTACTTTTATAATTGTGCAAGTTTTCTTAACTCTAAACTTGTTATATTAGCATGCAAGTACCTTTAGTTTATCGTTCAAGTTATTATTTGTTGTGCATGCTTAATATTAAATTCTAAAATGTAACCTTAGCTTAACGTTGTTCAAAGCAAGGTATGATAAGTTATTCAATTGTTATGCTATTAGATTATTCCTAAAGTATGAACTTAGAACGAAATATTTATTCAGTATGATCATTCAATAACATAGTGTTATTATCTTGTATTCAACTAATCCTTAGTTGATGTCCATTGAACTCTAAATTTCCTTAAAAACTTATCCAAACCAAACTTACTTTGGTGCGAACTTGTATTTTAAATACTGAGATGAACAACTCTTTTAATAGAGGTTTACGCTTAGCGTTAAAATGGTTGTGCACAATACATTGTACGAAGGGTTGATTCCCCTAAGTACGTGGAGTCCTTATAGTCTTATGACTGTTAAAGTTAAAGTTGAAAGATTACTTATAACTGTGGACATGATTCGTGGTCATTAGACCCTCGGTGAATGTTATAATTTTCAGAAAGTTAATAGAATATATTGTTCAGTTCTATTGAGCCTAATATTGGCAATTGATGTGAAAGTTTAAAGATTTACTTATTGTTATTTCAAGTGGGCCTTGTTTGCTCACTCTTGCCTGTAAAATTTCTTACAGCTAAAGTTGAAACGGGTGACGTACCTAGCACCAGTAAGGGAAAAGGAAAGATGAATAAATACTGAAGACTTGTAATAGTTTTGATAGTTTACTTTCAGAATTTGATTTAAAGATTGTAATGAAGTTATTTAATTTTCCGCATTTGAATGATTGTTGTTAAAGGTTGGATAACCTGAGAGATTTCTTTTATTTAAGTTTAATCATGTATGGGAAGGTTTTCTTTTATTATTCAATTCTATTATGATTGGGTAGTTAGAAATGAATGTTTTGATTACGTGAACACCAAATCTTGATGATAATGAAGTACCGGGATTTGGGGGTGTCATAGCAATAACCCAAAAAGCTTCAGGAGCAATCACCCTTTTATTTGTAGTTTTGACTAATTTTGGAGCTACCACCTGTCAATAATATATCAATTGATTACACTATATCTTTGTGAAAAGTTTTACACAACTGAAAGTAGGGCTTTACCGAGTGGCCTTTGGCCCAGTGGTATGACCCAACTCATCATGTTTCCCATGAGGTTGGGGGTTTGAGTTGTGTGGTGTGTGCTCAAATTAGCGACAAAAAAAAACAGAGTTAAGGCTATATAAGGTAGAATTAAATAGTACCCTCTTTTGGGATAAAATAAGTTTACTATCACATACAACCGCTCACATACTATCAAATAGACTTAGTGTTTGGGATATATATCAAATGGTCTTAGACCAAAAATTAATCTAAAGATAAACAAATATAGTTTAAGGTTATGTTTGGATATTGAAAAATGCAAGTGAAGAGAAAGAAGGAAAATGATTAAAAAAAAGGAAATTAAAAATAATATTGTTCAATGAAAATATTTGGTGTCCCGTGATCAAACGTGATAACATATAGTTTGAGGAAAACTAATTAATTATTTTGTTGGTAAGAGGAAAATTATAGTTTGAGGTTTTTTTTTGTCTTTACCAGAATTTTTTTTAACTTTTTTTTAAATATGATCATAGAGATCACTAGGCTAGATCAGACCTTACTGCTCCAACACTTTAGTGCATGGTTGTCTGAGTTAAGAGTAAATGACACTCTAATCCCTAAGTGGTTTTTTAAAGTTTGAGTAATTCCGGGTTTTGTATATTTTAGTTGATCGAGGTTCCAATTTGGATGGGTTTGGTTTTTTGTTCAACTTTTATGGGGTTTAGTGCGTGATTATGGATTTAAGCTCAAAATTGATTGTTATTTGTATTTATTTAGTACAGGAAAATGAAGGTTTACAAGTTAGTGACATTCTTGAAGGAATACATGGTGTTTAGAAGTTAGTGGTATTCTTGAAGGTATTTACTGCTCTGCTTCTGTAAGCTCTGCTCATTGTTTTGATTGAATGATTATTATGTGTATACATGGTGTTAATGACTGCTATACATGGTGTTTTGATTCCAGTAATAATGATTATTATTGCTTTTGCGCAAAAGAAATAATAATCTTGATACTTAAAGCAGTCATTGTTACTACTGTTATTTTCCTTACCTCTTAATTGAACTGAACTCATATACTACTGTTGTGTCTCACTATTTTATTTGCATTATATTGACTTGATTTTGGTGCTGACAGTATATGTGTTCAAGGAGAGTAAGATAACGAAATATTGTTATAAATACCTAACCTTAATTAGGCATATCCCTCATTTGTTATTATAGATTTCAGTATTTTTCACTATTTGTCATTTATGTTTCAAGAAAACTTTTGGAAGGAAAAAAAGAAAAAAGAAAAGATATACATTTGGATAAAACAATAAAGGTGGGATAACAATACTTAATTCTAGATCCATACCATTTGCTGGATGGTATGGATTCTTCATCGTCCTTCACTTCAGATCTTACGGATCCCTCCTCTTCTGCATCTATCTTTCCGCCTAATTCCCCCAAGGTAGCCTTTTGTTTTTCCTTTCGATTATTATACTACAAAACTTTTATTGAGCATTGATGTTTGAGAATTTATTGGGATTTTAGAAACCCCAATAACAGAGAAACCCATATCACGGATGTTTTTGAGTTGTTGTTCCCACATCATGGATGTTTTTGGGTTGTTTTTGTGCCTACCTCTTCTTTTTGGCTTACTTGTTTGGCCCTTTGGAATAGGCGTCTCACGCTAAGCCGACAATCTCCACTGCGCTTTCCTCTATACATTCCATTGCATTAATGTTTCATTAAAATTATGAACCGTGCTAGCTAGGTAAATAAATCAAACCCAAGATGCAAACTTTTAGCACATTTACTGTGTTATATAATTTAAGTTTTTTCAAAATTGCAAAACAACTAATTATTGAGTTTTTTTGCTTCATACAGACTATTTTTCCTTTATTATTTTTTACAATGAGGACACTATGGGTTGGTTCTCCGGAAGATCTGGCAAACACTTCCCCCAACTTCCTTTCTAATGCAGATTTTTTAGAACAATTTTCTCAAGCTCTGAGCAAAATCAGCGAACAAGCTCTCACTACCTCTGGCCCAAATTATTTTGCGTTATTTGCACTTAACTGCATAATTATTTGAGCAATTATCGGACTGTGGTTTAATTTATTCAAAAATAAAATATATTATTTGATAAATAATTTTTAAAGCACCTTATTTAGATAAGATATTGATAGTACTTTGGTTATGTCACATATCACTCTCAAACATAGTTTTTGAATTTAAAGTGTTTTTAGTTCATCAAAATGTTATGCCAAGAGAAGTTAATTCGGTTTTTCCGAATAAAAAGAATATACTCTCATGTATCATTTTATAGCCCATACACATAGCTTATCATGCACATTATTTTGTATTTTTTTTGTAACCTTTCTTTAGTTACTATAATATTATTTATTTTTAAAGCTAAAAGTCATTATACTAACTTATTATTCTACAATGATTTTATTTTTAAATAACTATGTACTAAAAATATAAGGAAAATAGTATGAAATAATAAATGAAATTAAAAAGCGTAATATATATTATAAAATATATCAATAATTAAACTTTATTTACCACAATATTTGTTTCCGATGAGAGATCTTAAGTTAATTAATGTTAAAATAAATTCCTCACCCAAAAAAATTACATAATTATATTAACACAAACTCAATGTGTTATTAACACAAACTCAATGTGTTAAACTTTTTACTAGAAAACAGTAAATAGACAACACGAAAAAAACGTTGCGATTTCAGTCAGAAAAACGTCGTGGTTAAAGGTGTCATCTATTTGACACCCTTACACAACGTTTTAAAAATGTTGTAATTAAGCACAATACACAACGTTTTTTAGGAAAAAAACGTTGTAAATTTGTTTTTCAAAAATTAACAGATGCTTAAAAACGTTGTAGTAGGTATGATTCCACAACGTTTTCTGAATAAAAACGTTGTAGTTTAGTATATCAGACAACGTTTTTAACCAATTTATACAACATTTTTAAAATGTTGTAGATAAAGAAAAAAATAAGAATAAAAAATATTGTAGTTCACCTATATTACCAATGCACCTGCAATGCCATGATATATAACTAAAAGGTCTAAATTCTCATTTAAATTTAAAACCAAAATGTATCAACCATTAAAAATACATCCCAATAATACCATTTGTTTACAGTTTCAAATGTCTCAAGCATTGATTATGAAATAACATGAATTAAAAAATACAAGTGAAACTAAATTAGTGATATGGCGTATAAGAATCATAAATTATATAGACTTCAAATAAAAATACAACTTGGATTCAATTTCTTTTCCACCAAAATATGGGTTAAATGCAAAACCGGCCACTGAACTATTCTGATATTTGGGTATTGAGCCCCTTTCTTCTGGTCAACGCAAACTGAGCCCTTTTCTAGTAAAAAATTTGGACTTTGAACCCCGAGGCGCCGCATGTGTGTTGACCTGGTGACGTGGCACACGTGACGCCTACGTTGCACACGTCACCAAGTATGACGTGGTATTTAATTATAAAATTTGACACTTGTCCAATGACATGGCAGATATTTTAAATTTTTTCCAAAACTTGCCTCTCCTCATACTCGAACCCACGACCAAACATTGGAATTTTGATCACTCTACCACCCAAACAACACAGACCTTGCTGTTAGTAATCTGCAAGAAATAAATTTTATATCAAAACATGATATTTCCTCCAAAACAATTAAAACACTTACAGATAAATAACTGTTATAATAATAATAATAATAACAATAACAATAATAATTACTTATTGTTATTATTATTATTATTATTCAAATAAATAACTGTTATTATTATTATTATTATTATTATTTTATTTTATTATCCGTGTATGCATGTATCCGTGTATGCTAAATTTTTTAAATGCATGTGTAGACAAAATGGAAAGTATTTATGCATGTGTATCCGTGGATACACAAAAGAAAAAGAAATGTATGCATGCATCGAGCATTTAATGCATTCAAAGTTGGCATTTTTTAAGTCTGAAGCTTTGCAAATTTTCGGATGAACTGATGATGGGCAATCCATGCAAAACAAACTAATAAATCTCATCCAAACATTACATTTTAACCAAAAGAATTTCAGCCCTTGATTTTTCAAAAAGACCCTTGAATGTTCTCTTTTTCTTATTAGTTTAAAAAATTAAATTATACAAGTCAATAAACTCCACCACCAACGGCAACAAGAAATATTATTATTATTATTATTATTATTATTATTACTATTTTATTTTATTTTTATTTTTATTGTTATTATTATTGTTATTATTATTATTATTATTGTTGTTATTGTTATTATTAGTAGTAGTACTATTATTATTATTATTATCATCTTTAAAATAACTAACTGTTATTATTATTATTACTATTTTATTTTATTTTAATTTTTATTATTATTGTTGTTATTATTATTATTGTTATTGTTATTGTTATTGTTATTATTATTATTTTATTTTATTATTATTATTATTATTTTATTTTATTATTATTATTATTATTATTATTATTATTATTATTATTATTATTTTTATTATTATTATTTTTTTTTTTTATTATTATTATTATTATTATTATTATTATTATTATTATTATTGTTATTGTTATTGTTATTGTTATTGTTATTGTTATTGTTATTGTTATTGTCAGTAATAACAGTTATTTATTTGAATAATAATAATAATAATAACAATAAGTAATTATTATTATTATTGTTATTATTATTATTATTATTATTATTATTATTATAACAGTTATTTATCTGTAAGTGTTTTAATTGTTTTGAGGGAAATATCATGTTTTGATATAAAACTTATTTCTTGCAGATTACTAAACAGCAAGGTTTGTGTTGTTCAGGTTGTAGAGTGATCAAAATTTCAATGTTTGGTCGTGGGTTCGAGTACGAGGAAAGGCAAGTTTTGGAAAAAATTTAAAATACCTGCCATGTCATTGGACAAGTGTCAAATTTTATAATTAAATACCACGTCATACCTGGTGACGTGTGCCACGTAGGCGCCACGTGTGCCACGTCACCAGATCAACGCACATGTGGCGCCACGGGGTTCAAAGTCCAAAATTTTGACTAGAAAAGGGCTCAGTTTGCGTTGACCAAAAGAAAGGGGCTCAATACCCAAATTTTATAAAAGTTCAGTGGCCGGTTTTGCATTTAACCCACCAAAATATAGAAGAACCAGCTGTCCCTGGGATAAAACCTGAACCAAATTCAATTTGCAGAAGTTATAAGACTTGTCCATGCACTTCAATGAAGCCTTGGCCCAAATAAAGACATGCAAACTATCAGCATAATCTGAGAAGTATTGTTACCTTTAAGCTAGTGGCACTAATCTTTTCAGCCAGTTGGTCTACAGCCACGTTACTTGGAGCACTTACCGAGAAGTATTGTTACCTTAGCATCAACCACTGTTATGGATATTTTATGGAGTTTCAGCAATCCTGCAGCTTCTACACATAGTTGTACTATGGAACCATATCCCAAAATTGCAACTCTACTGCCTTCCATCAATATTATTCCCTTTCCAACCTGTAAATGATCAAAGAAAAAACTAATTACTTTCTTATTCTTAATAATTCTCCATTGAGCTAATCTGTAAGTTGGCTATCTTTAATACTAACCTCAATTGGCTTTCCCTTGTTATTAAAAGGAAGAACTGCTCCAACTCCATTACCCCTAGGGAACCTGAAGCAGCTCGGTCTGTCGTCAATGGCTGCTGCTGTTGCAACTATGTGTATGAGCTCTGCTTCATCAGATGGAGCCATTACGACCATGTTTGGCAAGCAAGCCATGTATGCAATGTCAAATGCTCCATAATGGGTAGGTCCATCTGCTCCAACTAAACCAGCTCGATCCATTGCAAAGCGAACAGGTAATTTCTGAAGATCCACGTCATGGACGACCTTTCACAGATATCCATTTAATGAATTAGTCTAAAATTTCATAATGAAGACAGATACAACTTATCAATTAATGAAATCATCTATCATGATGACTGATGACTCACCTGATCATAGCCTCGTTGCAGGAATGATGAATAGATAGCACAGAATGGCAATCAGACTCTTCAAATGCACAGGTAACCTTAAGACGACGATTTACTCTATCATTCACAATATAATGCCTATCATCGGGATACTCATTCTTGATTCTTATAACTTCCTATAATAATTTAATTGTGAGAAACTTATTTGAAAATTAGAGCTAATATGCAGCAATAATATGAGAGACCATATAAGAATTACACCGTAATAAAATTGTATAACTTGTATCTTGGACTAATGAGAGACAACCCTCAGAAAATTGATGATTCGTGGTATAAGAGGCCTGAGTTAATCACAGGGCATGATGATCCATGGTAATAAATTTTTCAGCTTGATGATTCATGGTATAAGAGGCTTCAATTAATTCACAAGGCATGACAAACAAGAGTAAAATTGGTAAGAAGTTATTTGGATGGCTAATTTTTTGGGTAAATAAAGAAAGATTATGCTAAATGCCTCTAAATTTTGTTTGAGAAGTTGATGTAGACACTTCAACAGAGCATCTAAAATTAGTTTGAAAAGAAAAGCAGACATTTTTAAGCAAGTAAGAATTGTATTAAACGCTAGGATGAGACAACCTCAGATTCCAGAAGTAGTCGGTGCTCATCACCAGTAAAGATAGGAGTACTGCCCAAGAAAATGGGAAGTTATAACCCAACTCCAAGTAAATGAACTCCAGTAAATAATGATGAAGAGCAACAACCAACCTTATTAGCACATCAGAAAGAGCACTTGCACCAGGAGGAACATGAACAATGTGGCTGCTGTCATTATTGTTTACAGCAACAACCAGGGCCTCAAGCTTCTCTGTCTTTGCATCATCTTCCTCGCCAAAGTTAACAACATCAAGAGCAACACTGTTCTTTTTTAACGTCCTTCCGATCATCTTTAGTACCTTCTTATCATATTTAATAGGACTGGAAGCATGAAACTCACATTATAAGGATAAGGCATCAAACTACATTATGGGAACCCCCCACCCCCTCCCCCCCAAAAAAAATAAAAAATAAAATAAACACACACACACACCAGAGAAAAAACATAAAGGGTACCTACCCTCCAGCAAATACAATAATTCTTTGTTGCTGCTTCTTGTTTTGGCGATGGTTGAGGGCTAACTGAGCTACTTGGATCCCTGCTGCCAAGTTCATCACACCACCTATGTCCAAACCTGGATTAACAAAGTATGTAACTTCAATAAATTGCCAATAAATAGGAAAATGATCAATGAAAGAGAAAGGAGCCAATTCTGGCTGTATTAAATATTCATGTTTGGAGCATATTTAGTGCGACTTTGGCTGGTCATGTAATCATACATTCTCGTCTAGCTTAAGTTTTTTTTACCCCATAGAGTTTTAATGTTCTTCTATATTATATTCCCTTTCTTATCTGTATACACCACATGTACATGAAATAGAAGTGGGTTTATGAATACAAGTTACTAACATATGCATATATGTAAGTATGTACACACGCGCACACATAGAGAGACACAAACCTTAAATCCAGATTTTCAAATAGCAATTGCAACTGCACGAAACTGCAGATAGTCTTTTAACTTGGACATAACAAATGACCTTGCAATCTGAAAAGAAATTAAAATGAGATTATGTTACCAATTTTATAAGAGAAAAGATTCAATCTCGAAACAAATTTAGGAGCCCAAAAGATAAAATAGTTCAAGAGGAATAGTAGAGAAAAAGATTGTAATACTGTCAAGCTCATATATAAGCAAGTAAGCAACATATCAAAAAATATAGTTTAAAGAGAGGGCTTTATGACAATTTTTTACAAGTAATTTTCATACACATTAGAGTAGTCCTTTCAAATTACTTCTTTGAGAATAAGTGATTACACATTATACTACTCCAACCACAATGATGATAGCCACTACCCAAAGAAACAGAGTATCAGTTAACTAAACTAAATGAGAAACAGCCATACACTTTTCAAGCTTACAGTTAAGTAATAATGAGTTGTATAATGCCAAAGTACTACTTACAGCACTAGAGGACCCCAAGGCCCAAGATCTTGCTCTACCCATATGAGGAAGTCCTTTAATATCTGTAAAAAAGTGATCCCTTCAGATATGTACTACAACATATATCAAACAACTATAAATATAATCATTTTCAGATTATATATGTACCCTACCTCCAATACTGTAACAATTAGCCTAGACTCCACACACTAGTAGTATCCGAATCAAACGCCCGTTTATCATCCAAAAATATAGTATCAACAATATCCACAACCTTGACAGCTTGTTCATCCACGCCTTCGTCGTCCTCTGCACCTTCAGCAGAAGGGTTAGCCCCAATGTCTACATCGACTGCTCCTTGAACAACCCACTAGTCAAGCCCCACATAAAAAAATCACTTGCAAAAGGATTTCTACCAATCCAGCAACTAAATCAAGCGAATAACAATCAACATACAAATAGCAAAGGTGCGGATATTATTACCTTGATAGCCTCAATAGCATATTCAACCTACAATCGGCCTTCGGGAGAGAAGGTATTCACACCTCTGTCGTACTCGGTCCTGAAACAATCGGCCTTACCGGTGAATAAAGTTAGGTAAGACTTGAGGGAGATGCAACTGTATTGAATTTGTATGAGGAGAAAAAGCTAAGGTCACAGTGAATAGATGTTTTGTTTATATGTACGAGGAGAAAAAACTCAGATCGGTAGATCTCATGAGAAACATACCTTCCATGGGGTAGTACGGCATCTCTCATAAGCATCTTCGAAGGAATCCCTTGTTCTTTCGTAAGCATCGCCAATCTTCGAAGGAATCCCTTCTTCTCTCCCTAACTCTTACTCACTCTAAAACACAGAGGAATAAACAAACCCTAGGCTTGATTTAGTTGCGCGTTTTTATCTCCGTGTTTTAATTTTAATTTTTAGCTCCGTGTTTTTTCATATAGACAACGTTTTTTTAAAAAAAACGTTATTTAGTTAAAATCAAAAAAATATTCTTTTAAATAGATAACGTTTTTGCATATATATCTACAACATTTTTTTTAAAAACGTTATAAAAAAAAATATCACAATGTTTTTATAAAAAACGTTGTCTTTTAAACGTTGTCTATTTACTATTTTGTGGTAGTGGCCAAGTGTCCAAGTGGATTCAATAGTGGCACACAAACTCAATAATGGTGTGGCACACATACAAAATGGTGTGGAACACAAACTCAATGGTGTGGAACACAAACTTAATGGTGATACTGGTTCCTAGAAAGAACTAACAAAGAAATTCAATTAAGTTAATTAATACACAATTCAATTAAGTTAATTATCTCATATGAAGTGTTAACCGTTCTATTACTTATATTGCTAAGTGTCCGTTTGACGGAGCAGTGCACTGTAGTATAATCAGATAAAATATTTTTAGATTAGAAAATTTTACAAAAGTAATTTCAGAAGTAGCATGGTTACATAATATATACCAAAAAGTGTGGTGTAAACCTGCATCTTTTACAACTATTTTACATGGTATTAAAATATTTTTATAATTAATGCATCTTTTACAACTATTTTTATTTCAATGCACCGCACCGTGGTTGTTAGTTGTAGTAGATTTTTCTTGCATCAATAACAACTAGGTCTTATATATGTTTGACTAGCAAATTAAAATAATTTTTATTGCATTCCAGAAGTCTTCCAATATCAAAGTGCAGGATGAACACGAAAAGTTTCAAGCATGTGCAAACGCAATTCAGATACTTTATCTAGATGATGATACAAAAAGAATTTAGGAATCAATCAACCCATTATCTAAAGTTTATATCTAAAGTCTATAACTCCTACAGTTGGGTCGTCAATGTATGTATGTAACTTTTCATTTTTAATTAGGTATGTTAAGTAAAATCATGCCAATGTAACTAAAAACTAAAATCATAAGCAACGGAAAGTCTGAAAAATTACTGATAATTTGATACCTGGTTGTAAGACAACCATGTTTGAAGGCTTAGGCTATAGAACATTGGGTATGGCTAATGTGAAAGTCTTCATGTTTCAGCAGCATCCACAATCCTGCAGATTTCACATAACTCAAATATCAACTGTTTTCTAATTTTCATCAACCGCCCCAATAGTAAATGGGCAGGTTGGGTGGGGAGAGGGTCAGATTCAAGATTTCTTAACCACTGTGTGCTTTGTTTTAGGGGGTCCTCTTGAAAGTTGAAGGTTTTGGATTGTTCTGCTCTTTTAATTTTTTTGAGGTATTACTTTTTTTCATGTAAAATGAGTGAATGGATTTGGTTCGCAACTTATTGCATCTTTTTTATATTCTTCTTCATTTTTCAAGTGAAGGATTTATTACAGTTTGAACTATGAATAAAAGTTAAGTAAGTCATGTTTAAAAGATTTATTACAGTTTGAACAATAAATGACAGTTAAGTCGATCCTGTTATCTGATGTAGTGTTTTGGGTACCTTTATGCTTGATAGTGCTTTATTCACATACTGAGATACTGCAATTTAATTTTTTGAATGCATTTCAGGTTTATGTAGTTCTGCGAATAAATATAGATGCATTACCTTAAAATATTATAAATATATTATAATATTATGTTATGATTTTTATTAATATTTAATATTAAATAAATATTAATGATAAGAGAATAATGTGGTATTTATATTATATAAATACGATATAAGTGATTTAAAAATTGTGATAAATGGTACTCTCTCTGTCCCAAATTATCTGCTGTTTTAGCAAAAAAAATTTGTCCCACAATATCTGCTTTTTCAAGATTTTAATGTATTTTTTCTTTTATTTTCCAAGCTTGCCCCTTTACCTAATGATTGATAGTCATTACTATCATCCTCTCTCCACACATATATATGCACTCATACTTTCTCTCTCTACATACTATTTGTCTATTTAATACACTCATACTTTCTCTCTCTTCCTCTCTCCGCACATATATATATACACTCAAACATTCTCTCTCTTTAAACTATTTGTCTATTTAATGCACTCATACTTTCTCTCTCTTCCTCTTTCTACATACTATTTCATGCACTCTTTTTTAAACACCTTTTTCATAATTCCACTAATAAGGGTATTTTAGTATTTTTATCACACATATTGGTATCTGTGTGGAACTCTAGAACAACAGATAATTTGGGACGGAGGGAGTAATAATTACTTAAAAATTATTACGAGCCTATGAAAAATATTTTGAATAATAATAAAATTATCTAAGTTAATTGTTAAGTGTTTAGACCGAGTCTTAGTGATATTAGGCTCGAGAATTATCTGACTAGACCATCGAAATGTTAGAATTGTGTCGGATTCAACTCAGACTAAAATAGTTTGACTTGATACCGAGTCTTAGGTAGTTTGTGGACTAATAGGATTTGTGTCTATGTGGCTAAGTTACTTTATATATATATAACAATATTATACTGTGATGATGTTATTCTAATATTGAAAATCTATATTATTAATATTAGGTTTTCGGATAAAGCGATATAAACTGTGTAGTAGTAGTAAGTGAAATAGGCAAGTTCCTAACCTTGAACTTCTAATTATTGTGCAAGTTTTCTTAAACTCGACCTCGAGTTGTTTCATTCGAACATGCTTATGATTAATCATTGTTGATTACCATGTCTATGAATTATTGATTCGCACTCTGTGCATATTGCATGTGTTCATCAGGTATGAAAGGCTGATCACCTTCATTACCATCTAGTCTAATTATAATTATTCATGTTCTTTCTTGACCATTCAATTCCTATTGATTTGGTCGTTCAGTTATGAAAATTTGTTCATGCTAATTCACAAATATATTGTGGAATGTTAGCCAGCTATTATTCAAATTCTTTCAATCATGATATATCCTCAAATAAACTTAAACTTGCTGGGCAAACTTGTTGCTCACCCTTGCTATATCATGATAAACATTGTAGATTAAGACGAATACGTCAGATACAGATAAAGTCAAAGACAAGTCCAATTTAGGAGTATATGTGCAGATAAAATTGTAACAGTATTGTATATTAATGACATTGTAAGTCAAATAAGTTATGAATGGTGTATAAGTTAAGGTAACTCGACCTTGGGGATTGATGTGTAAAGTTTAATGTATAAATAATTTATGTTTATATCTTCCGCAATTAAATATAGAAATAGTATACCAGATCTGTGGTGATTAGTACCTGGATCTGGGGCTTTTGTACTTGGTATCAAAGTTGTAGGTTATGAACCTAGGGTAGTGTTATCCTAGTCTAATAACCACAATGATTAGGATAAGGACTAACTCAAATAGAGTTAGTGAGTCGGTAAGATTCAAAGATGAATCTCAATGAGTTATAAAGATACGGAGTTCCCTAACTCTGACAATAAAGGTGAACAGTAGTGATAAATAGATAGAGTCTAAATGACTAAAAATACAAGGATAGGAGATCGTAAAATAAAACGATCATAGCATAGAAATGAATCTTAATATATACGATGAGATCACTCCATGATCTGATAAGGTTATAGTATGGAGAAGGATCAAGTAAATGATTGAAAAGTTTACGGCAAAAATGTTGTGTGTCAGATTGTACTATGAATTAATACGAGGAAAATTCAGGAAAGGATTATGAATATGGATTAAATGAAATTCGTATTGAGAATGGAGTTAGGAATAAGTGGGATTTCAGATGTACTATAAATTATGTTGCGTTGTTTGTTATATACGTGTTGAGAAGGTAATTCTTTTCGCATATGTATAACAGATAGGTAGGTTATAGGTAGAGAATATAAGATTAAGTACGAGTTCTTAAAACTCATACTTATGGTAAGTTTGTGACTCATAATTATATGAAATATTTATGAACCCCTCAGCGAATGGACGCCAAAGGTCTGACTAGGACAAGTTCTTAAACTCATATGTTTTTGTCTGTATTTTTGCCTCCCCGTTGGTTATCATTGCTCTGATGACTGCTGTCACCGGTATGACCCTGGTTGTGGTCCCTCGGTTGAACATACTCATTATCTCGCTCTAATAATTGAGCCATGTTGACAACATCTGAATATAGAGAAAATTTATGAGAAATGAGATATTGACGTATGTCGGGTTTCAAACCTCTCAGAAATATCCGCATCATACGTTTCTCATTCTCCACCAAATGAGGTGCAAACCTGGATAACTCCGCGAACTTAGCCTCATACTGGGACACAGTCATGTTGTTCTATTCCAGTCTGATAAACTCTACCTCCTTCATATGACGGATACTTTCAGGAAAGTACTTGTCATTAAACAGTTTCTGAAACGCTTCCCAAGACATATTGAGTGCGGCTGACTGGGTACGCTTCACAGATTTTCACCGATAATCTGCTTCATTACGGAACATAAAGGTGGCGAATGGAACCTTCTGTTCCTCCGTGCATCCCAAGACATCGAATATCTTGGTAATTTGCTTGACCCACGTTTCCGCCTTAATCGGGTCCAGCTTTCCCCAGAATTTAGGTGGTCCCAACTCTTTGAACTACTTGGCTGTGACAAACCGCGCGTTGCTATCATTTCCACCTGTATTTTGTACACGAGTCTCCCTCGTCGGATTTTGCATGAACTGCAAAAAGCTTCTAAACATCCCATCGTTCATCGTCTGCTCAGTGGTGTTGTTTACAGGAGGACCATTGTCTTCCTGTTGCACGTTCTCCTGATTGGTGAGTAAAGGTGTCTCCACGGTCTCATTTACTCCACTGTTAACATTCTCGGTTGCCATTATCAAATATTGCAACAAAACAAGGGTTAATTAAAGAAATTAACATATCACATAATATCCTTATATTCTGACCAACCAACAAATAAGCTTAGGTAGGACACACTAGCGAAGGATTTACTCGTCTCTCCCCTCCTAGTTCTATTCCCCGATCTCCGCCAGAGACCATATCTCTAAGCTCTGATACCAACTGTGACGCCCCCAAAATAGGTATACATCACCCATTCTGAGTTGTCAAAATATGGTACAGAAACAACTACAACTTTATTAATACCATTATCGTGTAAAATACGACAACACACAAACTGTGAGTTAAAATACAAATATTATCTTCTAGACAATATCCACACTCAAATAAGTTCTTATTATAATTATTGATACACTATTTTACAAAATAGTGAGGACTATTATAACAACTGCCTTAGAACATCACTCCACACCCCGACTACTTCCCGCTATATTCTCACTTTCTGAGAAAAAAAATGAAACAAAAAGGAAAAAGGATGAGCTCAACTAGCCCAATAAAGAATATTATGACTAAGATAATATAGAACAAATTATCGTTAGTCCTCAACAGGGAAAATCTGATAGAATATAATAGACAACAAATTTTAGATCAACAACTGCAGCGGAAACAACAATCTATTAGAAGAGTTAAGTAGAGAATGAATTCTACTATCTTCTAAAATTTAAAAGTCCATCATCAATATTTTATCTCTGTAACATCAATCAATATATATCTTCAATCAAATATATTCATCTTTGCACTACAGGGCAAAGATATTCATTTGTATCACTAGTTGGTCATGTTCATCTAAATACCTGTTCATCTTTGCATTACGAGCCAAAGATATTCATCAGTTAATCATTCATCTTTGCACTACAGGCCAAAGATATTCAGTAATATCATCATTTAAGACTGAGAATGATGAAAATATTTTAAAGAAAATGAATCCAGTGAGATAAAAGAACAAATATTAGGGATTCGTACTTCGGTTTATCCATGTTCAAAAACACCTCATAATATACCATAGTGGAGTAAAATTCAAGAATAAAGATCAAAACATGGATACAATCAAAGATAGTAACAAAAATAGACATCTGTAACAAAGAAGAGAAAATTTCATTTTTTGGTGAATAGTGCCGTATTCGTGAATAGTGCCGTATACGTGAATAGTAACCCCGACACAAAAAGGTTGAAATTTTACAATAAAATTCATATCAATATTTTGACATAATGATATTGGAAGAAATAATATCATCTATAAAAAAATAACATCCCTTATCTCAAAAGGACAGTACTTCTGACTGGGATACTGGTTATAGTGCTGAAGAAAACTTGCACCGTATAGCAACACTCAAAGTATCAAAATATTCACAGAAATATGCTCGATAATATAGAGAGAGAAACTTCAGTTTCTGGTCTGATTTTTAATTCTAACCTAAACACCCTATTTATAGGAAAATACTTAGAACACCAAAGCAGAAAATATAATAAAATATTAATATAATTAAAAAAATTTCACGCCCACCTTAGACAAACTGATTTCAGCATGTTTACAATACCTGTGGGGCCCACCCAATTGCAAAAAATGTTTTTATTAAAAAAAATATTTAAAACTTCAAAAATCAATTATTCCAGAACTTCAATAATTCATAATAAATCGCCATTTTACCAGAAAAATTCGAATCTTATGTCCATTCCATAGAAAATTAAATTCTCTACAAATTTGTAAGTTTAAGTTTTTTCAAATTCCAAACAAAAATTGACTGAAATCCACATACGGACAATTTTACAAGCTATAATCAAATTTCAGTCAAAAATTAGGCCCACCGACATGTTTAACATGTTTTTGTCATTTATTGCAATAAAAATACTCTTCCTCCTCATTTATTCATATATCACACATTCATCGTAAAAATATCATCATTATTATATTATTAAAATATAATAATATATTTAAATAAATTATTTTATCAGAAAAGATAAAATATCAATTTTCAACAATTGTCACTTTTCTAAAAATTCCTCCATTTATATCCACATAAATAAATATTTTTTCTTATCATATAAATTAATAATTAATTATTCACAAATAATATTACAGAATCACAATACTGACAACCAGGCCATTCCCATGAAAGAGGGGGCTTTTCAATAAGGATTTCTCCTTACTGGCGCGCAATTAGGTGACCAAACCTCTCCTTAGACAGAACTTTCTAGACATTGCCAATAATGCTATCTAATAATATTATTAAAATAATATGATTTATTGATCTGATAATGGAAATATTGTGCAGTGACAATTATTGAAACAACAATATAAAATATCAACGTAGCAATTATTGAATCAATAAAATAAAATATTGAACAGTAATTACTATAACAATTATTAAGTAGTGCCTTCACACGTAAGAATCAATAATTGGTGCAATACCGTGTGCTACTGTGCAATACCGCGTATTACTGTGTTTTAACCACCGGGTATTCTAACAGTGTTAACGGTAACAACTACGTCGTTATTTATAAAAACTCATACTTGTCGTTTTCTTCATCCAATCGCTTTCCGTTATGGGGCCCACACAAGGCTGCGCCATCGTACGAATATTCCCCGACGATAAAAATATTCCACGACCAAACGAATATTCCCCGACAACAATGAATATTTTATAACCATTTGCTTATTTAAGATATTTGCCCATTTTACCCATAACTAACCACATTAATCAAATCAACCCTTACTATTTCAAAATAATAAATAGAAGAAATTCAATTTCATTTATAAAATGTTGGGGTCTTATACAAATAGTGTGTTGTGCGCCTCCATCATGATTTTATACTTCAAATAAGAGTCGTTAGGAACACAAAGTCTGGAGTTGACTCGAAGTATTCCTTCTTTATCTATTCTTTCTTCCGGAATAGCACCTTCATGTACTTTCTTCCTCATACGCATCAGCTCTAGGTCTGCAGCTTGAGCAACTTTAACTTTATCGATTAAAGTCGGTTCTACTCGTATATTTGACATCATCACGTGGGTCCCTAGAGTTTTTAACTCTATCTCCATTCTTTGTAAGTCATACAAAATAGGCCTTTGCTTTGACAATATCGCACTCGTACCCGCGTATGATCTTCTACTCAACGCGTCAGCTACCACGTTCATTTTTCCATGATGGTATTGAATGGTATGATCGTAATCTTTCAATAGCTCGAGCCAACGTTGTTGCCGCATGTTGAGTTCCTTTTGGGTGAAAAAATATTTGAGGCTTTTATGATCTGTATAGATCTCCACTTTCTATCACCATACGGGTAATGCCTCTGAATTTTAAGCGCGAAAACGACAGCTGCCAACTCTAGATCATGAGTAAGATAATTTCTCTCATATTCTTTGAGTTATCGTGAGGCATAGGCTATGACTTTCATATGTTGCATCAGATTACATCCTGACCCTCCACCTGAAGCATCGATGTATATGACAAATCCCTCTGAACCAGATGGTATTGTCAGAACAGGTGCTGAAATGAGTCTCCTCTTGAGTTCTTGAAAACTCTTCTCACATTCATCGCTCAAACCGAATTTTATATCTTTTCAAGTCAGCTGAGTTAACGGAGTGGCGAGTCGAGAAAACATTTCCACGAATCTCCGATAATAACCAGCTAAGCCCAGAAAGCTACGTACTTCGGTCAATGATTTAGGTTGCTCCCAGCTTTGAATCGCTTTAATCTTTGTCGGGTCAACTGATATTATATGACTTGATACTTCGTGCCCAAGGAATGCTACTTCCTCAAGCCAGAACTCGCATTTTCTCAACTTGTCATAAAGCTTGTTTTCGCGAAGCTTTTGGAGTATCAACCTCAAGTGTTGCTCATGATCTTCATGGCTTTTGGATTAAATGAGGATGTCATCAATAAAGACAACCACGAAATGATCCAAATATTCCTTGAATACTCGGTTCATCATTTCTATGAAGGAAGCAGGAGCATTAGTCGATCCAAAAGATATGACTAGAAATTCGTAATGCCCGTACCTAGTTCTGAAAGCAGTCTTTGGAATGTCATCAGTTTTAATCTTTAACCGATGATATCCGGAATGAAGATTGATCTTTAAAAAGAATTTAGCACCTTGCAACTGGTCGAACAGGTCATTAATGCGAGGCAACAGATACCTATTTTTGATGGTGACATGATTCAACTCCCGATAGTCAATATAATGTCGCATACTCCCATCTTTCTTCTTTACGAATAGAACGGAAGCACCCCAAGGAGACGTACGAAGACGAATGAAACCGATGTCTGACAATTCCTGTAGTTGGGTTTTTAACTCCCGAAGTTCAATAAGAGCCATTCGATATGGGGTTTTGGAAATGGGTTTTTTTACCAGGTTCAAGGTTAATAACAAATTCAATTTCACGCTCTGGGGGTAGGCCAGGAAGTTCTTCAGGGAATACATCAGGAAATTTATTAAAAATAGAAATATCATTCAAATCTGACGTATTTTTATTTAAATTCGTGACATGGGCTAAGAAAGCTTGACATCCATTTTTTAATAAATGAATAACTTTATGGCTTGATATGATAGTGATTGACTTTAGTGGTTTGGTTGCTTGAATTCACATAATAGATTGGTTAGGAATATGAAAGCTAATAACCTTACGAAAATAATCAATTTTAGCATGATGAGTAGTTAACCAATCAATCCCTAAAATCACATCAAATGCAAGTATTTTCAAAGAGATAAGATCGACAGGTAACGTGAGGTTACCGATTTGAATCAAATAAGATTTATAAACAGTGGATGTAATAAAGGTTTTTCCCAATGGAGTTTCAACAGATAAGTCAAAGTCTAATTTCTCCAGAGTCAAATTTAAACGTTGAGCGCAAGTAGGAGAAATAAAAGAATGGGTAGAACTGGTATCAAATAAGGTATAGACTTCGCAAGAGTTTATGATTACCTTACCCATGATAACATCGTTCGGGTTCCTCTCTTTTTGGGAGGCAACGACAAACACTCTCCCTTGAACTATCGGCTTTGACTTGTCTGGGACGGCCTTTGGTGCCTCCATCCCAGCTGGACTTGACTTCACTACACGATAAAATTGGGTTAGGTGACCTTCTTTTCTGCAATTATAACACGCTTTGAGTTGTTGCGTATAGTTTGGATTGATGTGTTCCTCCCTTCCGCATTTGTAGTATTCGACCGGTGGTCGTTCTCCTTCCTTGAAAATGGGTGTTGGTGCTGCTGTCTTTCCATCATTGTTGAATCTCCTCTTCTTGAAATTCCCACTTCTATTATCTTGGTCATGATTACCACTGAAGTGGTTACCATTTTTGGTATGTTGATTTCCTCCACGTTTGTTATCACCGCTTCGATGACTGCTACCACTGGTATTATCATTTTACCGGCTGTTATCTCTTGGTTGGGTTGACTCATTATCGCGCTCCAATAACTGAGCCCTATTCACAACATATGAATACAAGCAAAGTTTGTGAATGAGGTATTGACGTATTTCGGGTTTCAAACCTCTTAGAAATATCCGTGTTATATGCTCCTCATTATCTACCAAATGGGATGCAAACTGAGATAACTCCACAAATTTAGCCTCGTATTATGTGTAACGACCCCAAAATTCATACCATTTAAATCTTCACTTCGGTCGTTAACCATACATTAAATCTCAAATTTTACATCATTATTCGATATTAAAAACACTAAAATTGAGGAATATTTAAAACTTTTATACATTTCCTTCTTTCTTGCCCTGAATCGCAACCTTTACATTACATCTCTTTGATTCAATCTTATATCATAAATCGTTACAACAAAATGACTATACAAAGTATTACATCATAACTAAATATCCATATACATTGGATAGCTCAACTTACAATTCAACATGTTACGTTCAAGATATGAAATACATTTCTCATAAAATATAAGTAATCTTCGTGAATATAGATCTCTATAACTCACTTAGCACATATCTTCACCTAAAAATTTGTACCTGCAAAAGTGGTTATTTGCAAGAGTGAGCTCGACAGCCCAGCAAAGTCTAACAGTTTTCATGCATCACATAGCACATAATAACATGCTCGACATACATCTCATTAAAGTAACATGGCATACATGCTTTTAATTCACATAACAAATATAAAGATTGAGTTCCTTACTCAATCATCATTACTTAGCCAAAACAATGCAGTCATATATTAACTTTAACATTTCATGATTTCAACATGCATAACACATCATGCAATTTAAAACAGTTCATCAAGTCCACGTAGAAAATAGGAACCGAAAGACTTGCCTTGATCGTTGTTTACCAATAACAGTTTAACAGCTTACAGCTATCTGCACTTCACGTGCCCTACGCAATTATATAATCATACACATCAAATATTAGTCACACAACAACACATAGTAATTGTAATGTAAACTCTACTCTACGTCTCATAACCCTTCCTATCATAAATACACAATGTTCAACTTAATTGTGTTAACTTTCAACTTATATCTCACTGTATTTCATATTCGCAGTTCATTCAAGTGTTTAAGTCTTGCTAGGACTACTTATTGGTTTTATATTAAATCCATTCCTTATCTTATAATATTCATTTCATTTGAATTAAAATATTTTTTTTAAGTTCATTAACACTTGGCACGGCGTTTCGACGTTCATTCGTCATACGCCCGATTTGCCTCTCTTGTGTATGCTTACTATGATTCTATAACTCATCTAATACATCATGTATTAATGTTAAGCATCATTATAATTACTAATATTCATGTTTTATAACTTAGGACATCATCTTTTATGGTCAAGAGCACTACACATGCATATGTGCATGCCCGACGCCCTCCGATTGCCTCCGAAAACACAACAGTCCTAAAAATGAGCATCTTGAATCACCTCAATCGGAGTTCGTATGAGAAAGTTATGACTATTTTACTACAGGAGGTCAAAACTGTCTAACTCAGACTACAAATCCGGCGCTGGGGCGCGAGGACTAGGCTATACAGTGGCGTCGGGGCGCCAGATTGGGCTGGGGAGCGAATTTCAGCGCTGGGGCGCGAATTTTGGTGCCGGGGAGCGATTTTTGGCGCTGGGGCTCAAATTTTGGCGCTGGGGCGCCGAAACTTGCAGAACCCAACCACGAAGAACAGAATAACTAAATTCTGGACTAATTACTACTGCTAACATCGAAATTAAGATGTAAAACTTATAAAGATTACTCATAAACATTTAATTACCATACATATACCAATTTAGCACCACTTAACAACAATTTTAGAAAACTTATCCTTGAAAGCACTATTTTTAAACCAACAATACTCCATAATCGACGTTTGTTTACACAGTGAACACTGTCATCCTACCAATTTGATTCCTTTGAACCATGTTCTTCTTTATATCTTACTCAATTACATATACAAGTTTCAATTTCATAACTAGCATAAAATCGAATATAGAACCTTTGATTTTCCACAACTCACATTCATAAGTATATGTTCACTGTAAAAACTATTTCTTTCTTGAAAACGTAAATTTAGCCTACAACATATACATATGATACTTATAACATTACTTATACCCATAATTTCATAATCAACTAGTAAAGCATGGTTTACAGACAATTTTTGTAAAGAACTTTGTCTTACAGTCAAATGCAGAAATACAGAGACAATCAAATTATAACGTAAAACATATATGTTTAGTTTTTAAAACATACCTCTAGTTGTTTAAGAAACCCTTGCTAAACACTGAAAATACAGAAATTAGAGCTTTCTCTCCAACCCTTGACAGTCTCTCTCAAAACTCTCTTGTCTCTAACTTTTCTCTGACAAAATTTCTTCCCTTTTCTTACTTAGGCTTTAGCCAAATAGATAATACGTAGAAAATAAAATCAACGTACTAATTTAAAACGTCTAAAAACTGACGCTACTAATGACCTTATTAAATTAGCAGTTACCAAATTAATATATATTATTTATATTATATTATTAATAATTCAAAATTTAAAATCCAAAAACCATAAGGCTCCGTTTGGCAAAACTCTTTAAAATTAAAGAATTAATATATTTAAGCCTTGTTTGGCAAAATAAATTAAAACTACTTTAATTTATTTTCATAACTACTAATAATATAGTTATTTGTCACACTTCTAATTAATTAAGTTTTCATACTTAATTAATTAATTCAAATAACAATTCGTTGCATAATATAATAATTTATTTAATCATTATAAACTCTCTAACTTAATTATTAAATTAAATTAGATTACTATTTCAAAATAATTACTTTCCTTAACTCATTAATTATTTATTAAACAAATAAATAATCAAATCACATCAAATCAATTAAACAAATACTTATTCAACAATAAACACATCTATTAAATATTTATATAATTCAATAAATATTTAAATATTATAATAAAAATCTGGATTGTTACATCATTCCCTCCTTACAAGGATTCTGTCCTCAGAATCACAACTCAAGTCACTCATTCGTTACAATCTTCCCTACTTACAAAGATTCTGTCCCCAGAATCGAAGACACAAATTACACAAATAACTCAGAGAAATCTTTCATCATTTTATCTAAATATAGATTTTATATTTCGTACTACATTCATTACCTAACAAATTCTATGTTTTATTTCATAACTTTCATTTGAACTCAATTATATTTTGAGTATTATATATCTTTTAACCCATTCATTTCCTTTTCTAAGGATCGTTATCATCAACACTCGGGATATTACATTCACCCTTTCTTCTAAGAATTTCGTCCTCGAAATTTTATTTATTAATTTTTATTCATTCATTCTATCAAAGTAGATTTTACGTCACTACTTCATTCATTCATTGGTTTCTATAACCACTTTCTTTCCACAAAGATCATTCTACAATTATTAACTTTTCTATTAAAAGTTTAACATTATTCTTTGATAACTCATCTATTTCTCACTTCAAAATCTCTTTTCTCACTTATTCAACATATTCATCATTCAGTGTCGTATTCTACGACTCACTTCTTTCTAAGGAATACTTTCCTTTTTCACTTTCATCTTACAGAATAACAAAAATCTTCCACAATTGTTCAATAATTGGGAAGTAGTATGAATAACTCATGAATTTAAAAGATTCCAAATTATGCCGGGGGTCATAAGACCACGAACTATGTCCATAGTTGCAAGTAATCTTTCAACTTCAACTTTAACAGTCATAAGACTATAAGGACCCCCGTACTTAGGGTGTTAAGCCCTTCGTACGATGTATTGTGCACAAACATTTAAACGCTATGCATATGTCCATAGTTATAAGTAATCTTTCAACTTAAACTTTAACAGTCATAAGACTATAGGGACTCCTCGTACTTAGGGTGATCAGCCCTTCGTACAATGTATTGTGCACAAATATCTCAACGCCTCCGCGTAATCCCCTATAAAAGGGTTGTTCATCTCAGCTTTTCAACATCTGAATCCGCACCAAAATAATTTGGTTTGGCGTAACTTCTCAAGAAACTCTTGAATTTCATGAACATCTTTCAATATTTGTCTAGCTGAACCAAATAGCATAGACCTCTACAATAACTCGGACATTAACCGAAATATACATATACATACATACATACATATGTATTCTCATATCTTAAAGAAATCTCAAAAATCTTTTTTTTGACATCATGATACCGCATTATATTTACAGTCCGTTGAGGATTCCATCATTTGGTGATTTTATCATACTACATCATACCATATTGGGTTGACGATCCTTAGATCACATCCAACACTAGGTAATACTGCATTGATGACTCCATCGTTTTTATCATCTTTGCACCAGGTTACATGATGCATTAATGATATAAAATACATTTTGATATATTACAAATCATTTTTGTCTAGCCGAAGCAATTAGCATAGACATACGAATAACAGTATTGTTGTTAAAACTCATTGGTTCCATCATTTGATCCAATGTTTTTCAAGAAAATAAAAGTGTAAACATCAGCACGAAGTCAATAAATTTCGAAAGTCTAGCATAGCTAGTAGATTTAGAATACCTATGCTTCCACTATCAACTCCACTTTCTATAATGATCCATTGCTTAATAGGTCTATCTATTCCTATCATCCTCAATACTCCATTCACACTTAATTATACCCTAGTTCATCAAACTTACCACACGTTATGAGTTCAGGAACTTGCCACAATCATATGAGTTTAAGAACTTATCCTAGTCAGACCATAGGCGTCCATTCGCTGAGGGGTTCAAAAACATACCATATAATTATGAGTCACGAACCTACCATAAGTATGAGTTTTAAGAACTCGCACTTAACCTTATAATATTCTCTAACTATACTCTACCTATCTATTATACACATGAGAAAAGAATCACCTTCTCAACAGGCATATAGCAAATAGCGCGACATAAACATTCCAATGATTATCAATGTGATAAACTGAGTGCAAGCACAAAACCCTCGCCCATACAAAGGTTTGTACAACTCAGCCATTACATGAGTTCTCAATTGAAATTCCACCTAACTCTATCTTTCTTTTAACTTGCTCTTTGCTCGATACGAATTCCTCGTATCACATCATCTATAACTCCTCATGAGTTATCTCGTACTATTTTATAGTACACCATCTTCATAACATTAAGCTATAATCATTCAAACATTACAGACCATCTTTCTTTTATAACTTAAACAGATCACGTCGTGACCTTATTCTATAATCATCTCTCTTAAAATTCTTTTGTTAACTCGTGATCGTTTTGTTTTACGATCCTCATACTTTCTCTTTTTCATCATTTACAAAATTATTCATTATCTTGGCTTTTGGAGTTAGGAAAATTTCATTTCTTATCTTTATATCTCTTCAAGATTCTTCTTTGAATCTTCTTGTTTATATAACAATTCTTCCTTTAAGAATTTCTAACTTCATTTACATCGTTCAAAATTTCATTCAAGTTCTAAGCTCTCATCATACGTGTCCATTTCTACACTTGGTACACATCTAGTCTCTAACAGTTTCAATATGGTACGCTGAGTGGTTTCCCACAAACAACCAACAAACTAGGTTCCGAGTTGCTAGTTCGTATATACCTCCGCTCCATGAAGGAATCGTTTAGCCCATATACCATACATCAACTATTAAAGAGTACAATTGTACCACACTTAGATATAACTCTCTATTTATAACTTCTTTATCATTATCTTTTTATAGACATTGTCTATTTATTATCACCTTACATCCTTATTATTGGAGTTGGGTAACCCCACATTTATATTCCTTATAACTCTGCAAGATTCTTCTTTGAATCCTTTCACGCAAGTTTTAATCCCTTATTGTTCAAACTCTATTTGAGCTTATTCGTTCATTATCTTCACCTCTCTTCTCTAAGGTTATAGCCTACGGTACTCCTACCTAAGGTTTATAACCTACAGCTTTGATACCAACTGTAACGACCCCAAAATTCATATAATTTAAATCTCCACTTCGGTCGTTAACCATACATTAAATCTCAAATTTTACATCATTATTCAATATTAAAAACACTAAAATTGAGGAATATTTAAAACTTTTATACATTTCCTTCTTTCTTGCCCTGAATCGCAACCTTTACATTACATCTCTTTGATTCAATCTTATATCATGAATCGTTACGACAAAATGACTATACAAAGTCTTACATCATAACTAAATATCTATATATATTGGATAGCTCAACTTACAATTCAACATGTTACGTTCAAAATATGAAATACATTTCTCATAAAACATAAGTAATCTTCGTGAATATAGATCTCTATAACTCACTTAGCACATATCTTTACCTTAAAATTTGTACCTGCAAAAGTGGTTATTTGCAAGAGTGAGCTCGACAGCCTAGCAAAGTCTAACAGTTTTCATGCATCACATAGCACATAATAACATGCTCGACATACATCTCATTAAAGTAACATGGCATACATGCTTTTAATTCACATAACAAATATAAAGATTGAGTTCCTTACTCAATCATCATTACTTAGACAAAACAATGCAGTCATATATTGACTTTAACATTTCATGATTTTAACATGCATAACATATCATGCAATTTAAAACAGTTCATCAAGTCCACGTAGAAAATAGGAACCGAAAGACTTGCCTTGATCGTTGTTTACCAATAACAGTTTAACAGCTTACAGCTATCTGCACTTCACGTGCCCTACGCAATTATATAATCATACACATCAAATATTAGTCACACAACAACACATAGTAATTGTAATGTAAACTCTACTCTACGTCTCATAACCCTTCCTATCATAAATACACAATGTTCAACTTAATTGTGTTAACTTTCAACTTATATCTCACTGTATTTCATATTCGCAGTTCATTCAAGTGTTTAAGTCTTGCTAGGACTACTTATTGGTTTTATATTAAATCCATTCCTTATCTTATAATATTCATTTCATTTGAATTAAAATATTTTTTTTAAGTTCATTAACACTTGGCACGGCGTTTCGACGTTCATTCGTCACACGCCCGATTTGCCTCTCTTGTGTATGCTTACTATGATTCTATAACTCATCTAATACATCATGTATTAATGTTAAACATCATTATAATTACTAATATTCATGTTTTATAACTTAGGACTTCATCTTTTATGGTCAAGAGCACTACACATGCATATATGCATGCCCGACGCCCTCCGATTGCCTCCGAAAACACAACAGTCCTAAAAATGAGAATTTTGACCCATTCTAATGACCTCAAATTGAAAAACTTAAAGAACAAAAGTTGTAGGTCTACTCGTCCTCATTCCGGATCATCTTGAATCACCTCAATCGGAGTTCGTATGAGGAAGTTATGACTATTTTACTACAGGAGGTCCAAACTGTCCAACTCAGACTACAAATCCGGCGCTAGGGCGCGAGGACTAGGCTATACAGTGGCGTCGGGGCGCCAGATTGGGCTGGGGAGCGAATTTTAGCGCTGGGGCGCCAACTTTTGGCGCTGGGGCGCGAATTTTGGTGCCGGGGAGCGATTTTTGGTGCTGGGGCTCAAATTTTGGCGCTGGGGCGCCGAAACTTGCAGAACCCAACCACGAAGAACAGAATAACTAAATTCTGGACTAATTACTACTGCTAATATCGAAATTAAGATGTAAAACTTATAAAGATTACTCATAAACATTTAATTACCATACATATACCAATTTAGCACCACTTAACAACAATTTTAGAAAACTTATCCTTGAAAGCACTATTTTTAAACCAACAATACTCCATAATCGACGTTTGTTTACACAGTGAACACTGTCATCCTACCAATTTGATTCCTTTGAACCATGTTCTTCTTTATATCTTACTCAATTACATATACAAGTTTCAATTTCATAACTAGCATAAAATCGAATATAGAACCTTTGATTTTCCACAACTCACATTCATAAGTATATGTTCACTGTAAAAACTATTTCTTTCTTGAAAACGTAAATTTAGCCTACAACATATACATGTGATACTTATAACATTACTTATACCCATAATTTCATAATCAACTAGTAAAGCATGGTTTACAGACAATTTTTGTAAAGAACTTTGTCTTACAGTCAAATGCAGAAATACAGAGACAATCAAATTATAACGTAAAACATATATGTTTAGTTTTTAAAACATACCTCTAGTTGTTTAAGAAACCCTTGCTAAACACTGAAAATACAGAAATTAGAGCTTTCTCTCCAACCCTTGACAGTCTCTCTCAAAACTCTCTTGTCTCTAACTTTTCTCTGACAAAATTTCTTCCCTTTTCTTACTTAGGCTTTAGCCAAATAGATAATACATAGAAAATAAAATCAACGTACTAATTTAAAACGTCTAAAAACTGACGCTACTAATGACCTTATTAAATTAGCAGTTACCAAATTAATATATATTATTTATATTATATTATTAATAATTCAAAATTTAAAATCCAAAAACCATAAGGCTCCGTTTGGCAAAACTCTTTAAAATTAAAGAATTAATATATTTAAGCCTTGTTTGGCAAAATAAATTAAAACTACTTTAATTTATTTTAATAACTACGAATAATATAGTTATTTATCACACTTCTAATTAATTAAGTTTTCATACTTAATTAATTAATTCAAATAACAATTCGTTGCATAATATAATAATTTATTTAATCATTATAAACTCTCTAACTTAATTATTAAATTAAATTAGATTACTATTTCAAAATAATTACTTTCCTTAACTCATTAATTATTTATTAAACAATTAAATAATCAAATCACATCAAATCAATTAAACAAATACTTATTCAATAATAAACACATCTATTAAATATTTATATAATTCAATAAATATTTAAATATTATAATAAAAATCTGGATTGTTACATTATGTTACGATCATATTGTTTTGTTCCAACTTGATAAATTCTACCTCTTTCATGTGACGAATACTTTCAGAAAAGTACTTGTCGTTGAACAATTCTTGGAACTTCTCTCAAGACATTTTCAGTACGGCAGGCTGAGTACGTTTTACAGATTTCCACCAATGATCTGCCTCTCCTCGCAACATGAAGGGTGCAAAGGGAACCTTTTGCTCCTCGGAGCATCCCAAGACATCAAATATCTTGGTGATTTGCTTAATCCACATATCTGCCTTAAGTGGTTCTGGCTTTTCCAAAAACTCTGGTGGTCTTAGCTCCTTGAATTGCTTAGCAGTGACCAACCGTGAGTTGCCAGTGTTTCCACCTGAATTTTGAACAGGAGTCTCTCTCGCCTGATGTTGCATGAATTGCATAAAGCCTCTGAACACCCCATCGTTCATCATTTGGTCGGTGTTGTTGTTTACCTGAGGATTATTATCTTCTTGATGCACATTATCCTAGTTATTGATCGTCGGTGACTCAACAGTCTCATGTGCTCCATTGCTTATCTCAGCATTTTCGGATGTCATTTTCAAACACTGCCACAAAATAAGGGTTAATTAACATGCCACATATTATCCCTATATTATGACCGACCAATTAAATAACAAATAAACTTAGGTAGGTCACACTAGCGAAGGATTTACCCGTGTCTCCCCTCCTAGTTCTAGCCTCAAATCTCAGTTATGGATCATATCCCTAAGCTTTGATACCAACTGTGACGGCCCCAAAATAGGTATACACAATTCATTCTGAGTCGCCAAATACATGGTATAGAATTCAAATACAAACTTAATTATACAACTGTCGTGTAAAATACGACAAACAAAAGCTGAGAGTTTTGACACGAATATTGTCGCGTAGACAATATCCAAACTTAAATGGAGTCCACATTACAATTATTATCACACTATTTTATAAAATAGTGAGGACTACTACAACCATCATCTCGGGGCGTCACTCCATTCCCCGACTAGTCCCGGCTATGTTCTCATTTCCTGAAGAGAACACAATAAAAGCAAAGGGTGAGCTCAACTAGCCCAGTAAAAAATATTATGACTAAGATAATGCAGAATAAATTATCGTTAGCCTTCAACAATGTTAAACTGATAGAATATAATAGACAAACAATCCATTAAAAGAGTCAAGTAGAGCATGATATCTACTATCTTTTATGATTTAAGAGTTCATCATAAATATTTTATCATTGTAACACAACTCAATAAATAATTCTTATCATCGAATTATTCATGTACTACGGGCCAAGAATATTCGTTAGTATCACATCCATGAATTATCCACGCACTACGGGCCAAGGATATTCACTAGTATCAGCAGTGGTCATGATCATGCTAACAATTGTCCATCAATGCACTACGGGCCAATGAGGACTTTTACCACATCATTTATAACATTACAGGTCATGATTATACCGATATATAGTTATAATCATACCAATCAATAGTCCATCTATGCACTACGGGTCAAAGATGATTTTTATCACAATATAAGTATGAGGATTATGACAATGATATAAGAATTCAATTAAGTGAAAGCAAGGATAAATTTTAAAGATTTATAATTCAATTTATCCAGAGTTTAAGAATGCCCAAATTATCAACATGATAGCTGCTATGTGGAGTAAAATTTAAGAATAATATTGTATCAAAAATAATTTTGACAGAAAAGAAATCAATTTCTGTCAAGAATAGTACCCAAGCATTAAAATATCAAAATTTAACAAGAATGTTCAGAAAAATATTCTTCTGAAATGATACTAGATGAAGCGCAAATTTTAAGTATATTATACTAATTTCAAGGAGTATAGAAGCAATACTTATCAAAATGAGTGTAGAATTCAGAATCTGAAACGAAATAATATTACTTACATACTACAGAGTATGGAAGAAAATATTATTTTTACGAATATTGAACAAAAATAATATCTCTTACCTTAAAAGGAGAGTATTTCTGACTCGTAGGGCGGGGATATTCTTGAAGAAAACTTGCACTGTTTTCTACGCTCAGAGCTTCCTTAAACTCAAAAGAAATATGCTCAATATTATAGAAGAAGAATTATCTGATTCTGATGTGATTTTCAATTCTAAACTAAGCATCCTATTTATAGGAGAATGGCAGGTTACTATTTGAAAATAAAAATCACGGACCAACAGTAACAATTCACGGGTGGACGAATTCGTCTGAAACTTTAAAAAAAAATTGATTTACTATGCAACATTATGTGCACACTATGCAGTACTATAAAACACTATGCATAACAAAATATAAAATATTCTATTTTACATAAAAAAACAAAATTTATAATATATATATAAAACAAAACTGAGATAACTTTCAACCGACAGTTTTAAAAAATGGGTAAGTGGGGGTCCAAATAATACGTCAAACTTACAATAAATACTTCATAAAAATTTCCTCTATTTATCTCAATTCACTTGGCTTCAAAAAACACATTTTTAACAACATTTATTCATCATTAATATTATAACTCGCAATATTAACAACCAGATCATTCTCAGGAAAGAGGGGGCTTTCCGATAAGGACTTCTCCTTATTGGCGCGCAATTTGGTGACCAAACCCATTTCCTCGATAGAACTTTCTAGACATTGTCAATAATACAAATAATAATATGAATAACTTTGTCGTCTCAATTATTGATTTAATAATATAAATATTGTGACAATAATTGAATCAATAATGTGAGATACTGTGCAGCAATTACTGTGGTAATAATTAAATAAAACTGAGTGACTTCTCACGTAAGCATCAATAGTCAAAGATACTGTACAATACTGTGTGTTACTATGCAACCACGCGTATTACTGTACTTTTATCACCGGGTATTTCAACAGTTAACGGTAAACTTTTGTCGTTATTTTTATAAAAAGATATTTATGTCGTTTTCTAACTCCGACAGTAATTCCGTTATGGGGTCCACCAATGATTGTGCCGTCATACGAATATTCCCTGATAAAACGAATATTCCCCGACCAAACGAATATTTTATGACAACTTGCTTACTTTGCAAAATTTGTAAATATTATCCACAACATTATTATTCAAAAAGATATTTAGAGAAAATTAAATCTTTATTCATAAAAGTTGGGGTCTTAAAGAATATCTTACATAACACAGTGTAACAAACACCCCCTTAATGTTACATCATTTATTAGCAAGTATAATGCATAGCATCATACTCTCTCCATTTCATAAAAAAATCTCATTTATATATATAAAAAAAGTAATAATAAATAAATTTAAGATATAATTTTGTTCCATCATTCTATGCTTATCTTATATCTTAAATTTGTTGATAGTTTATTTTAATAGTGATTAGACCTGACAATTTAAGTTGAAAACCATATAGTTAACCAAAATTACTTGAATCTATTGGGTTAGTTAACTAATTTTTAGGTGATGGATTGATTTGGTTTTGGACCCATATTGTTATTACGAATATAAGTTGGATCTAGTTTAACTAGTTTTGACTTATATCATTCTATAATAGTTTTTGCACTTGTTAGAGCTAATACATCAACATGTATGAATTATTACACTACATTTTTATATATATTGTGACACCCCCAAAATAGGTCTATTCCACCCAACCCATTCTGGGTCGCCAAATACATGGTACAGAAAATAACTACAACTTCATTATTATAATTGTCGTGCAAAATACGATAATACATATACTGTGAGTTTAAATACAAATATTGTCTTCTAGACAATATCCACACTCAACTAAGTCCTCATTATAATTATTGATATACTATTTTACAAAATATTAAGGACTGCTAAAACAACCGACTTGAAACATCACTCCACACTAGTTCCCGCTATATTCTCGCCTCCTGAGAAGAAAAATGGAACAAAAAGGAAAAGGGTGAGCTCAACTAGCCCAGTAAAAAATATTATGACTAAGATAATGTACAACAAATTATCCTTAGTCTTCAACAGGGAAAAATCTGATAGAATACAATAGACAACAAGTTTTAGATCAACAACTGCAGCGAAAACAATAATTCATTAGAAGAGTTAAGTAGAGAATGAAATCTACTATCATCTATGAATTTAAAAATCCATCATCAATATTTTATCCCTGTAACATCAATCATCAAATATTAATCTTTGCACTACGGACCAAAGATATTTATTTGCGTTGACCAAAAGAAAAGGGCTCAATACCCAAAAACCCCTAAAATTCAATGGTCGACTTTGCATTTTACCCTATATAACATATATATACATTATACATATTACATACTTTTGTAATATATACATTTATAATTATTTATAAAAACGATTTCACTAATTATGGAATCAATCCATAATAAAGTTAACACTTTTAGTGTAACGACCTACTAATTTAAATAATTAATATCTCCTCTCTTAATTAATTAAAATAACTTAATTAAATTATACAATTTATATTATATAATTAAATTAAGTTTCCTCTTTCTCTCTATAAATTGTTTTATATTATATAATTTAATTTAATTTCCCCCACCCCTACCCCCACCCCCACCAAAAAATAATATTTATTGATTATGTATACCCCCCCACCCCCCCAAAAAAATTATTATTTAATGATTATATATACACCCCCACACCCCCGCCTCACCCAACCCATCCCCACTTCCCACCCCCCTCCAAAAAAAATAATATTTACTTATTATTGTAATAAAATTCTCAATAATTTCATTAATTTTAATTAACATAATAATTATTAATGTTGTAGACACTCGAATTTTTCTGCACACCTGTCACTGACATTGCAGGAGGGTAGATTCGTCTTTCAGAGATAACCCTAGAAGATAGCTCATATCCAGTCCGGATACTACCGGAAGTTCAGTTTCAACCCCGGAACACATACCGGGAGTATCAGTTCCAACCTCGGAGATAACCCCGAGGCATGCAGTTCAAATACTGAAAATTCTACCGCAGAAGGTCGATTCATCTCGGAGATAACCCCGAGATATTCAGTCTCAGTCCCAACAACGGGAATAGCAGTGCTAACCTTAGAGATAACCCCAAGGAGTGTAATTGCAGTTCCGGAGATAGCCCCAAAAATGCTTGTTTCAAATGCATGCAATCAGCTTCAACCTCGGCACTCACATCGAGGCACTCAGTACAAGACCCAGAGATAACACCGGGAAGATAAGCACACCTCAGAGATAACCCTGAGGACCTTTAGTACTTGCAGCAGTCCAATCTCAGAGATAACCTTGAGCAACGTCTGCTTTATCAGCCTAAACCGAAGATAACCCTGGTGAGGGGTAAGATCGTCATTTTGCCACATCGCGCCGTCTCAACATTTCATACATATATTTCTACACAGCAATGTCCCATAAGAACCACGGAAGTCCAATCCCGCGTGACTATTGCGCAGGGTAACAGATAGAATTTGAAGCTTGAAGCCCATCTTCCTGACTTCGTACAACCTCTAATCCCATGTCATTGCATAACTCTCAACAACGGCGGTCCGAAATAGGTCTTATACACCTCAATCGGATGCCCGGATTGAAGTTCTGAAAGTTCGAGCGGACATCACGTTGTATGCGTGCACGTACTTCGAGACTACAGGACCCGCGGGGCACCTCGGGCAGCCGCAGGTACATCTGCGGCTACACCTGCGGCTCCCCCATCTATAAATAGAGTGCTTGGGGTGGCCATTTTGTAAGAGAAAAAGGCGAGGAAGCCCTGTCTAATTTGCTCTGTACACCCCCTAAGCTAAGTGCTTTCTCATTTTAAACACTTGTGAGCTCACATATAGCTACTATTATACTGGCAGGAGCCGAGAGTTCATCCACTTAAAGTTATAGAAGTTTTCTTTGGCAACCCACTGTAAGCCTTCTTACACATTTTAAAGTTTTTCTCTTCACCTGTGCACACACAATTCTTCACGTTGAGAGTCGTGTTGCGTGTGTATGCCCGGACTTCGGTCCGTGGTTTTATTTCAGTTTATATATATATATATATATATATATATATATATATATATATATATTAAAGTAGTAAACGCACATGATATAAAATTCAGGTTCATCGAACATAGTTCGACACACAATTCATATATATAAGCGTCGAACTATGTTCGATGAACATGAATTTTACATTCGGTGCGTTTACTGCTTTAATACATATATATATTTACATTTCTTCCCACCTGGAGTTTACTTCGTGGCGGTTGATTGCTTTTACAACTTTATTTACGTTTCGTCCCGCCTGGAGTTTACTCCGCAGCGATTGATCGCTTTTACAGCTTTATTTACATTTTTGATCCCCCATGGAGGTGCTTCGTGGTGGTTGATCATGTCAATATATATATATATATATATATATATATATATATATATATATATATATAACTGCTTACTGCTTTTGTACAAATTACAGCATCATGTGAGCCTAGGAATCATGTGATCACATATTCAGTTTACTGAATCTAGATTCGATTCCCATGATGGACATTTTCAGATGTAAGCAGCTTGTAAATTTATTCACGGTGTTTGGATTTCCGTAGATGGTTTTCATGCCCACGAGTAGTTCGGAACTGCTTTGTACATTATTTTTCTCGAAGATGCTTCGCATCTCGAAAATAAAAGCAATCAAGCCGAACATTTAATAAAATGAAAGTATCAAAGGCCTCAATTACTATTGAGTACAAGAGTTTGAAAAACCTCTTTTATAAAACATCACTGCTATATCTTGTTTAAAAATGATTTTTTACACAAATTCAAACCCTTTGTATATAGGTGCAAACGAGGCATAGCACTACTTCCAAATAACAGCACATTGACCCACACACATATACACACATTCATATATCAGTTTCTTAAAAAGTGGCGGTCACCGTGGTAACACGGATGTCGGGGGTGCCTAACACCTTCCCTCTGCATAAGTAAATCCCCGGACTCTAATAAATCTCGGTTTCACAGACCCGTTTAGCAGTGTCACATCACTAGGTCAATGTGCAAACCTTTTCTCGGTTGTGTTGGTACAACCAGTTAAAAAACCAACTGGCGACTTTTACAGTCAAATCGTTGACATATAAATGTCGGACCTTTTTCACTTGTTTTTTCAAATAAATCTCACCTAACATGAGAACACAGAAGAACAAGAACAGAAAAAGGACAAATAAAAATTTCGACGTCAATAGGTGGCGACTCCGCTGGGGACTCCAGTAAGAGGACTTAAGTCGTTATTTTAAGCTTTTCAAAACTCTTATATGCTTGTGTGTGGATGTTGCATTTACATTTGATGAATGTGTACGAATGCATTTCTTTACTGCACTACAATATAGCTGCTTGTGATATTAGTGCTTCGCACATGTCATCATTTTCATAAACGGTGAGACACGTTGTATGTGAATGTATATTGTGTGGTTCCTCTACCAAGAGGCTATCCTGTCGGTGTTTGATTACTGGACTCGTAGGAAGACTAATTCTAACGAGGCTCAAGAAAAGCACTACCCAAATTCGCTCCAGTTGAAAGACCGGATTAACTTCTTGTCAAGTAAATTGCGATGATTTGGGAACCTTCATGCTAAAAAGCCGAGAGAGTAACCTAAGATAGGTCAGCCTCTGATAAACTAAACGCGGAGGAAAGTCTCTTCATGTTTTCTCATTTCAAATTACTCGTAAAGTCAATTACTTATAATTTCATTCCATATTCATCTCCATGTAATGAGAAATATGAAGAAAAATGTGCATACTTAAATTAACATGCTATCCTGTATTACAAATAGCTAACATCCATTTTGCAGGATAATAATCGTAAAGCGGATACATCACATAGCATGTAGACATTTATACAATCCCTAAGACTAAACTATGCAAGTCTTTCGCAGGGAAGCAATCGGACCTATTACCCAGTCAAAGTCCAAAAAGGCCACGAGCCTACAGCCAATCATGTCTTCATCTGACCAGTCTAATCCAGTTTCTCACGAAGAATTTGACGGATTAAGTAAACAAATTACAAATTTAGTTGTTCTGCTTAAAGAACTACATCAGCCTACTCAGGGTACGAAGATACCCATACATGCTGAATCCTCTACACAGGGAGGAGCTAAAGGTTCGGAGAAAACAAATCCGGAACTACAGTTGATTACCACAGACAAAAACCTTGAAAACACCCATCTCAAAGGAGATCTAGACACCGGTGACATCAGGAAAAAGGTCCTTCAAGTGGAAGAAACCCTTCGTTCTATCAAAGGAATTGGAGCACACGGGAGTGTTTCATATGCTGACCTTTGTATATTCCCTAGTGTTCATTATCCAGAGAAGTTCAAAACTCCTGACTTCAAAAAATATGACGGGTTAGGAGATCTTTACACATATTTGAAGGTGTTCATTGGAGAACTTAGATCTTATGCAGAGGACGAGAAGCTCAGAATGCAGCTATTCCAAAAGAGTCTGACTGGAGAAGCCCGTTCATGGTATACCAGATTAGACAATTCAAAGATCCATAGTTGGGAAGAACTAGCTCATGCCTTCCTTACTCAATACAGCTTCCAGTCTCAGATGGCTCCTGACCAGTACTAGATTACCAAGGTCAAGAAATAGTCCAATGAGTCTTTCAGAGAGTATACTCAAAGGTGGAGGCGCCTTGCTGCTCAAGTTATTCCTTCTATGACAGAGTCAGAAATGGTCATGACCTTCATAGACATACAAGAAGCTCCTTTCTATGAGAGAGTTTTAGCTGGCATTAGTAAACCATTTTCTAAAATGGTCAAACATGGAGAGATGGCTGAAATGGGGTTGAAGTCAGGAAAGATTCAAGACCTAACCACTCTTAAAGCTGTTGCTGAACACATCCAGTCCGAAACTTTTGGAAACAAACCCCAGAGGGTCCATAAAAAGAAAGAGGAGGATGTTTCCTTGATACTATAAGGTCAAAAGAGCAATCAGAATATGCATATCCAGAGGAGAAACTACACTCTTTTTCAAGCTCAATCTTCAAACCCTCCATTGCCTAAAGGTGGAGAAGTTAAACGCCCTTGAGTGTTCACACCCCTAGGGGACTCACTCGAGAACATTCCCAATCTTCTGACCACTCAAAAGAAAATTACGCATCTTCTTCCACCAGCCAACCCTAATGGGAAGGGTTTCAATGCTGCTCGGAAATGTGCTTATCATACCGGGGCACCTGGACATGATACTCAAGATTATTGGGCCTTGAAACACAAGATCCAAGATTTAATAGACAACGGTGAAATCGTGGTCACCAAACCAGATCAACCTCATGTACAAGACAACCCTCTTCCTCAACAGAAAGAGGAAGAGGTCAACATGATTAATTGGAGCAGTGGACAGAGTTCCAATTTTAACTGTGAATCCTCCCAGACAATCAAAGACGGTGTTGACAAATGGGATTATGTAAAGTTCCAATTTATGATGGAAAGAAAGATGAAAGCTCTTTGTAAGCAGATTGAGCAATTGGCATAATTGGTGACCTATCAGCATCAAGTACACGCCAATTAGTCAGTGAGGAGCATACTAGTCTCCTCCTCTTGGTTATGAATACTCCCTCGTCACCTTCAAAATATGAAATATTGGAGGACAAAGTGATGAAGAGAGCAACTGCCAAAGCCCATCGGGATTTTGCCAATAGAAGGGAATTCACATACTTGGGCCAACCTATGGAGGAGATACTTTAGATGCTGATCAATAAAGAAAGGATCACTTCCCTTCTACCTCCAATTAATCCTCGTTCAGGACGATTTAATTCTGATGGAGTATGTTAGTATCACTCCCATTCTCGCGGTCACAACATGGAAGAATGCTTGTCCTACTAAATGGAAGGGACTGGTAGCAGTTATATCCGTCGAGGCTGATGGGACTGTCAAACCATTCACAATACAAGCAATTTAACTCAAAGGAATTGACGATCCTTTGAAAGTGGCTGCACCAGAGCCAATCAACTTACCATTCAGACCACAATATCCTATTATCAGCTTACAAAAAGTTCCCTGGAATTATGGAGAAGCTGAAGGATCCACCTCTCATACAACTGCTGCAGTGTCGAAGGAGAATCCACTGTATCTTCCCCAACGGGTGATGAAGTCCACCATCAAATCAAAGGGGAAAATTCCCATGGATAAGATTGAAAAATTCCTCCGTACTATGGGTCATAATGAAGCCAAGGTGGTTTTAAGCTTAAGAGAAGCTCCACATCAAATTTCAATACTGGACTTGGTTTTCTCTTCCGAGGATCGCAAGAAGATTCTACTGAAGGTTTTGGAAGAAGCATACTTGCCAAAATCAGTGGATGTAGAAAACTTTCAACATTTGGTTGATCACATTTTCAACAACAATGTGATATCTTTCACTAATGATGACATACTGCCCGAAGGGACATGTCATTGCAAGCCGTTACACATTGCGATTTTGTCATCCGGATACATGGTAGCAGGAGTTTTGATAGATGGAGGTTCGTCTCTGAATATCTGTCCTTATGCTACGTTGGTGAAGATGAACGTCAATCTTAAACAGATCCGAAGTAGCCATACGGTTATTAAAGCTTTTGATGGATCCCGTTGGAATTCAGTCGGAGAGATTGAGTTGCCAATTGAAATTAGTCCCCATACATTCTGTGTATCTTTTCACGTGCTAAAAATAGATACAGGATACAACCTGCTTTTGGAGAGACAGTGGATTAACATGGCCGGGGCAGTCCCCTCCACTCTTCATTAGCAACTTAAATACATTATCAACAATAGCTTAGTCACAATCAACGCTGAACCGAAATGCCCTCAACATGGTGATATACCACTCATCAATGTCAATTCAGATGTTGAGTCGATCAATTTTCATGTCTTGGAAGTGAGCAACACTCAATTCCATTCCATTGGGACGCCATTTCTCGTACCCAAGATTTATGCCGAAGTGATGGCAGCTACTCATAAAATGACGTCATTGGGTCATCAGCCGGGACAAGGTCTGGGTAAAATTCATCAGGGTATTAAGCACCCGATTCAACTGTCCATTCAAATTGGGACAGCCGGACTAGGCTATTCTGCCAGTTCCAGTCACAGGAACTCGCATAAGCATAAGCAGATTCCTTCAGCTTCAGCCACACAGTGATTATCTCCACCTGTAAATCCAGAGTCTGCACAATCTCCGGTAAAGGTGTCAGCCAACGTAATGGCTATGTTATTTCCCAAATCGATACCGGTAAAGGAGAAGGAAGTCTTTATTCTAGATCCCAAGGTGGAAGAAGAGGAACGAAGAATTAAACAAGACATCATCCAAATGATGTCAGGCATACGCATCATTGTCCATGATGAACATACAAACAGATACACCCCAGACGATGATTGCCCAGACATAATGTTCATCATTTGGGAGAAGGAGGACGATGACAGCCCCCCATCATTGCAGTCCACCAGGACTTTTCCCTTGCCAATTGGAGCAGCACTCCTTGCATTGGTCGACAAGGGTAAAACAGGCAGGAACTCTTTCTGCCCTGTAGATATCATAACTGCTTACTTTTCTATACAATATTAGCAATTATTTGGTCAATAAATGCTAACACTTTGTATGATTAAACAATTTCATATATATTAAGTGAAAGCATATTTTGTTTCAGGACTCTAAACTTAGATGTGCCTGTACTTGCTGGTAAGATGCCTCTTCTCCACAAGGATTGTAACTTTGATGATAAGTTGGACTCAGACTTGATGGAAATATAAGAGGACATTGAGGTACCTCAGGAGATCAAAGAATTGGTTGAAGACAAACCTAAACCCAACCTTGATCAAACCACATCCTTCAATCTCGGAACCTTAAAAAGCCCTAAGTTAATCCAGATTGGTTCAGACCTTACTCCAAACCAGAGGAATAACATGGTTATACTACTAACCCAATTCCAGGATGTGTTTGCATGGTCTCATGAAGACATGGTGGGTTTGTCCACTGGCATTGTCCTTCATCGTCTGCCCATTAAAGAGGGATTCAAGCCAGTCAAGCAGAAGCTCAGGCAATTGAAACCTGAGTGGAGTTTAAAGGTGAAAGAAGAAATTGTGAAATAATTTCAAGCTGGTATCATCATGGTGTCCACATATCCTGAATGGATATCCAACATTATTCTCGTGCCTAAATCTAGAGGAAAGGTGTGAATTTGCGTGGATTATCGGGATATGAATAAAGCTTGCCTTAAAGATAGCTTTCCCGTGTCATTTATCCACATTCTCATTGACAATATTGCTCAATACGACATGTACTCCTTTGCTGATTGCTTTGTGGGGTACCATCAGATCATGGTTGCTGAAGAGGATCGTGAGAAAACAGCTTTCATCACGCCTTAGGGAACCTTTTGCTACAGACGGTTGTCTTTCAGCCTCATCAATGCCGGAGACACCAATCAGCGAGCTATGATGGCTCTTTTCCATGACTTAATGCACAAAGAGATAAAGATCTACGTGGATGACATCATTGTCAAATCCCGAAGGGAGGAAGACCACTTAGACCATCTCAGAAAGCTCTTCAACAGGTTGCGTAAGTACAACTTGAAGTTGAATCCATCCAAGTACGCCTTTGGCGTTAAATCAGGCAAGTTGCTAGGATTCTTAGTCAGCCACAAAGGGATTGAGCTGGATCCCACTAAAATCCAGACCATCACAGAAATGCCCATTCCTTAGACAGAGAAGGAAATACGGGGATTTTTGGGAAGAGTCAACTTCATTAGCAGGTTCATACCTCAACTCACAACAACCTGTGAGCCTATCTTCAAGTTGTTAAGGAAGAACTCCTCCATGAAATGGAATGATGAATGCCAGAAAGCCTTCCTTATAATCAAAGATCAGCTAGTCAAAGATCCCATTTTGGTGCCACCCAAGGATGATGTTCTCATGTTCATGTACCTATCCATAAGTGACAATGTCATGAGCTGCATGCTGGGACAGAAAGACGATAGAGGCCAAGAGCAAGCTATCTACTACCTCAACAAAAGATTCAGCAGTAGTGAACATAAGTACACGCTGATTGAGAAGACTTGTTGTGCTTTAGAATGGGCTGCCATGAGGTTACAACATTACCTCCATGGTCACACAACCCATCTCATATCCTGTGTGGATCCTCTCAAGTACGTGTTTAGTAAACCCATGCTGAACTACCGACTGTCCAGATGGCAGTTGACCCTACAACAATTTGACATTGTTTACGTGACGCATAAGTCCATTAAAGGTCAAGGAATCACGGATCAACTGGCCGCCGCACCTTCAGGGGATTTTAAACCCTTGGAAACATACTTCCCCGATGAAGGGGTAATGGCAATTCAGCAACACCATCAGTACGATACACGCTAAACATGGAACATGTATTTCGATGGAGCTGTTAATATGGAAGGTTTTGGAGCTGGAGCAGTTTTAGTATCCGGTACGGGGGAGCAGTATCCCGTCGCCGTCAAATTACAGTTTGTCAGCACCAACAACACAACTGAGTATGAAGGCTGTATCATGGGGCTAAAACTTGCCCGTTCAATAGGCATCAGGTGGTTAACTGTCTTTAAGGATTCGGAGTTGGTAGTCAAACAATCCACGGGAATCTATCAAACCAAAGAGCTACATTTACTGCCTTACCATAGGCAAGTTTTACAGATGGCTTCGGAGTTCAAAGAGATCTCCTTTCTACACACTCCTCGTAGTAGGAATGACTTCGCAGACGCGCTAGTAACTTTGGCCTCCTTGATTCACATACTTGACAAGGAACACATGCCAAACGTCACATTGGCCCTGCAAAAGGAACCAGTCTATGGGAACTATGTTTGAGAAGTATCGGATGAGCTACCTCCCATCTAATAGCCTTGGTATCAGCATATCAAGGAGTACTTACGAGATGGATCTACACCCGCTGAGGCGAGCCCGACTGAGAAAAGGCGGGTCCATCAACTTGCTATAAAATTCTACCTGAGCGGAGATGCACTCTACAAAAGAGATGCAGGACTAGGTCTCCTCAGATACCTGGACAAGGACCAAGCTCAGAGGCTCATGGATGAGGTTCATGTTGGAGTATGTGGCCCACACATGAGCGGCCCTATACTTGTAAAGAAGATCCTCAGAATAGGACATTACTGGCTCTCTCTCAAAGCTGACTGTGAGAACCACGTCAGGAGATGTTATCAATGCCAAATTCATGGGAATGCTATCCACGCCCCTCCGAGGGAGCTCCACAATATGAGTTCACCTTGGCCCTTCTCCATGTGGGGAATGGACGTGATCGGGCCCATCGAGCCCAAAGCCAGTAATGGACATTGCTTTATCTTCACCAAGATCGACTACTTCACCAAGTGGGTAGAAGCAGCCTCCTTCCCCAGGGTTACCAAAGAAGTCATCATTGCTTTCATCAGAAACAATGTCATTTGTCGATATGGACAACCAGAGGTAATTGTATCAGACAATGCTAAGAACCTCAACAGCAAAATGATGGAGGAGTTATGCAGTAAATTCCACATCAAACATCTTAACTCCGTCATCTACCGTCCGAAGATGAATGGTGTTGTTGAAGCGGCTAACAAAAACATTAAGAAGATCATGCAAAAGATGTCCGCCAATCTGAAAGGATGGCCTAACCTATTGTCTCTTACTCTGTTAGCCTACAGAACATCAATGCACACTTCAACTGGTGCAACCCACTACGCATTAACCTATGGGATGGAAGCAGTGCTCCCCATAAAAGTGGAAATGGAATCCCTTAGAGTGTTGATAGACACTCAGCTGGATGAAGACCAAAGGGTACAAGACATGTATCACCAATTGTCTCTAATAGACGAAAGGCAAACTGCGACTATCTTCCTTGGTCAGTTATATCAACAAAGGATCGCCCGATCCTACAATAGAAAAGTCCGGCTACGGCAATTTAAACAACATGACTTGGTTTTGAAGAAGATCATTGACAACCAAGATCAGTCTAAGGGAAAATTCACCCCTAACTGGGAAGGCCCGTTTATTGTCGAGGAGGTATTGACAGGAGGTGCTCTCAGATTACAGGAAATGGACGGCGATGAATTTCCGCAACTCATCAAACAAACATCCTAGTGTTGGATCATTAGATCACCAGTCATTTCGGTTCTTTAACCCTTCACTACATACAACTCTTTTTTCACACTACGCCGCTCAGGGAAACACACTTTTCAGGCCAGCAGCCTGGTTTTTGGATCACCGGATCCTTTTCTCTCCACTTGGTTTTTTAACCCTTACTCAACTTCGGTTATCCCACTAGGGATTGAACCTTTCATACTTACAGTTTATCCCCAAACATGGGATCGAACTTTTCACACCTACAGTTTATCCTGAACTTAGGATTAAACTTTCTTCCCCCCGCAGTTTGTCCTCCACTTAGGATCAAACTTTTTGTTGGCTACAAATCACCCTGAGGGGTGAACTACGTCGACCTGATCTCCTTGATACATGGGAGTACGTAGGCAACCATTTTATATGGCCCGGTCGTAATAAGAAAACACAAAAAAATAAAAACACTTCTACACCCTTTGCAATAAAACAAAAAACAACAAAAATATTTCCACACCCTTCTCATTACAAAAATATAAACAAAAACCTTCCTACACCCTTTCTGCAAAATACGACGTTGAACCTCTTACACCAGGTTCAAACTACGCAGATCTGATCTCCTCTTCAATAGGAGTACGTAGGCAGCCATTTATGGTTCGGTCTAACCCCCTACCAAAATACAAACACTTGTCAATAGTACTAGGATCAAACTTCAATCCACCACATTTCATTGGCTTCAGACCAAAGGGATGGAATTACCTGACCTCCCCATGTAAACGGGAGACTCGGCTACCATCTAAGCTGCGGTTGTACCTTGAAGTGCAATACCAATCCATAAGAGATGAAATTAACTAGGCTCCTCCTAAATAGGAGTGTTGGTGACCATATGTGGTGCGGTCAATCTCAGAGAGGAAAGCCACACTCTTCTCCACATTTCCATACAAAAATCAGTCTCAAGACACCAAAGATGGTAGGGATACACACAGATCAATGATCCATTCTGAACTGTCCAGAGACAACTCAATGTCCATCCATCAAGGAGGAATTCAGAATACATCAAGATCACAAGCCCTGAAGAAGCAGGAAAATATCAAGCAAGTATTCAGGCATATCTAAAAGGGAAGTGATCAAAAATATATTTTCCTGCTATATATAATGTTGTTTGATATACATAATGTAAACTGTATATGACAAAATGGCTAAGCTAGTCTGTGCAAGAAAATACAAGGCTATTTATAGGTCGGTATGCATGCGGGTTAGTAGATCTAACATAACATCTCTCTCCGAAGAAGGAGGTAACACTGTGGTCTCCTGTACAAGGGTATCCACACGAGCCAGCAAGTCTGAGGCCATCTACATGGTGACGCGGTGCTCATTAATATATGCACTCATCTCGAAAAGCATACCAGTGGTCATGGATCTCACTGAAGTACTATCTGCAACGGCTACATCCCTAGCAGATAGGGCAGTATCCCGCTCAACGATCACTGTATCTTTGGCTGATCTGGCCTCATCCTGCTCAACAATAGCGGTATCTCTACGAGCTAATGCCTCACCTCTCTCTAATATAGTTGTGTCTCTCCCATCAAGGGTTGTCAGCATCGAGGATCTAGCCTGATCTCTCTCAAAGGTCATCAGATGAAGACTCTGCTCAAAATACTGTACTGAATGCTGGGTCACGACAGTGCTAGTACTGGGAGAATCTAAGAGAGCTACTGGAAACCCAGTAAATGGCTTCTCCTCGATGTGGGAATCAATGTCCTCCATGGGATCTCCATCATCTGAATCACTACTCGGCACTGTGGATACTGTCGCGGCTGATGAAGTCTCTATCTCTATCCAAGCAGAATACTCTAGCGAACAACCCAGATGGCTAACAGAAAAAGCAGCTATCTCATGATGATCCCAACAAGCATACACCCGGAATCGGTCCTCTGCTGACAAGTGGCGAGAAGCTAAGCGCTGACCTAATGTCCCATCAAAAGGATGGAAATCCTGGAACTGGTCAAACTGACACATCACGGCCAGTGGGTGGTAAGTAGTCATGCCCTTCAAACCAGCCAGAGGGAGATAATCCATGCCCGAAGCATGAGTAATGAAGTTGTAAGGCGAACTGAGCCCTATACACAACAAGATATCAAACGGATCTTCGATCCCAGTTGGGAAACCAGACCAAGAGGCAGGATCTGTATACTCCGTAGGCTGGAAGGAATACGACATAGCTATCTCATGGGTGAAGCAGTACCCGTGTCGGCGAAAAGTGCCAATCGGTCTCAAGTGTGACATAAACCACACGTAAAGCATGACCGAACTGCCTGTGAATACCCCTACAGGGAAAATATTGCAGAACGTGGCCGACATCAGTGTCTCTGCCATAATCATCGATATGATGGTACGACCCTCCCTGAGAGCTCTCACTGCCATGATAACACCGATATCTAGCTCATCCATATATCGTGGCATGTATACATATGCCACTATGCACATCAAGAATGCATCCACTCTGGACAAATGCCACTAGTCCTCTGGTATAGTGAAATCCCCAGAATACCGAGCATAGCTGTCCTCAGAGCCAAATTTGTCAATCAAAAAACGCTGGGATATCACGTGGCCAGATGTGATCTCATCCTGTATAACCCTACGCCTCAGTCCGGTAAGGGTCATGAACTGTTGACTCATGTCCCCAATAGCCATATACACATAAGGTCTGTCAAGTGGCAGCATCGTCAAACGTGCATACTCCTCCAGAGTCAGAGTTAACTCCTGGGTCCCAAGCTGGAAAACCTGCCTCTCCGGCACCCAGTGCTCCAGCATGCCCTCCACAAATCCTACGGAAACCTGAAACATCAAAAGGGTCGTGGTGTGCTGCAATAGCTGATCTAAGGTCACCCTATCTGGGGGTGACATACTATCATACCAGGATCTCAGACGGGATGCCACCAATACTGGTGGGGTGTGATCTATGCGGCTGACTGTCAAAGTAGACATCTGTGTAGGCCACATCATAATACCATTCATGGGTCAATGCTGAATATCTTTGGACATACATACATATTCATAACATGATACATGAATTACAGATAATAGATAGCAATATGATATAGGGAGTGAAAAACTATACATACATTCCTAAGTATATCATCATCTACATACATCATCTCTGTACAGTTAAAAATACAGGGAAATAGGGCACAGACGCCCTACTACTAATAGAGGCCTATCAAAAGATATATCGAGAATGGGGCACAACCACCCAATATCTAACAAGAGGCCTATCAAAAGAGATAACAAGAATACACATCAGAAGAAGACAATGGTGTCAATATCTACATCATAAATCCTGTCCACCTGATGTAACTCCTCCTGAGTCACTGGATCTCTATCAACAGGGATGTCAGGCCTATACAAGGGAGGATCTGTGCTGTTAAAGCCAAATGGGTCATCTGAGGGGCCAGCTCCTGCACTGGAAGGATCAAATGAATCTGCCTCTGCCGGATCTCTGCCCAAATACTCTAATGCATTTATAATATTTATAAAGCAAAATATTATATCAAATACTACTAAAATAACTTGTTTATACATAATATTTGATTTCTAAACTTGTTTGTACTAAAATGGTATTTGAAAATAGAGTTTGAAATTTTATAATTAATTGTTCATCATTTTTTGATGTATAAATAAGTTTAAATTATAGTTTAAAATATGTTATTATTGGTAAGAGTATAATAGTGATCCAAACAAACATAACATGAGATTATTTTAAGTTATTCCATGAATAATAACATAAAAAACAAACATGTGATTAAGACTAATTAATTCTAGGATTAATAGTCTTGGGATTATAATCTCATGAATTATAATCCTGGGATTATAATTCTTGCAAACAAATATGGCCCTAGAAAGTTATAAATGACAAATAAATTAGAACAAATTTTTTTTTTCAAAAGATCAATTATTATGAAATGGAGGTAGTAACTTTTTTCTTACAACAGAGATATAACTGAACAAGTATATAAGAAGAATACTAACTTTTTCTTGCAACCTATTACTTTTATATAGCTGGCTAGTAGTGGTTAACTTGTGGTTACAATGACTAAATATGCGGAACCAAAACTTTATGCACAAGACATCATATGCTATTGTTAACGTTAAATTTTGTACGCCTGACAAAATTACTAAAATAGCAGGCCAAAATCGCGCTAACAAGTTGATTGTTTTGTTGTAAAATCAAACTCACGAAATACACTCACATAAACATAAATAAAGAGATATAAAATATGTACACAATAATTTACGTGGAAATCCAATTGGAAAAAAACCACGGAGAGAGAGAGAAATCCACAACAATAATATGGAGAGTACAAAGTATTTATTTGTGCCATATGTTATTGTGTTATGGTCTCTCTAAACCATTGCTTATTCTTGTATTTATAGCTGTCATGTCCACCAGAATCCAATCAGGAGTATAAGTCCTTTTTAGAATCACCTTGTAACTACAATTAATAGTTAATAGATTCTTTTCCAAATTAAACCTTATTATCCCACTAAATAAGGAAATATAATCTTACTTTAATGAGGATTCTCCCACTGTCAAAATAAATCCAAATAATCACACCCCAACATTGCCCCCTAGTCTCTTATTTATAAAGAACTTAAAATAAGAGAGTATACAAATTTATACCAACCGAAAATCCATATTTGCCGAAGACGAACTATCACACCTGAACTTCATACGCCGAACGAAATTTTTTAACTCCCAATATTGCCGCCTCACTCCTTTTGTTCACTCCTAAGATAGACAAACAATTGTCATTATTACTACCGAAGATATAAAGAACCAACCTTATACCAACCGAAAGAGGGGCTTTCCGATAATGATTTCTCCCTATTGGCGCAAAATTAGGTGACCAAACTCCTTTTCTCGACGGAACTTTCTAGACATTGTCAATAATACAAATAATAATATGAATAACTTGTCATCTCAATTATTGATTTAATAAATAAAATATTGTGACAATAATTGAATAAAAACGTGAGATACTATGCAACAATTACTGTAACAATAATTGAGTATAACTGAGTAACTTCTCACGTAAGCATCAATAAGCATTATGATGTGCTACTATGCAACCACGCGTATTACTGTACTTTTCATCACCGGGTATTTCGACAGTTAACGGTAAAACTTTCGCCATTATTTTTATAAAAAGATATTTCTGTCGTTTTCTAACTCCGACAATAATTCCGTTGTGGGGTTCACTAATGATTGCGCCGTCGTACGAATATTCCTTGTTAAAACAAATATTCCTCGACCAATCAAATATTTTATAACAACTTGTTTACTTTGTAAAATTTATAAATATTACCCACAACTATAACATTATAACAAATTCACACCTTAATATTCAAAAATGATATTTATAGAAAAATTCATCTTTATTCATAAAAGTTGGGGTCTTACACTACTTATTGGCGGTGGGTTTTGGTTTTATGTGAAAGCTGGATTTTTTGGTTTGGTATTATGAGAACACACATAGCTGGTGAAGAAAATGAAGAAAAAACTTGAAACACGTCTCTTTCTTTCTCCATTTCTTCCAAACTCCATTTATCCCCATTTTCTCTCTCTAGATTTCAATCTTTGTTTCTCTCTCAATCATAATTTGTTCCTCCAAACTTTTCTAAAGTGGGTCTCAAGTACATAAAAGAAAAAAATAATAATTAAATAACTAGTGCTTTTAATAATATATTTAGTTATTTACACAATAATTAAAAAAATGAAAGATAAATAGAAGGAGAGAGATTGATGCTCAAATCTGTTAAAAATCAGACATGGGATATGAATCCGCCATGGTTGCAACTCCCAGTTTCATGTGAGAAAAAAATGAATTGATTGTTGAATCTAATCAATCACATGCCCTCTGTGATGCCCTGCCAAGATACGGGTCAGATTCACCATGCCTGATCGGGTTTGCTCGGATTTAGAAAAAATATCATCACAGCCTCTCATAATTAGTAATGTAATCAGATCAATTTTAGGTCCACAACCACCACCAACCACAATAAAAGAAGGAGGGGGAGTTACCCAGTTGGGTATATAAAATCAAATCCACCTTCATTCCCTCGTCGGACCTTGTAGCACAACATGTTTCCCCATCATCTTCCCCACTAAATCTGATCTCCCCGCTAGATATGAAATCTACGCACATCGCTGAACTTTTTGCTCTGCTCATCTCCATCAACATCTTACTTATTCTCATTTTTATTGTCATCTTTATCTTTCTTCGTGACCGGAGAGAGAATTTCCACCTTCTTAGTTTTCTACTCAATCTCTGCTTGGAGTTTAGATATGAGAATAATGGTTGGTTTAAAGAGAGAAACTGGATATGAATTATTGTTAACAAAAATTTGTTCAGGTGTCAGCCTCGTCAGCAAAATATGTTGTTGGGTAATTTCTAGTTACGCACAACACACAAGTATACGTGGTCAACAAGTAATAAAGAGTAAGTAAAGTATCGTTCCCACAGAGAATTATCTAATAAAGTTTACCAAGCACTAGCCCTTAACCATTTCAGTCTTTTTTAACGAATGATATTATATTTTATATTTAAACTATGAAATTAAATAAACCTAACTATTTCTAGAGTGAGATTAGATAATGAAGACCTGAGATTACAATTTCATCTATTAAATAATTTAAATCAACGCACTCCATGTTAAACCAAATTACTTGCACTGGATTGCTAATCGAGAACACAAAAGTGAAATATAGCCATCTGTCGATGTACCATACCCATATCAAATATAATCCCCAGTTGAAAGAATACACATGAACCCCCAAATTACCTAAACCACTATATGTCTATGTGATTTACAAATAATTAGGGTTTAAGCCCAAGTTCTCAATTGACTACAAGCGATGCCTCGGTATATGTCTATCCTAAGCAAGAATCATACATTCCATCACCATGTAGAACATACAAACACAAGCTATCAAGATCAAATCCAAACCCATACTTCATCTTTCAAGTTCATATGGGTTATCACAGTAATTGATGGCCAATCAACTAAGCAAATAAGCATGAATCTTAATAGACAATCTCATAGCAATCAATAAGGTTAACAATGAAATATATCAGATTAAACTAAGCAATAGAATCCATTGCAATCCCAAAATAAAGTTTAACTCATCATAGAATCAAAATCCATAATCCACAATTGACTATACATTGAGAAATAAAGATAGAAGTAAAGAGAAGTTAGGGAATTAGGAATGCAAATCTGAGATTCTCCTCTTGCTCCAATTCTGAATTTCCTATGCTCTTCAATTGCTTCAATCTTCAACTCTAATCTAATCTAGGGTTCTAATCTAATCTAAAAAGGAAGAGAAGAAAAGAAAACAATAGTAGCTTTAGCCCCCAAGGGGTGGAATGTCTCTTATATAATGAAAATACGTCTAATATATAAGCCCTAATTGAACAACCCCCCCACCCCCCAAATTATGCTTTAATTCCACTATTTAATGAAAAGTTAGCTTTTGTCAACACCCGAAGTCGCACGGCCGCACAAGAATTGGCCTAAAGTTGGGCGCGACCGCGCTCAAGTGTTAAATCGCGTCTTTTTGCACCTGTAATTCGCACGGCCGCATAGGAAATCGCGCGCCCGCGAGGTTGATTTTATGATGCAGTGTGCTTTGATAAAATGGCCATAACTTTTGATCCGCGAAGAGTTACGGGGCCTGCCACCTATCAAATTGAAGATATCGACGAGCTCTAAAACTTTCATTCTTTGATAATTGAGAAATTCTGGCCGAATGAAGGTTGAAATTGGGCTGGAAGGGACTGCTATGAAAATGGCTAACCAAAACAGCGAAGTTTGACGCCCGTTGGTACAAAGACCATAATTCTTGCATCCGAACTCCGATTAGAACGATTCAAGATGTTCCGGAAAGTTACGAAGAGGCTCTAAAATGTAAGCTAAGTTCCGAATCAAGAACATGAAGTAAACATGAAAGCCCAAATGATGTCCAGATTGCTTTTCTTTGCATTTTCCTTGCTTTTCCTTACCAATAGTCGCTCACACCGCTCCCAAACGTATAACCTACAAAATGAACACAAAATGCATGAAACGTAACTAAGATACATAAATATAAGCAACTAATTCAAGTAAAAGATACCGGATAAGTGTATATAAAATTCACTTATCATATGTCTAAGTGTCAACCACGTTTGTCTATGTGGTATGTCTGTTAACGGGAGGGGCATAGCTAAGCTAAAAATTGTAACGTTAAGTGTACTTTTGAAAGAAAAAAAAAGTTCAGGGTGCAAGTGGGACATCGGGGTAAAAGTCAGGGGCATTGTTGCACCTTTGCCCACTATGCAAATACTACTTAGTTTATTTTACCAATGCAAAACTAAGTAAATGCTACTTAGTTGAACTGTTATATTATTTAATTTAGACACTAGTTCAGTTTATTTTAATTGCATCCCAACTAAGAAAATGTTACTTAGTTTATTATTATATTTTCTCTTATTTGTTAATTATTTTTATTAAATTATATTTAAGTTACTAAATTAAATTTATTTATTTTATTAAATTTAATTTAATTTAATTCATTATTATGTTATATTGTATTTTATTTTATTTTGTACTATATTATATTATATAATTTCTTAATTATTTTATTAAATAAAATAAAATTCATTTTCTTTTATTTATTATATTTTATTAAATTATATTAAATTTATTATTATATTAAATTAAATTAAATTTAATTTTGTATTATATTATCTAATTTTTTAAAGTTTTTATGACATTAAATTAAAATTTTTAAATTAAATTTATTCTATTTAATTTAATTTTATGTTATTTAATTTATTTAATTTTACTATTATGATTTATTGTATTTTTTTATTATATTATAAATTTTTTTAATATTTAAATTAAAATTTATTATATTTTTAAAATGAATTTATTTTATTTTATTTTATGTTATTTTATTAAATTAAATTTATTTTATTTTATTATTATGTTTTATTGTACTTTATTTTATTTTTTATAATATTAAAGTATATTTTTAAATATTTTAATTAAATTTGGTTTATTTAATTTATTTTTAGTTTTTATTTTATTATATTATATTATTTAATTTTTAAATTTATTTTGTTTAATAAACTAAATTAAATTTATTTCATTTTATTTTAATAGTACGAAACTAAGTAAATGCTACTTAGTTTATTTTAATATTGGAAAATTAATAAAATAATACATAAATATATTTTTAGGGCCCACAAATTTTGCAATTAAAGATTTCTAACAGATATTGCATCGAGAATTTCGTCGAAAATATCAAGTGTCACATTCATAAACAACATTTGAAGATTCAATACATTGACAAACACACACACACACACACACACACACACACATAACGCTCAATATATCACATTATGACCCAACACTGTAATTGCACAAATACACTGCATGTATATACACTAACAAAAATTTTAATTGCACAAAATAAATCATAATTTCAGCAACATGCAACAATTTGTAGAATTGAAGTCAAATAATCCCAATTTGCAAAACAATTAATTAATTGTGCAGTTTAGTTTATTTTAGTGTCAAACTAAGTCCTAATTGATTTTTATAATTAATTATTGATTTATTTATTACCTTCTATTATGCCCATGAAAATTTCTCTTGGAAATTCAGTCGGAAATAAGTCTACAATTGAAAACAAATACAATACAGTAACAAAAGTTGCAATTGCACAAACTAAACCGAATTTCAGCAAGTTCAGTAAGAGTACTACAATATTCTTTCAATATACCGATTTCAAATTTTACAAATTATGCAGATTTCCAATTCAACAAAATATTATTCCCAATTTCAAATTCAATATGCAGTGTAAGACCCCAATTTTTATTAATAAAGATTTAAATTTCTCGAAATATTTTTTTTGAATAATAAGGTGTGGATTTGATATAATGTTATAGTTGTGGGTAATATTTATAAATTTTGTAAAGTAAACAAGTTGTCATAAAATATTCGATTGGTCGGGGAATATTCGTTTTATTAGGGAATATTCGTACGACGGCACAATCATTGGTGGACCCCACAACGAAATTACTATCGAAGTTAAAAAACGACAAAACTATCTTTTTATAAAAATAACAATGAAAGTTTTACCGTTAACTGTTGAAATACTCGGTGATAAAAGTATAGTAATACGCGTAGTTTCGTAGTAGCACACGGTATTTGTGACGCCCCCAAAAATAGGTATACATCACCCATTCTAAGTCGCCGAATACATGGTACAGAAACAAATACAACTTCATTAATACAATTGTCGTGCAAAATACGACAACACATATACTGTACGTTTAAATACAAATACTGTCTAATAGACAGTATACAAACTCAAAAGGAGTCCTCAATACAATTATTGATACACTATTTTATAAAAATAGTGAGGACTGCTAAAATAACTTTTTATAATCATCACTCCATACCTCGGCTAGTTCCTACTAAATTCTCACCTCCTGAGAAGAAAAATGGAACAAAAAGGAAAATAGTGAGCTTAACTAGCCCAGTAAAAAATATTATGACTAAGATAATATACAACAAATAATCATTAGTCTTCAACAGGGAAAAATCTGATAGAATATAATAGACAACAAGTTTTAGATCAACAACTACAGCGAAAAAAGTAATCTATTAGAAGAGTCAAATAGAGAATGAATTCTACTATCTTTTAAGATTTAAAAGTCCATCATCAATATTTGATCCCTGCAACATCAATCAATATACATCTTGAATCAAATATTCATCTTTGCACTACAGGCCAAAAATATTCATTTGTATCACTAATTGATCATGTTCATCTCAACACCTGTTCATCTTTGCACTACGGGCCAGAGATATTTATCAGTTAATCATTCATCTTTGCACTACAGGCCAAAGATATTCAGTAATATCATCATTTAGGACTGAGGATGATAAAAAATATTTTAAAGAAAACGAATCCAGTGAGACGAAAGGATAAATATTAGGGATTCGTACTTTAGATAATTCAAGTTCAAAAATGCTCCATAATAACCATAGTGGAGTAAAATTCAAAAATGAAGATCAAAACATGGATACAATCAAAGATAGTAACCATAATAGAAATCTTGGATAAAGAAGAGAAAATTTCATTTTTCTGTGAATAGTGTCGTATACGTGAATAGTGTCGTATACGTGAATAGTAATCCCGACACAAAAATATAGAAATTCCACAATAAAATTCATATCAATATTTTGGCATAATGATATTGAAGAAAAAATATCATTTACGAAAAAAATAACATCCCTTACCTCAAAAGAACAGTACTTCTGACTGAAATATCGGATGTAATGCTGAAGGAAACTTGCACTGAATAGCAACTCTCAAAGTATCTAAATACTCACAAAATACGCTAAATAATATAGAGAGGGAAAAAAAAACTTGTTTCTGGTGTGATTTTCAATTCTAACTCAGCACCCTATTTATAGGAAAATGCTAGAACACCAAAGGAGACTAAATTAATAAAATATTAATTTCCAAAATTTTCAAGCACGCCACTTTTGATCAGATTTTAGCACACCAAAATGGGGCCCACCAAAATCAGCCAATTCCACACCAACCAAAAGTGGGGCCCACCTATGTTCTAAATAAAAATATTTATTTCTGAAACTTCAATAATTCATAATAAATAGCCCTTTTATCAGAAAAATACGAATTTTATGTCCATTCCATAGGAAATTAAATTATCTACAACTTTGTAGATTTAAGTTTTTCTAAATTCTAAACGAAAAATGACCGAAATCCACATACAAACGATTTTTAACACCTTTATTCTGCCAAAAATACTGATAAAACACTTTAGCATTAATTCCTTCATTTATATCCACATAAAATAAATATATCTTTCATTTATATCCACGTAAAATAAATATATCCTTATCATATAAATCAATAATTAATTATTCACAAATAATATAACAGAATCACAATTATGACAACCAGGTCGTTCCCAAGAAAGAAGGGCGCTTTTTGATAAGGATTTCTCTTTACTGGCACGCAATTAGGTGACCAAACCCTTTTTCTAGACAGAACTTCCTTAGACATTGCTAATAATGCTATCTAATAATATTATTCAAATAAACCACAGCACTTGGCGCAGAGGTAAGATTCGACCTAGGGTGAGCCATAAACCCGAACATCCTGGGATCGATTCCCGCCTGCAACAAGTGTGAGGATTTATTAATTCGCATGGCCACGGACTTCTAGCGCAAGCTGGTGCGAAAGCCAAAAGGGTTGTGTTCGGCCCGGGTGATTAATCTGACCCGCGGGTTGAGAAACACCATGTTAGCAAAAAATAATTTATTCAAATAATATGAATTATTGATCTGATAATAGAAAATACTGTGCAGTGACAATTATTGAAATAACAATAATATAAAATATCAACGTAGCAATTATTGAATTAATAAAATAAAATATTGAACAGTAATTACTGTAACAATTATTGAGTAGTGCCTTCTTACGTAAGAATCAATAATTCAAAAATACTGTGCAATACCGTGTGCTACTGTGCAACCATGCGTATTACTGTATTTTAACCACCGGGTATTCTAACAGTGTTAACGGTAACAACTACGCTGTTATTTATAAAAACTCAAACTTGTCAATTTTTTCATCCGACCGTTTTCCGTTATGGGGCCCACAAATGGCTGCACCATTGTACGAATATTCCTCGACAGTAAGAATATTCCACGACTAAATGAATATTCCCCGACAACAATGAATATTTTGTAACCACTTGCTTATTTCGCAAAATTTATACATTTCACCCATAACCAAAGCATTATATCAAATTAACACCTTATTATTCACAATAATAATTAGAAGAAATTTGATTTTATTTATAAAAAGTTGGGGTCTTACAACCTCTCCTCCTTATGAAATTTCGTCCTCGAAATTGACGTACGTACCTAGTGTTTTGAAAAGGTGAGGATACCTCATTTTTATTTTCGATTCCAACTCCCAGGTCATTTTCTCAATAGCATGGTTCCTCCACAAAAACTTAACTTGTGGTATAACCTTGGTGCGTTGAACATGCTCTTTCCTATCCAAGATCTTAACAAGTACCTCCTCGTACGTTAAATCTTCGGCTATCTCGTCTGATTCTAACTCAAAAATGTGGTTCGGGTCCTTCACATATTTACGAAGCATAGATATGTGAAAAACATTATGAACACGAGACGTGCTTGGAGGTAATATGAGTCTATAGGCCACATTTTCTATTCTGTCAAGAATCTCAAATGGACCAACAAATCTTGGATTGACATTTCCTCTCTTCCCAAATCTTGTAACTCCCTTCCATGGAGCAATACGTAACAATACATGATCCCCAATATTCAATTCCACGTCCTTTTGATGAAGATCCGCATAACTCTTTTGTCGATCCTATGCCGTTTGTATACGTTGTCGAATCGTTTGGATCTTTTCTGTAGTTATGCGTACCAATTCTGGTCCCAACAACGTTGCTTCACCCACCTCGTCCCAGCATATTAGATAACGACATTTTCTTCCATACAACGCCTCGAATGGAGTCATGCCTATACTTGCTTGATAACTGTTGTTGTAGGAGAATTCTACCAATGGCAAGTACTTATCCCAACTTCATTTGAAATCTAAGACATAGAGTCTTAATAGATCTTCAAGAGTTTAAATAGTCCTTTCTGATTGCCCGTCCGTTTGAGGATGATATGCCAAACTGAATCATAAATCCGTGCCCATAGCTTTCTGCAAGCTAACCCAAAATCGTGAAGTGAATCTTGGGTCACGATCTAAAACTATGGATACTAGCATGCCATGCAATCTCACAATCTCATTCACGTACATACGAGCAAGACGTTCAAGGGAATAAGTCTCCCGTATAGGCAAAAAATTAGCAGACTTGGTTAATCTATCAATAATAACCCAAATCGCATTTATGCCTTGAGAAATTTTGGGAAGACCCGTAACGAAATCCATAGTAATGTGTTCTCACTTCTATTTCAGAATCTCAAGTGGTTGTAATGGACCATTTGGCACTTGATGCTCCGCCTTTACACGTTGACAAGTTAAACACCTCGAGATAAACTCCGCGATCTCTCTCTTCATATTGTTCCACCAAAATGTATGTCGAAGATCATGATATATTTTGGTACTACCAGGATGGATTGAAAACGGTGTGTTGTGTGCCTCCATTATGATTTTATGTTTCAAGTCAGAATCGTTAGGAACGTAGAGTCTAGAGTTGATTCGAAGTATTCCTTCTTCATCGATTCTTACTTCTAGAATAACACCTTCTTGTACTTTCTTCTTCATACGCATCAACTCCATGTCCGTAGCTTGAGCAGCTTTAACTTTATCGATTTAAATCGGTTCTACTCGTATGCTTGATATCATCACGTGGGTACTTGGAGCTTTTACCTCTATCTCCATCCTTTGCAAGTCATACAAAATGGGCCTTTGTGTTAACAACATTGCACTCGTACCCGCTATGATCTTCTACTCAATACGTCAGTTACCACGTTTGCTTTTCCAGGATGATATTGGATGGTATGGTTGTAATCTTTCAACAACTCAAGCCAACGTCGTTGCCGAATGTTGAGTTCTTTTTGGGTGAAGAAATATTTGAGGCTTTCATGATCCGTATAAATCTCCACTTTCTCCCCATACAGGTAGTGTCTCCAGATCTTCAATGCGAAAACGAATGCTGCCAACTCCAGATCATGAGTAGGATAATTCCTCTCATATTCTTTGAGTTGTCGCGAGGCATAGGCTATGACTTTCCCATATTACATGAGAACACATCCTAACCCTTTTCCTGAAGTATCGTTGTAGATAACAAATCCATCCAAACCAGATTGTATTGTCAAAACAGGTGCCGAAATGAGTCTCCTCTTAAGCTCTTGGAAACTCTTCTCGCATCCCTCTCTCCATACGAATTTTGTATCTTTCCGAGTCAGCTGAGTTAACGGAGTAGCGATTCTAGAAAATCCCTCCACGAATCTCCGATAATAACCAGCTAAGCCCAGAAAGCTACGTACTTCAGTCACCGACTTCAGTTGTTCCCAACTTTGTATTGCTTCAATCTTCGCTAGGTCAATAGATACTCTATATTTTGACACCACGTGCCCAAGGAATGCTACTTCCTTAAGCTAGAACTCGCATTTCGTCAGCTTAGCATATAGCTTGTTATCACGAAGCCTTTGAAGGACCAGCTTCAAATGGCGCTCATGATCTTCACGGCTTTTGGAATAGATGAGGATGTCATCAATAAAGACAACAACGAACTGATCCAAATATTTCTTGAACATACGGTTCATCAAATCCATGAAAACAACAGGAGCATTAGTCAATCCAAAAGACATGACTAAGAATTCATAATACCCGTACCTAGTTCTGAAGGCAGTCTTTAGAATATTCTCAGTATTAATCTTTAGCTGATGATATCTAGAACGAAGATCGATCTTTGAAAAGAATTGTGCTCCTTGCAACAGGTCAAATAGGTCATCAATGCGAGGTAGCAGATACCTATTCTTGATGGTGACATGGTTCAATTCCCGGTAGTCAATACAAAGTCGCATACTTCCATCTTTCTTCTTTACGAATAACATAGGAGCACCCCAAGGAGATGTACTAGGACGAATGAAACCGATGTCCAACAACTCCTGTAGTTGGACCTTTAACTCCTGAAGTTCAATAGGAGCCATTCGATATGGGGTTTAGAAATAGGCTTTGTACCAGGTTCAAGGTCAATAAAGAATTCAACTTCACGTTCTGGGGGTAGACCGGGAAGTTCTTCAGGAAATGCATCAGGAAATTCACTAACAACAGAAATATTATTCAAATCTAACGTGTTTTTGTTCAAGTCCGTGACATGGGGTAAGAAAGTTTGACATCCGTTTTTAATAAATGAATAGCTTTATGGCTTGATATGACAGTGATTGACTTTAGTGGTTTGGTTGCTTAAATTCGCATAACAGGTTGGTTAGGAATATGAAAACTAACAACCTTACGAAAATAATCAATTTTGGCATGATGAATAGTTAACCAATCAATCCCTAAAATTACATCAAATGCAAGTATTTTCAAATAAATAAGATCGACAGGTAATGTGATGGTACCAACTTAGATCAAGCAAGATTTATAAACAGTAGATGTAACGAAAGTTTCTCCTAACGGAGTTTCAACAGATAAGTCAAAGTCTAATTTCTCTGGAGTCGAGTTCAAACATTGAGCACAAACAGGAGAGATAAAAGAATGGGTAGAACTGGTATCTAATAAGGTATAAACTTCGTAAGAGTTTATTATTAGCTTACCCGTGATCACTTCGTTTGGGTTCCTCAAGTTTTGAGCAGTCACGACAAACGCCCTTCTAGGAACCACCGACTTTGACTTGTTCGGGACAGCCTTTGGATTCACCATCCCCGTTGGACTTGGTTTCGCTACAAGACAATCTCTAGCTATATGACCTTCCTTTCCACAGTTATAACACACCTTGGATTGTTATGGGCAGTTTGGGCTGATGTTTCCCTCTTTCCTGCATTTATAACAAACGACCAGTGCTCGTTCTCCTTCCCTAGAAACAGCTATGTTTGTGCTAATGTCTTCACGTTATCATTGTTGTACCTTCTCTTTTTAAAATCTCCCCCCCGACTCGCTTCTTCTACTATCATGGCCACGATTACCACCAGAGTGGTTACCGCTTTTGTCCAAATATTTTCCTCCCCACCGGTTGTCATTTCTCCGATGACTACTTCCACCGGTATGACCCTGGTTGTGGTCCCTCAGTTTAACATACTCATTATCTCGCTCTAATAATTGAGCCCTATTTACAACATCTGAATATAAAAAAAATTATGAGATATAAGATATTGCTGAATCTCGAGTTTTAGACCTCTCAGAAAGATCCGCGTCATTCGTTCCTCATTCTCTACCAAATGAGGTGCAAACCTGGATAACTCTGCGAACTTCACCTCGTACTAGGACACCGTCATATTATTTTGTTCTAGTCTGATAAACTCTACCTCCTTCATATGATGAATACTTTCAGAAAAGTACTTGTCATTGAAGTTTCTGAAATGTTTCTCAAGACATGTTGAGTGCGACAAGCTGGGTACGCTTCACAGATTCCTACCAGTAATCTGCCTCACCACGAAACATAAAGGTGGCGAATGGAACCTTCTGTTCCTCCGTGCATCCCAAGACATCGAATATCTTGTTAATTTGGTTGACCCATGTTTCCGCCTTAATAGGATCCGGCTTTCTCACAAATTCTGGTGGTCCCAACTCTTTGAACTGCTTGGCTGTGACAAGCCACACATTGCTATCATTTCCACCCGTATTTTGTACACGAGTCTCCCTCGTCTGGTTTTGCATGAACTGCAAAAAGCTTCTAAACATTTGTTCGGTAGTGTTGTTTACAGGAGGAATATTGTCTTCTTGTTGCACGTTCCCCTGGGTGGTGATTAAAGGTGTCTCCACGGTCTTATTCACTCCATTGTTAATATTTCCAGCTATCATTCTCAAATATTGCCACAAAATAAAGGTTAATTAACAAATTAACATATCACATATTAACCATATGCTCCGACTGACCAACCAAATAAGCTTAGGTATGACACACTAACGAAGGATTACTCGTCTCTCCCCTCCTAGTTCTATTCCCCGATCTCTGCCAGAAACTATATCCCTAAGCTCTGATACCAACTGTGACGCCCCCAAAAATAGGTATACATCATCCATTCTGAGTCGTCAAATACATGGTACATAAACAAATACAACTTCATTAATATAATTGTCGTGCAAAATACGAAAACACATATACAGTGAGTTTAAATACAAATACTGTCTAACAGACAATATACAAACTCAAAAGGAGTCCTCATTATAATTATTGATACCTTATTTTACAAAAATAGTGAAGACTGCTAAAATAACTGTTTAGAATCATCACTCTATACCCTGGTTAGTTCCTGCTAAATTCTCACCTCCTGAGAAGAAAAATAGAACAAAAAGGAAAAAGGTGAACTCAACTAGCCCAAGAAAGAATATTATAACTAAGATAATATACAACAAATTATCATTAGTCTTTAACAGGAAAAAATCTTATAGAATATAATAGACAACAAGTTTTAGATCAACAACTGCAGCGGAAACAACAATCCATTAGAAGAGTCAAGTAGAGAATGAATTCTACTATCTTATAAGATTTAAAAGTCCATCATCAATATTTTATCCCTGTAACATCAATCAATATACATATTGAATTAAATATTCATCTTTGCACTACAGTCCAAAGATATTCATTTGTATCACCAGTTGGTCATATTCATCTCAACACCTGTTCATCTTTGCACTACTGGCCAAAGATATTCATTAGTTAATCATTCATATTTACACTACAGGCCAAAGATATTCATCAATATCATCATTTAGGACTGAGGATGATGAAAAATATTTTAAAGAAAACGAATCCAGTGAGACAAAAGGACAAATATTATGGATTCGTACTTTAGATAATCCAAATTCAAAAACGCACCATAATAACCATAGTGGAGTAAAATTCAAAAATGAAGATCAAAACATGGATACAATCAAAGATAGTAACCATAATAGACATTTTGGACAAAGAAGAGAAAATTTTATTTTTCTGTGAATAGTGTCGTATTCATGAATAGTGTGACAAACGAGATTTTGTAATTTTATTTGAATATTTATTAAATTAAATAAATATTTTTCGATGATTTAATTATTGGATTAAATAATTAATTGATGAAATTGTGATAGATTAATTTAATTATATGTGTTATATTTATTAAATTAATGTGAAAAAAATTTTATTACTCAAATTATGTATTTATGTGAGCTTATTGAATTAAATAAAATATTTAATAAGCATAATGTTATTAATGTAATAATTAATTAGAGAATTAATAATTTGACATAATTAATAAATGAGAAAATTAATTATGTAACTATGTGAATTAATGAGAAATTATCATATTTTATTTAAATTAAATTAAATAAGATATTTGATTAATTTCCTAAATAGGTGTGACACGATTAAATTATATTATAAAGGATTAATCAAATTAAAAGGTTATGAGCCTTTTAAGGCTAGCCAAACGGAGCCCTTATTGGGAGTTGGGAGCAGTTAACCCATGATCGGATTAAATGACCACACAGCGTCAGTTTCCTTTATTATATACGTCTTCTTTCTTTTATTTTCTAAGTCTGAAAAAAAAACAAATCAGAGAGAATTTTGAGAATCAGTGAGATTAAAGGAGAAGAATTGTGGGAAATTGGAAGTTGTTATCACCTTGTGTAACCCAAGCAGAGCAATCAAGGGTAAAAACCTCAAACTCAAGTTTTATTTACGTCATTAAAGTTTCTTGAAAATGGCTTTCAAGTTTCTGTTAAAATCTTTATAGTTGGAAAGAGTAATAATTATGTGTTTAGATATGTGATAAGTTATTATTATAATATGTTTTATTATATATTGTATGTTTCCATAACATCAGTTTCATAAAAATATGCCGTATATAGTTGCTTCAAAATTACAAAGTATAGAAATATGGCCATATGGCCCTTACGCACAAATTTAATGCGTCAATCATATGTTGTATCATAAATTTACACTTGTATATAATTATGTATGTTAAAATGAAGAAAACAAACTTCGAATGGACAGATTTGGTGTTATAACGAACCCGTAGTGTTAATTTTTATGTTTTATGTTCAAAACTTTCAAGAACATTAAGAACAGTGAAATTACATGTTTTGATTCTGAAAATTTTGTATTTTAACTTGTTAAAATCATGTTAGAAAGGTTGTATAATGATCATATATGAATTATAGTATTTGGGTATGCTTAAATTAATATATGGACAAGGAAATTGGAAGTTATGGACATGTTCTCTGTGTTCTTCAAGAGAACATATGGGTGAACTTGGGAGATTTTTTTTGGCATAAATTAGCCTTGTTACATGAGAACTGCAGAAACTGAGTCTGGATAACCCCGCCCCCGGCGGGTGTTACCAAACTAAATTACCCCGCCCCGGGGGGCAAAAATAAAAAATAAAAAATAAAAAATAAAAAATAAAAAATAATAATTAATTAAAATATTTATAAAATAAAATAAATATTTTAATTGAGATATTTATGGAATAAAATAAATAATCGATAGAAATTATTATTAATATATTTATAAAATAAAATAAATATTTTAGTTGAAATATTTATGGAATAAAATAAATATTCGATGGAAATTATTATGAAATAATTTATTCGAGTGTAATAATAGTAAGGGAATGAAAATATTCTAATTTAATTAAGTAATTAAACTAGAAGGGTAATGATTTGTTAAATAAAGTGGAGTTTATATTAAATAATTAAGTGAAAATATAACTAATGAATGTCGTGAATATATATGTTATGTGTGTAGGACTTGTGGTGAACGAAAGTAGTAATCGTTTAGCCTACACACGAGGTAAGTTCCCAAACCTTGTTCAAGTCAAGATTTCATATTAGATGTTATCATTCTTTAAAAGCATAATTCCTATTATACAATACTTATTCGATTGTATACATCTTGAATTTTATTATTCAAATTGAATATCAATTATTGTTGAACCTTGTAAGACTAGCGAACCATTATTGATTCGACTAGTCCATAGTTGATGAGCGTTATAAATTCTAGAACTTTTATTAAGCTTATCCAAACCAAACTTCCTTTGGTGCGGACTCTGATGTCAAACTGAGATGAACAACCCTTTAATAGGGAATTATTTACGCTTTAGCGTTAAGATATTATGCATAGTATGGTACTAAGGGTCGATTCCCCTATGTAAGACCCCAACTTATTATAAATAAAATTGAATTTCTTCTATTTATTATTTTGAAATAGTAAGGCTTGAATTGATTATTGTGGTTAGTTATGGGTAAAATGCGCAAATATTTCAAATAAGCAAGTGGTTATAAAATATTCATTGTTGTCGGGGAATATTCGTTTGGTCATGGAATATTCTTACTGTCGGAGAATAATCGTACGACGGTGCAGCCTTGTGTGGGCCCATAACGGAAAGCGATTGGATGAAGAAAACGACAAGTATAAATAAAGGCGTAGTTATTACCGTTAGCATTGTTGGAATACCCGATGGTTAAAACACAGTAATACGCGTTGTTGCACAGTAGCACACGGTATTGCACCAATTATTGATTCTTACGTAAGAAGGCACTACTCAATAATTGTTACAGTAATTACTGTTCAATATTTTATTTTATTGATTCAATAATTGCTACGTTGATATTTTATATTATTGTTGTTTCAATAATTGTCACTACACAGTATTTTCCATTATCAGATCAATAATTCATATTATTTGAATAATATTATTAGATAGCATTATTGGCAATGTTTAAAAAGTTCTGTCTAAGGAGAGGTTTGGTCAACTAATTGCGCGCCAGTAAGGAGAAATCCTTATTGGAAAGCCCCATCTTTCCTGGGAACGGCCTGGTTGTCAGTATTGTGATTCTGTAATATTATTTGTGAATAATTAATTATTGATTTATATGATAAAAAAAATATTCATTTTATGTGGATATAGATGGAGAAAATTTTAAATATGACAATTGTTGAAAATTGATATTTTATCTTTTCTGATAAAATAATTCAATTCAATATATTATTATATTATTATAATATAATAATGGTGATATTTTACAATGAATGTGTGATATATGAGTAAATGAGGAGGAATAATATTTTTATTACTAAAAATATTTAAAACATGTTTTTCATGTTTGTGGACCCATTTTTGACTGAAATTTGATTATAGCCTGTAAAATCGTCCGTATATGAATTTCGGTCAATTTTTGTTTGGAATTTGGAAAAACTTAAACTTACAAAGTTGTAGAGAATTGAATTTCCTATGGGAAGACATAAGATTTGAAATTTTTTGATAAAAGGGCTATTTATTATGAATTATTGAAGTTCCGGAATAATTGCTTTTTGAAGTTTTAGTTATTTTTTTTAAGAAAAACGTTTTTATTATTTTGGTGGGCCCCACAAGTGTTGTAAACATGCTGATTTCAGATGTCAAGAGGTGGGCGTGAAAATTTTTATAATATATTAATATTTTATTAAATTTTTTGCTTTGGTGTTCTAAGCATTTTCTCTCTATATATTATCTAGCGTATTCTTGTGAGTATTTTGATACTTTGAGTATTGCTATACGGTGCAAGTTTCTTCAGCACTATATCTAGTATTCCAGTCAGAAGTACTGTCTTTTCGAAGTAAGGGATGTTATTTTTTTATAAATGATATTATTTCTTTCAATATCATTATGCCAGAATATTGGTAAGATTTTTCTTGTGAAATTATTGTCTTTTAGTGTCGGAGTTACTATTCACGTATACGGAACTATTCACGTATACGATACTATTCACGAATACGACACTATTCACAGAAAAATTAAATTTTCATTTTTTGTCTAAGATATCTATTATGGATACTAGCTTTGATTGTATCCATGTTTTGATCTTCATTCTTGAATTTTACTCCACTATGGTTATTTATGAAGTTATTTTGAACTTGGATTGTTTAAGGTATGAATCCTTAATATTTGTTCTTTTGTTTCATTAGATTCGTTTTCTTTAAAATATTTTTCATCATCATCAGTCCTAAATGATGATATAACTGAATATCTTTGGCATGTAGTGCAAAGATGAATGATTTTCTGATGAATATCTTTGGCCGTAGTGCAAAGATGTACATGTGTTTAGATGAACATGACCAACTGATGAATATCCTTGGCCTATAGTGCAAAGATAAATATTTAATTCCAGATATATATTGATTGATGTTACAGGGATAAAATATTGATGATGAACTTTTAAATTCATATATAGAAGATAGTAGATTTTATTCTCTACTTAACTCTTCTAATAAATTATTATTTTCGTTGCGAATATTGATTTAAAACTTGTTGTCTATTGTATTATATTAGATTTTTCCCTATTGAGGACTAACGATAATTTGTTCTATATTATTTTAGTCATAATATTCTTTACTGGGCTAGTTAAGCTCACCGTTTTTTCCTTTTTGTTCCATTTTTCTCAGGAGGCGAGAATATAGCGGGAAGTAGTCGGGGTGTTGAATGATGGTTCTAGATAGTTGTTTAGCAGTCCTCACTATTTTGTAAAATATTGTATCAATAATTGTAATGAGGACTTATTTGAGTGTGGATATTGCCTAGAAGACAATATTTGTATTTTTAAACTCACAGTTTAAGTGTTGTCGTATTTTGCACGACAATTGTATTAATAAAGTTGTAGTTATTTCTGTACCATGTATTTGACGACTCAGAATGGATGTTGTATACCTATTTTGGGGACGTCACAGTTGGTATCAGAGCTGAGGCATATGATCTCTGGCAGAGATCGGGGAATAGAACTAGGAGGGGAGAGACAAGTAAATCCTTCACTAGTGTGTCCTACCTAAGCTTATTTGTTAGTTGGTCAGAATATAGGGATATTGTGTGATATGTTAATTTCTTTAATTAACCCTTGTTTTATGGTAGTATTTGAGAATTTCAACTGAGAACGTTAACAGTGGAGTAAATGAGACCGTGGAGACACCTTTACTCACCAATGAGGAGAACGTGCAATAGGCCGGCAATATTCCTCCTGTAAACAACACCACTGAGTATACGATGAACGATGAGATGTTTTGAAGCTTTTTGAGGCTTATGCAAAACCAGACGAGGGAGACTCCTGTTCAAAAAATAGGTAGAAACAATGGCAACGCACAGCTGGTCACAGCCAAGAAGTTCAAAGAGTTATGACCACCAGAATTCTGGGGAAAGCCAGATCCGATTAAGGCAGAAACGTGGGTCAAGCAAATTACCAAGATATTCGATGTTTTGAGATGCACGGAGGAACAGAAGGTTCCATTCGCCACCTTTATGTTCCGTAATGAGGCAGATTACTGGTGGGAATCTGTGAAGCGTACCCATCCAACCGCACTCAGCATGTCTTTGGAGATATTTCAAAAATTGTTCAATGACAAGTACTTTCCTGAAAGTATTTGTCATATGAAGGAGTTGGAGTTTATTAGACTGGAACAGAACAACATGACGGTGTCCCAGTACGAGGCGAAGTTCACTGAGTTATCCAGGTTTTTACCTCATTTGGTGGAGAATGAGGAACGTATGACGCGGATGTTTCTGAGAGGTTTGAAACCCGACATACGTTAGTATCTCATTTCTCATAAATTTTCTCTATATTCAGATGTTGTCAACAGGGCTCAATTATTAGAGCGAGATAACAAGTACGTTTAACTGAGGGACCACAACCAGGGTCCTACCGGTGACAGTAGTCATCGGAGCACTGATAACCAGCGGGGAAGGAAAAATTCAGACAAAAGCAGTAACAACTCTGGTGGTAATCGTGGCCATGATAATAGGAGAGGCGAGTCAAGTGGAAGTTTCAAAAAGAGGAGATTCAATAACGACAATGTGAAGACATCAACACCAGTATCAACTGATTCTAAGGGAGGAGAACGACCATCGGTCTTATGCTATAAATATGGAAAAGAGGGACACATAAGCCCAAACTGTCCACAACAGTTCAAGGTATGTTATAATTATGGAAAGGAAGGACATATCGCTCGAGATTGTACTATAGCGAAATCAAGTCCAGCGAAAATGGTGACTCAAAAGGCTATCCCAAAAAAGTCAAAGTCAACGGTTCCTAAAAGAGCGTTTGTCGTGACTGGTCAAAATTTGAGGAACCCAAACGAGGTGATCACGGGTAAGCTAATCATAAATTCTTGCGAAGTTTATACCTTACTAGATACCAGTGCTACTCATTCATTTATCTCTCCTGCTTGTGCTCAACGTTTAAACTTGACTCCAGAAAAATTAGACTTTGACTTATTTGTGGAAACTCCATTAGGAGAAACTTTCATTACATCCACTATTTATAAATTTTGTTTGATCCAAGTTGGCACCATCACATTACTTGTTGACCTTATCTCTTTAAAGATACTTGCATTTGACGTGATTTTAGGGATTGATTGGTTAACTACTCATCATGCCAAAATTGATTGTTTTCGTAAGGTTTTTACTTTCATACTCCTAACCAACCTGTTATTCGAATTCAAGCAACTAAACCACTGAAATCAATCACTGTAATATCAAGCCATAGAGCCATTTGTTTATTAAAAAATGGATGTCAAGCTTTCTTAGCCCATGTTATGGAGTTGAACAAAAACACGTCAGATTTGAATAAAATTTCTATTGTTAGTGAATTTCCTGACGTATTTCCTGAAGAACTTCCCGGTCTACCCCCGGAACGTGAAGTTGAATTCTTTATTGACCTTGAACCTGGTACAAAGCCCATTTCTAAAACCCCATATCGAATGGCTCCTATTGAACTTCAGGAGTTAAAGGTCCAATTACAGGAGTTGTTGGACATCGGTTTCATTCGTCCTAGTACATCTCCTTGGGTTACTCCTATGTTATTCGTAAAGAAGAAAGACGAGAGTATGCCACTTTGTATTGACTATCGAAATTTGAACCATGTCACCATCAAGAATAGGTATCCGCTTCCTCGCATTAATGACCTGTTTGACCAGTTGCAAGGAGCATAATTCTTTTCAAAGATCGATCTTCTTTCTGGATATCATCAGCTGAAGATTAGAACTGAGGATATTCCAAAGACTGCCTTTAGGACTCGGTACGGGCATTATAAATTCTTAGTCATGTCTTTCGGATTGACTAATGCTCCTGTGGCTTTCATGGATATGATAAACCGAGTATTCAAGGAATATTTGGATCAGTTTGTTGTTGTCTTTATTGATGACATCCTCATATATTCCAAAAGTCGTGAAGATCATGAGCACCATTTGAAGCTGGTACTCCAAAGGCTTCGTGAAAATAAACTATATGCCAAGTTGAAGAAATGCGAGTTCTGGCTTGAGGAAGTAGCATTCCTTGGGCACGTGGTGTCAAAACATGGAGTATCTATTGACCCGGCGAAGATTGAAGTAATACAAAGTTGGGAGCAACCGAAGTACGTAGCTTTCTAGGTTTAGCTGGTTATTATCAGAGATTTGTGGAAGGATTTTCTAGAATTGCTACTCTGTTAACTCAACTGACTCGGAAAGATATAAAATGCATACGGAGCGAGGAATGCGAGAATAGTTTCCAAGAGCTCAATAGGAGACTCATTTCGGTACTTGTTCTGACAATATCATCTGGTTCGGATGGATTTGTTATCTACAACGATGCTTTGAGCAAAGGGTTACGATGTGTTCTCATGCAACATGGGAAGGTCATAGCCTATGCCTCGTGATAACTCAAAGAATATGAGAGGAATTACCCTACTCATGATCTAGAGTTGGCAGCAGTCGTTTTCGCGTTAAAAATCGGGAGGCACTATCTATATGGGGAGAAAGTGGAGATATATTCGGATCATAAAAGCCTTAAATATTTCTTCACCCAAAAGGAACTCAACATGCGGCAACGACGATGGCTCGAGCTGTTGAAAGACTACGACCATACCATTCAATACCATCTTGAAAAAGCAAATGTGGTAGCTGACACATTAAGTAGAAGATCATATGCGGGAATGAGTGCGATGTTGTCAACACAAAGGCCCATTTTGTGTGATTTACAAAAGATGAAGATAGAATTCAAGACTCCGGGGACCCATGCGATGATGTCAAGTATACGCATAGAACCAACTTTGATCGATAAAGTTAAAGTTGCTCAAGCCACGGACCCGGAGCTGATGCGTATGAAGAAGAAAGTACAAGAAGGTGTTATTCCAGAAGCAAGAATCGATGAAGAATGAATAATTTGAGTCAACTCCAGACTTTGTGTTCCTAACGACTGTGATTTGAAACATAGAATCATGATGGAGGCACACAACACATCGTTTGTAATCCATCCTGGAAGTACCAAAATGTATCGTGATCTTCGACATACATTTTGGTGGAACAATATGAAAAGGGAGATCGTGAAGTTTATCTCGAGGTGTTTAACTTGTCAATGTGTAAGGGTGGAGCATCAAGTGCCAAAGGGTCCATTGCAAACCACTTGAGATTCTGAAATGGATGTGGGAACACATTACTATGAATTTCGTTACGGGTCTTCCCAAGGTTTCTCAAGGCATAGATGTCATTTGGGTTATTGTTGATAGATTAACCAAGTCTGCCCATTTCTTATCTATACGGGAGACTTATTCCCTTAAACGTCTTGCTAGTATGTACGTAAATGATATTGTGAGATTGCATGGCATGCCAGTATCCATAGTTTCGGATCGTGACCCAAGATTCACTTCACGATTTTGGGTTAGCTTGCAAAAAGCTATGGGCATGGATTTACGATTCAGTTCAGCATACCATCCTCAAACGAATGGGCAATCAGATAGGACTATTCAAACTCTTGAAGATCTTTTTAAGACTTTATGTTCTAGATTTCAAATGGAGTTGGGATAAGTACCTACCATTGGTAGAATTCTCCTATAATAACAGTTATCAGGCAAGTATAGGTGTGGCTCCATTCGAAGCATTATATGGACGAAAGTGTCGCTCTCTAATATGTTAGGATGAGGTGGGTGAAGAAATATTGTTGGGACCAGAGTTGGTAAATATTACTACAGAAAAGATCCAAATGATTCGACAACGTATACAAACGGCACAAGATCGACAAAAGAGTTATGCGGATCTTCATCGAAAGAACGTGGAATTTAGTATTGGGGATCATGTATTGTTGCGAGTTGCTCCATGGAAGGGAGTTACAAGATTTGGGAAGAGAGAAAAGCTCAATCCACGATTTATTGGTCCATTTCAGATTCTTGACCGAGTAGGAAATGTGGCCTATAGACTCGTATTACCTCCAAGTATGTCTCGTGTTCATAATATTTTTCACATATCTGTGCTTCGTAAATATGTGAAAAACCCGAACCACGTTATTGAGTTAGAACCGGACGAAATAGCCAAAGACTTAACGTATGAGGAGTCACCTGTCAAGATCTTGGATAGAAAGGAGCATGTCCTACGAACAAAGGTCATACCACAAGTCAAAATTTTATGGAGGAACCATGCTATTGAGGAAATGACTTGGGAGTTGGAAACATAAATGAAAGCGAGGTATCCTCACCTTTTCGAAACACCAGGTATGTATGTCAATTTCGAGGACGAAATTTCATAAGGAGGGGAGGTTGTAAGATCCCAACTTATTATAAATGAAATTGAATTTTCTCTATTTATTATTTTAAAATAGTAAGGGTTGAATTGATTAATGTGGTTAGTTATAGGTAAAATGCGCAAATATTTCAAATAAGCAAGTGGTTATAAAATATTTATTGTTGTCGGGGAATATTCGTTTGGTCATGGAATATTCTTACTGTCGGGGAATATTCGTACGACGGCGCAGCCTTGTGTGGGCCACATAACGAAAACTGATTGGATGAAGAAAAATGACAAGTATAAATAACAGCGTAGTTGTTACCGTTAACACTGTTGGAATACCCGGTGATTAAAACACAGTAATACGCGTTGTTGCACAGCAGCACACGGTATTGCACTAATTATTGATTCTTACGTAAGAAGTCACTACTCAATAATTATTACAGTAATTACTGTTCAATATTTTATTTTATTGATTCAATAATTGCTACGTTGATATTTTATATTATTGTTGTTTCAATAATTGTCACTACACAGTATTTTCCATTATCAGATCAATAATTCATATTATTCGAATAATATTATTAGATAGCATTATTGACAATGTCTAGAAAGTTTTGTCTAAGGAGAGGTTTGGTCACCTAATTGCGCGCCAGTAAAGAGAAATTCTTATTGGAAAGCCCCCTCTTTCTTTGGAACGGCCTGGTTGTCAGTATTGTGATTCTGTAATATTATTTGTGAATAATTAATTATTGATTTATATGATAAGAAAAATATTCATTTTATGTGGATATAGATGGAGGAAATTTTTAATGTGACAATTGTTGAAAATTGATATTTTATCTTTTCTGATAAAATAATTCAATTCAATATATTATTATATAATAATAATATAATAATGGTGATATTTTACAATGAATGTGTGATATATGAGTAAATGAGGAGGAAGAATATTTTTGTTACTAAAAATATTTAAAACATGTTTTTCATGTTTGTGGACCCTATTTTTGACTGAAATTTGATTATAGCCTGTAAAATCGTCCGTATCTAAATTTTGGTCAATTTCTGTTTAGAATTTGGAAAAACTTAAACTTACAAAGTTGTAGAGAATTAAATTTTCTATGGAAGGACATAAGATTTGAATTTTTCTGATAAAAGGGCTATTTATTATGAATTATTGAAGTTTCGGAATAATTGATTTTTGAAGTTTTAGTTATTTTTTTAAGAAAAACGTTTTTATTGTTTTGGTGGGCCCCACAAGTGTTGTAAACATGTTGATTTCAGATGTCAAGAGGTGGGCGTGAAATTTTTTATAATATATTAATATTGTATTAAATTTTCTGCTTTGGTGTTCTAAGCATTTTCCTATAAATAAGGTGTTTAGGTTAGAATTGAAAATCACACCAGAAACTAAAGTTTTCTCTCTCTATATTGTCGAGCGTATTCTTGTGAGTATTTTGATACTTTGATTATTGCTATACGGTGCAAGTTGCTTCAGCACTATATCCAGTATTCCAGTCAGAAATATTGTCTTTTCGAGGTAAGGGATGTTATTTTTTTATAAATGATATTATTTCTTTCAATATCATTATACCGGAATATTGGTAAGATTTTTTTTGTGAAATTCTTGTCTTTTAGTGTCGGGGTTACTATTTACGTATACGGCACTATTCATGTATATGACACTATTCACGAATACGACACTATTCATAGAAAAATTAAAATTTTATTTTTTATCCAAGATATCTATTATGGATACTGGCTTTGATTGTATCCATGTTTTGATCTTCATTCTTGAATATTACTCTACTATGGTTATTTATGATGTATTTTTGAACTTGGATTGTTTAAAGTACGAATCTTTAATATTTGTTCTTTTGTTTCACTAGATTCGTTTTCTTTAAAATATTTTTCATCATCCTCAGTCCTAAATGATGATATAACTGAATATCTTTGGCATGTAGTGCAAAGATGAATGATTTTCTGATGAATATCTTTGGTCGTAGTGCAAAGATGTACAGGTGTTTAGATGAACATGACCAACTGATGAATATCTTTGGCCTGTAGTGCAAAGTTGAATATTTGATTCCAGATATATATTGATTGATGTTACAGGGATAAAATATTGACGATGAACTTTTAAATTCATAGATAGAAGATAGTAGATTTTATTCTCTACTTAACTCTTCTAATGAATTATTATTTCCGCTGCGAATATTGATTTAAAACTTGTTGTCTATTGTATTCTATTAGATTTTTCCCTGTTGAGGACTAACGATAATTTGTTCTATATTATCTTAGTTATAATGTTCTTTACTGGGCTAGTGGAGCTCACTCTTTTTTCCTTTTTATTCCATTTTTCTCAGGAGGCGAGAATATAGCGGGAAGTAGTCGGGGTGTTGAATGATGGGCAATCATGCTCACTCTTGCATAATAATAACATTGCAGTTAAGAACGAAAGGTCCGACGAGCCTTCTACTAGCAAAGGCAAGGGCAAGATTAACAAGTGATGAATACTTGTTGTTTATGTGATTATGTATTTATGTTTCAGACTTATGTTAATGTTGTGTAAGACTATTATTTGTTTATATTTCCGCATTTGAGATTTAAGGTTAGTATGACCTGGGAATTATGTATTTAATTCAGATGATGTAACTCCTTAAGGAGAGGATTTATTTCTATCTATTGCATGGTTTGCATTTATTATGGGTTGATATATAGATGATATTTGTACAGTGAACACCAAATCCCATGGAATTAAAGTACCCGGATTTGGGAGTGTCACAGGTTGGTATCAAAGCCGTAGGTTATAAACCTTAGGTGGGGGAACAACCTTAGGTAGTAGCCTTATAAGAAGAGCATAGTGGTGGTAAACTCTTATCGAGTTCTAAGAAATGAATTTCTTAATTCATCGAAGATAATAAAAGACTTTATGTGTTTATGTGTTAAATTATGTGCCCGCTAGTGTGACTTAATAACTAAAACTTAAAACTGTGTTGTCAGGATGTCGGATGTTGGAGGAGCTAGTCGAGCTGGGGAGGAGGAACCCCTATTACCTACAGAGGAGGAACCCCGAGTACCTACAGAGGAGGAGCCCCGAGACATTTATGTCGTTAGGGAGCAGTTGGTATAGAGAGAGCCATCTCCGTTAATCACTGTTGTTGGTTAGGAGTATGATCTTGAGACTGATCCAGAGGAGGATCCTGAGGAGGAAGAAGAGGAGTTCCCACCGAACTCCATCGATGCTGAGATGTATGACGAGTTATATGACCGTAACGTAGAGTTACGTGACACTATCCAGGATCTGACGGAGCGGGCGATTATTCAGCAAATTACCATCGAGCAGAAGGATAGGGAGGTTGTGACTCTTCACACACGTTTAGGAAATGTGGAGTGGGATTTGGTTCACGAGAAGGGTCAAACTGAGGAGAAGCCCGAGAAAATAGAGAAGTTGAAGAATGAACTGAAAGAGAGCTCAGCAAGGCTGACCATAGCAGAGGAGGCTTAGGTAAGGGAATCACATCGTGCTGATCTTGCAGAAGAGGATTGTCGTGCGAAGAAGGCTAAGCTTGGGGAGATGTACTCTACACTTCAAAACACAATGGATGAGGCTCAGGATCAAGTTATGAGATACCCAATTCAGTTCGAAGGACTACCATCGTATACGCTAGATCGCAGGACGATGTCCCGCATTATGGAAGAAGAACGTAGCAAGGCCATTCAACGCCTTAGCAGACAGTGATAGGAATAGTTTAATTATGTGAAAACCTATCTGGTAGTTAAAAATGTAAATTCCGATGTGTTTATAAACAGAGGAATATTTTGATGTTTTAAATCATGTAGATTCTTTATGTCGGGATAGTTGATGTAAATAGCAGTGATGCTATCATAGTTTGTTAAAACTTTTAATTAAATAAAATATCACAGTTTATTGAGATAATGTGTTAAATGATTATGTTAAAATGTTTTAGTTAAGCCTTAAATATTTAAGGGATTGAATAGAGACCTAATAAGCGTATATTCTTAACAGAAATATGCCGCCAAGAAGACGACCAAATTGTCGACCAGCCTAGGAAGGGTCAACGAATAACAACAACAGCAACGCCATTGCTGACCCCGTTCAGCAGTTGGTGAATTTACTGGCTAGAGCAATTAACAATCAACCTCAAGCTCTACCAAATACAACGTTCAAGGATTTCAAGGTGGTGGGACCACCAGAGTTTAAAGGCTCCATGAACCCGATAGAAGCTCAAACTTGGGTTATGGAGATGGAGAAAGTTTTTGATGTCGCTAGTGTCAGACAGGACCAAAAAACTGCCTACACAACTTTCATGTTGAAATCAGAAGCCAGTTATTGGTGGCAATCAAATAAGGTCCGTGGAGGAGAAAGTGTGATCACCTGGGAGAGGTTTAAGGAGATGTTCTTCGAGATGTACTTTCCGACAAGCTCGCAAAACCAAATGGAGGTCCAGTTTCTGGAGTTAAAACAGGGAAATATGTCCGTACCAGATTATGCGGCAAAATTTAATGAGTTGGCTAGGTTCGCACCGTATCAAGTACACACAGATGAGAGAAAAATAAGAAGGTTTGAACAAGGACTGAAGCCCTGGTTATATAGCAAAGTATCAATGTTTCAGCTAAACACTTTTGCTGGAGTACTGGAAAAGGCCATCCTCGCTGAAGGTGGGAGCGATACGGTGAGCAAGTACAATCAAGATCAGAAGAAGAAGAAGAAGAAGAGTGAAAATGAGGGAAATAACAAGGCCAGTGGCAATAACACGGGAGGAAGTATCAATCAGAAAAGGAGGTGGACTGACAACTCATCAACTAGAAATCAGCAAGGAGGTCAAAAGAAGAGAATCGAAGCATGCCCGACCTGCGGGAAAGCTCGCCTGGGGGTTTGTATGAAGGGAAAATGGGTGTGCTGCAATTGTGGTCAGGAAGGCCACATAACACCTAACTCTCCTAACCCAAAGAAGGGTGCCTACTTCACTTATGGCTCAAAGGACCATCTGGCAAGAGACTGTCCTAAGAAGGGATCTGGAGGGGCTGGATCAGGAGGAAATAGGGGAAACAGCGGTGGAAGCGCTCTGACTATCGCGGGACCAACCGCAACCAACAGACCAACCGCCAGGACTTTCAACATGATAGTACAGGATGCTGTGCAGTCTCGTGATGTGGTGTCAGGTATTATTCCGATCAATAAAGTTAATGCTTATATATTATTTGATTTGGGTGCTACTTGTTCATTTATATCCGATGACTTTGCTAAGAATTTGGAATTGCCTAAGGATGAGTTAGAATATCCCATGAACATAGAAATTGCGAATAGAGAAATAAGTCATGTTAAGTACGTACATAAGAACTGTAGGGTGGATATTAAGGGTAATATTATGAACATAGGCCTTATCCCTATCAAACTTGGGGAATTTGACGTTATCTTGGGTATGGAGTGACTATTCAATTACGGGATTGTAATTGATTGCCAGAAGAAGCGTATTAACCTTATGACTCCGTCAAAGGTTATGTTTTATGGCAGCAAGTCGCCTAGACAAGCGAGTTATCTAACGATGGTGCAGGCCAGGAAGTTGTTAAGGCAAGGCTGTGTATGATATTTAGCTTACATAGTCGACAGTCGTAAAGAGAACCCGAGACTAGAGGAGATACCAGTAGTGAGGGACTTCGCAGACGTATTTCCAGATGATCTTCCAGGACTTACGCCAGACAGAGAGATTGAGTTTATGATCCATTTAGCACCAGGAACGACTCCAATATCGAAGGCACCGTATCGAATGGCTCCGGTAGAGATGAAAGAATTAATGGTACAACTGCAAGAGTTACTGGACAAGAAGTACATTCAACCGAGCGTATCGGCATGGGGAGCGCCAGTGTTATTTATAAAGAAGAATGATGGGACGATGTGGCTCTGCATCGACAATAGAGATCTGAATAAGGTCACGATTAAGAATAGGTATCCATTACCGAGGATCGACGACCTGTTTGATCAATTGAAATGAGCGAGATACTTTTTAAAGATAGACTTGAGGAGTGGTTATCATCAGCTGAAGGTGATGCCAGAGGATGTTCCGAAGACAGCATTTAGGACTCGATATGGTCACTGCGAATTTCTGGTGATGTCATTCGATCTAACAAATGCTCCTGCAACGTTTATGGACTTGATGAACAGGGTGTTTAAACCGTTTTTAGATAAATTCGTGGTGGTGTTCATTGATTACATTTTGGTATACTTGAAAACCAAGGAAGAGCATGTAGGGCATTTGAAAGTAACGTTAGAGGCATTGAGAAGAGAGAAGTTGTACACCGAATTTTTGAAATGTGAATTCTGGATTGAAAGAGTACAATTTCTTGGACATGTGATTGATAAGGACGGAATTTCAGTAGATCCCTCCAAAGTCAAAGCTGTGATTAACTAGGGTCAGCTGAAGACGTCGTCGGAAGTAAGAAGTTTTCTCAGATTGGTAGGTTATTATAGAAGATTCATTCAGGACTTTTCCAAGATCGCGACGCCGTTGACGAATTTGACTAGGAAATCGGTGAAATTCGTTTTGGACGGAGAAGTGTGAGGAAAGTTTCCAAAAACTTAAGAAGAGGTTGAGTTCGGCACCTGTGTTATCTCTTCCGGATGATACAGGAAATTTTGTGGTATACAGTGATGCATCGCATAAAGGACTAGGTTGTGTGCTTATGTAAAACGGCAGGGTCATTGCGTATGCGTCACGACAATTGACGGCGCTACTACAAAACAGTAAATAGACAACGCGGAAAAAACATTGTGGTTTCAGTCAGAAAAACGTCGTGGTTAAGGGTGTTGTCTATTTGATACCCTTACACAACGTTTTTAAAACGTTGTAGTTAAGCACAATACACAACGTTTTTTAGAAAAAAAACGTTGTAGATTTGTTTTTCAAAAATTAGCATATGCTTAAAAACGTTGTAGAAGGTATGATTCCACAACATTTTTTGGATAAAAACGTTGTTGTTTAGTATATCAGACAACGTTTAGATACTTTTACACAACGTTTTAAAAATGTTGTAGATTAAAAAAAAAAGAAAAAAAAAGTTGTGGTTCACCTATATTACCAATGCACCTGCAATATGCTAATGCCATGATATATAGCTAAAATTACAAAGAATATTAATACCATACAAAACGTTTACATCCCAATAATTCTTTGTAATGCCAATTACAAAGAAAATTAATACCATACAATACGTTTACATCTCAATAATGCCAAACTATCCATACATCTCAAATTCACTTTTGAGATAAACAATAGTAATCCTGTTAATTTATAGCTGAAAAGTGGAGAAATACAATTGAACTTTGTCAACAACAAAAAAGAAAGCATTGCAGATGTTTCATGCCCTAAGAGTCCACACACCTTTAGAGAGATATTATCTTCAAATGCAGTATAACTTTTCTTCAGACCTTCTTGCTAACAAAGCACCAGAAATTACTTCCTGCCATCGAGCAGTTGCACTAAAATTTTAACAATAATGAAACAACAAGTCCCATGATATTTTGATTGCATATTAGTGATCAATACACCAAAGAATAATGAAACAATTTTTCAAATTTATTATACACATGCGTCTGCAAATTCACTGTTGCACCATGCATAGCAACTAAATAATGCATATGCTTGATTCTATTATAAACTGAAATAATGAGGTTTTTATGTATAGAGGTTAAAATTTTGATTCACATATTTTCTGATTAGATTATCAAAAATCATGCATATGCTTGATTCTATATCATAAACTGAAATAATGAGGTTTTTGTGTATAGAGGTTAAAATTTTGATATATAGGAAACAGATTTTAAGTAAATCCAAAACTAAAGCAACTCTTAATGCAGCCCTCGGCATTATAAATTTGAGATTACTTTCAAGATTTTTAAGCACATACAAGTATGATTCCACATCAGATATAGATAACAGGTTTATGACTTCTAACAGTCAAAGGAAGTTAAAAAAAACTTGAGCATTGGACTCGATCAATACATGCCTGGTGCAAATATGATGCAAGTGGTTGAGGAAAACTCTTTCTGTTCTAGGAAAATATATGTTAAGAGTGCAGCAGTACCACCACCAAGTGAATGGCCAACAATCTGAAAGTAAAATGGGAAACCTTGGTTACAACACCCATATAGATCAACAGACATTTAACAACAATTTTTATGGAAAATGACAATTGGACTTGAAGAAATGGCCAATAACAGGAAGGCTTAAAAATTCCCTTCCTCTTACAATCAGAAGATGCAAAGGTATGGTAAGCATAAATTTTTATATCTTGTGCAATTAGCTATCAAAGGCAGCTTGTATAAGAGTTCATTAAAATTCCTCATATCTTTAATTGACAATTCATAGAAAAGAGCACACTACTGGTTGAATATTTATTTGATAAGATCGACTATTTGTAAATATAAAAAATATATTGTGTAGAGGAATACCAAACTTGCTGACTTCTAACATAGCATATAACTCTTGGCATGAACATATGGACTGTAATTTTAGTTAAACTAAGAACTAGGAATATGGAAACATAAATGCTCCCAACAGGAAGAGTATAAAACAATTGTGAACATTTGGATTTAGTAGTGTAAATGCTAAAAGCTTCAAATATACAAAACAACCCCACCCCCTCCTCCCCGCAAAAAAAAACCCCTCATATATAGCCAAACCTCAATATATTGCTTAATGCAATATAAATGAAAATTGAATGAAAACAAATAAACATTACATACATATTCCAATAGTTTTATGACATATATAACTTCAAACACAAAGAAAAGTGGTTTAAGAAAAAAAATAACCCAGTTAAGTCAGTAGTAACATATACCTTCACTTGGTAATCGGGAAATTCATTAAGAGCCTTAAGCAGAAATGGACTGTTGAGCTTTGCAATCCAACGAGCGGCAGTCCTTTTATAAAGGAATATCAACTTAAAAATCGGAACACCCCACGGGTCTTCACATTCATAGTCTTCACATTCTCAATAACTTCACATTCATAGTCTTCAGGAACACCCCACGGGTCCCATTCTGTGATCCAAAAACAACAGAAATGAACACCATAGACAACAAAATATCCTTATAAATTTCTCAAGACCTTTTCTAGTTAGTTTTAGGTTGCAGGAAGGAAGGGAATAAGTAATTATGTCAAAACAGTAGAGGAAATGAGGAAGGATTAATAAAAATTTGATCAAAGGGTCAGGGAAAAATGCGAACGATGATGAAGCAGGCAAGCAGCACAACTAATTATGCTTCGTTGCGATATTTATCATAACCGATCCTTAAAGACTCTTGTAACCACTGGTACGAGAGAAAGCATAAAGGAAACATATTAATGAAGTGCATTATGCCTGCATTATTCTAAACTCGACGAAATATAAATCTTTATACCAGGAGTTTCAGTTCAAAGATATATGCTTTCACAAACAATATGTAACTTGGAAGAAATATCTAAATCATATAGTCATTTTCAGAGTTAAACACCAATCAATGGGCCAATCTAACATTATACCTTCCTCAACCTTTATAATGAGAGTTTGGTTTATAAGTGAAAATGTGAAATTTCCAACAAACCAAATCCCCCAACATAGAATGCAGTCCTTTTAACTGGGCTACTAGGCTGCTATGTTTGCACAACAAATAGTACAATAGTAGATAAACCAAAGCTGAAATAACTGATTTCTCAACAAAAAAATTAACTGATTTCTCAATAAAAAATTAGGGCAAATAATTTTTGAAGAAAAGCAAAATCTAGCTTCCAATTTATATAACAAAAGAAATTACTCAGTAGAAAACTACCTAAACCCGGGTCTGGTTAGGCACTTTCGATTCAGCCAAGGACGCCGCTCGCGTCTATGACGTCGCCGCACGATCCCTCCGCGGTCCCAAGGCTAAAACCAATTTTTCGTTATCGCCCCTCCCTTTTCAGGATAGTCCCCATGGCGGCGACAACAATTTTATCCAACCATTTTACATTTCCCGACCTACGTCGAGCAGCCTGAGTAGCACCGTAAAGTCCTCATGCGGGCCCAGGGCGTCGAATCCACCGGTGCCTCAGCGGATCAAACCCCAACATAGGTTCAAACCGCCGATTCAGGTTGATGATTTTCATAGCGATTACGATTCGTCGTCTTCTGTGGTGGACGATTGTGACACGACTTTGTTCCATACGATTAGCAGTTTTGAAAAAACAGATTCGGGTCGAGAATGCGCGAGATCTGTCGCTGTGAGGGGCCAAAATGAGTGAACACACTGAGAATGCATGAGATCTGTGATGTGAAGATGAGTGAGAGATAGGGGAGGCTGTAGAGATTGGGATTTGGGAGAGCAGAAAACTGCTTCAGATGTTGGAAGCGATGTTGGAAGGCTAGGAGAGAAAAAGACGTATCGTCTTTTAATTTTTAATTTTAAGTGTTCAAGCTCTGTATTTTTTTAATAGACAACATTTTAAAAAAAACGTTATCTAGTTAAAACTAAAAAAATATTCTTTTAAATAGATAACGTTTTTACATATATATCTACAACGTTTTTTTAAAAAACGTTGTGAAAAAAAATATCACAACGTTTTTATAAAAAATGTTGTGGTTTAAGTGTTGTCTATTTAGTATTTTGTAGTAGTGAGGACTATAAGAAAGGGTATCCGACCCATAACTTAGAATTAGATGCGGTGGTATTCGCTTTGAAGATCTGGAGACACTATCTTTATGGAGAGAAGTGTGAAATATATACAGACCACAAGAGTCTGAAATATATTTTTACACAAAAGGATCTAAATATGTGTCAGAGAAGGTGGTTGGAGTTAATTAAAGACTATGATTGCGAGATTTTATACCATCCGGGTAAAGCAAATGTGGTTGCCGACGCCTTAAGTAGAAGGGTCGGGAGAAATTGATGATGTTGACAGCTCAGGAGGAGCTAATTTCAGTAATGAAAAAGCTGAAATTGGAAGTGAAGTATCCTATGGAGATTGACTAGAAGTTGTTCCGGATGCAAGCTGGTACAACTTTACTGGATAAGGTTAAGGAGGCTCAACTTCAGGATGAAGAATGTGAGAAAGTGAAAAAGAAGATATCTGAAAGGACTGAACCGAGATTCAAAATAGATAGTGAGGGACTACTGAGATTTGAGAGCAGAATTTGGGCACCGCCAGTGTTAGAGATTAAGGAAGACATTTTGAATGAGGCTCATAGCTCATGATATTCGATTCACCCTGGAAGTACTAAGATGTACCAAGATCTTTGACAACATTTCTGGTGGTTGAATTTAAAACGAGATGTTGCAGAGTGTGTTGCCAAGTATCTGACATGTCAGAAAGTGAAAGCAGAACATCAAAGGCCGAGTGGATTGCTACAACCTTTAGAAATCCCAGGATGGAAATGGTAACACATTACGATGGATTTCGTGGTTCGCCTTCCGACAACTCAGAAAGGCTATGACGCAGTATGGGTTATCGTTAACCGACTAACAAAATCTGCACATTTCCTTCCGATCAAAATCAGATTTAACTTAGAACAATTGGCAATGTTATATGTAAAAGAGATTGTTTCGAGGCACGGAGTCCCGGTGTCAATTATCTCAGATAGGGATCCGCGCTTTACATCAAACTTCTAGAAGCGACTACAGGAATGCATGGGGGCACAATTGAGAATGAGTACGGTATATCACCCTCAGACAGATGGGCAGAGTGAAAGAACGATTCAGACATTGGGGGATATGTTGAGATCGTGCATCATGGATTTTAAAAGAAATTGGGATGATCATTTATCGCTTGTAGAATTCGGCTACAATAACAGTTACCACGCTAGTATTGGCATGCCACCATATGAAGCGTTGTATGGCAGAAAGTGCAGAACTCCACTTTATTGGGATGAAGTTGGCGAGAGACAGTTACTAGGACCATAATTGGTACAATAAACAGCAGAGATAGTCAAACTAATCTGGACAAGACTAGTAGCAGCTCAGGACAGACAGAGGAAGTACGCCGATCCACACCATAAGAATGCTGAGTTCGAATTCGATAGCTTTGTATTCTTGAAAGTCTCTCCTTGGAAGGGAAAGATCAGATTCGGTAAGAAGAGAAAACTAAGTCCGAGGTTCATTGGACCCTTTGAAGTGTTGCGAAGAATTGGTGAAGTTGCCTATGAGATAGCCTTACCCCCGTCTTTAGAGCATATTTATAATGTTTTTCATGTTTCTGTCTTACGACCCTACAAACCCGATTACAAACATGTGATTGAATATGAACCCTTACAATTTGAGAAAGATTTGTCCTATGAAGAAGTTCATATTCAGATTATTGATAGGAAAGAGCAAGTACTTAGAAATAAAGTAATACCTTCTGTTAAGGTAATCTGGAGGAACACAACGCTGAAGAAGCTACGTGGGAACTCGAAGGGCATATGATGAAGAACTATCCTCAATTATTTACTTAAATTATGTGTAAGCGATTTTGGGGACAGAATCTTTGTAAGGGGGGAAAATGTAATGGGACGAATTAATTGAGTCGTGATTCTGAGGACAGAATCCTTTTAAGGGGGGAAAGATGTGACAAACGAGATTTTGTAATTTTATTTGAATATTTATTAAATTAAATAAATATTTTTCGATGATTTAATTATTGAATTAAATAATTAACTGATGAAATTGTGGTAGATTAATTTAATTGTATGTGTTATATTTATTAAATTAATGTGAAGAAATTTTTATTACTCAAATTATGTATTTATGTGAGCTTATTGAATTAAATAAAATATTTAATAAGCATAATGTTATTAATGTAATAATTAATTAGAGAATTAATAATTTGACATAATTAATAAATGAGGAAATTAATTATGTAACTATGTGAATTAATGAGAAATTATCATATTTTATTTAAATTAAATTAAATAAGATATTCGATTAATTTCCTAAATAGGTGTAACACGATTAAACTATATTATAAAGGATTAATCAAATTAAATGGTTATGAACCTTTTAAGGCTAGCCAAACGGAGCCCTATTGGGAGTTAGAAGCAGTTAACCCATGATTGGATTAACTGACCACACAGCGTCAGTTTCCTTTATTATATACGTCTTCTTTCTTTTATTTTCTAAGTCTGAAAAAAAAACAAATCAAAGAGAATTTTGAGAATCAGTGAGATTAAAGGAGAAGAATTGTGGGAAATTGGAAGTTGTTATCACCTTGTGTAATCCAAGCAGAGCAATCAAGGGTAAAAACCTCAAACTCAGGTTTTATTTACGTCATTAAAGTTTCTTTAAAATGGCTTTCAAGTTTCTATTAAAATCTCTGTAGTTGGAAAGAGTAATAATTATGTGTTTAGATATATGATAAGATGTTATTATAACGTGTTTTATTATATATTGTATGTTTCCATAACATCAGTTTCATAAAACTATGCCGTATATAGTTGCTTCAAAATTACAGAGTATAGAAATATTGCCATATGGCCCTTACGCACAAATTTAATGCGTCAATCATATGTTGTATCATAAATTTACACTTGTATATAATTATGTATGTTAAAACGAAGAAAACAAACTTCGAATGGATAGATTTGGTGTTATAACGAACCCGTAGTGTTAATTTTTCTGTTTTGTGTTCAAAACTTTCAAGAACATCAAGAACAGTGAAATTACATGTTTTGATTCTGAAAAATTTTGTATTTTAACTTGTTAAAATCATGTTAGAAAGGTTGGGTAATGATCATATATGAATTATAGTATTTGGGTATGCTTAAATTAATATATAGACAAAGAAATTGAAAGTTATGGTCATGTTCTCTGTGTTCTTCACGAGAACATATGGGTGAACTTGGGAGATTTTTTTTGGCCTAAATTGGCCTTGTTATGTGTGAACTACAGAAACTAAGTCTGGGTAACCCCGCCCCCGGTGGGTGTTACCAAACTAAATTACCCCGCCCCGGCGGGCAAAAATAAAAAATAAAAAATAAAAATAAATAAATAAATAATAAATAGTAATAATTAATTAAAATATTTATCACATAAAATAAATATTTTAATTGAGATATTTATGGAATAAAATAAATATTCGATAGAAATTATTAATTAAAATATTTATAAAATAAAATAAATATTTTAATTGAGATATTTATGGAATAAAATAAATATTCGATAGAAATTATTATTAAAATATTTATAAAATAAAATAAATATTTTAATTGAGATATTGATGGAGTAAAATAAATATTCGATGGAAATTATTAATTAAAATATTTATAAAATAAAATAAATATTTTAATTGAGATATTTATGGAATAAAATAAATATTCGATGGAAATTATTATTAAAATATTTATAAAATAAAATAAATATTTTAGTTGAAATATTTATGGAATAAAATAAATATTCGATGGAAATTATTATGAAATAATTTATTCGAGTGTAATAATAGTAAGGGAATGAAAATATTTTAATTTAATTAAGTAATTAAATTTGAAGGGTAATGATTTTTTAAATAAAGTAGAGTTTATATTAAATAATTAAGTGAAAATGTAACTAATAAATGTTGTGAATACATAAGGTACATGTGTAGGACTTGTGGTGAACGAAAGTAGTAATCGTTTAGCATACACACGAGGCAATTTCCTAAACCTTGTTTCTTTACATAAAGCAGGTTCCTTATTCTATCTTGTTTACTATTGTTCAAGTCAAGATTTTATATTAGATGTTATCATTCTTTAAAAGCATAATTCCTATTATACAATACTTATTCGATTGTATACATCTTGAATTTTATTATTCAAATTGAATATCAATTATTGTTGAACCTTGTAAGACTAGCGAACCCTTATTGATTCGACTAGTCCCTAGTTGATGAGCATTATAAATTTTAGAACTTTTATTGAGCTTATCCAAACCAAACTTCCTTTGGTACGGACTCCGATGTCAAACTGAGATGAACAACCGTTTAATAGGGGATTATTTACGCTTTAACGTTAAGATATTGTGCATAGTATAGTACTAAGGGCTGATCCCCCTAAGTACGAGAAGAAGAGTCCATAGTCTTATGACTGTTAAAGGTTTCAAGTATAACACTTGACAACCTAGGACATAGTTCAAGGTCTTATGACCCTCTGAAGTTCTTTTGATTCTTGTTGTTCATTTTTGATTCAAAAGCCGAGTTTCCTTATTACAGAAGTTTTTGATTCACTCGCATGTTATTATTTTATTGTTGTACTATTATACTTGTGGGCAATTGTGCTCACTCTTGCATAATAATAACATTACAGTTAAGAACGAAAGGTCCGACGAGCCTTCTACTAGCAAAAGCAAGGGAAAGATTAACAAGTGATGAAGACTTGTTGTTTATGTGATTATGTATTTATGTTTCAGACTTATGTTAATGTTGTGTAAGACTATTATTTGTTTATATTTCCGCATTTGAGATTTAAGGTTAGTATGATCTGAGATTTATGTATTTAATTCAGATGATGTAACTCCTTAAGGAGAGGATTTATTTCTATCTATTGCATAGTTTGCATTTATTATGGGTAGATAGATAGATGATATTTGTACAATGAACACTAAATCCCGTGGAATTGAAGTACCCGGATTTGGGGGTGTCACAAATAGTGTCGTATACGTGAATAGTTCCGTATACATGAATAGTAATCCCGACACAAAAAGGTAGAAATTACACAATAAAATTCATATCAATATTTCGGCATAATGATATTGAAGAAAAAATATCATTTACGAAGAAAATAGCATCCCTTACCTCAAAAGAATAGTACTTCTGACTGGAATATCGGATGTAATGCTGAAGAAAACTTACACTGAATAGCAACTCTCAAAGTGTCTAAATACTCACAAAATTCGCTCGATAATATATATAGAGAGAGAAAAAAAATTTATTTCTAGTGTGATTTTCAATTCTAACTAAGCACCTTATTTATAAGAAAATGCTAGAACGCCAAAGGAGACTAAATTAATAAAATATTAATTTTCAAAAATTTTCAAGTACGCCACTTTTGATCATATTTCAGCACACCACGGTGGGGCCCACCAAAATCAGCCAATTCCACACCAACCAAAAGTGGGGCCCACCCATGTTTTAAATAAAAATATTTATTTTCGAAACTTCAATAAATAATAATAAATTGCCCTTTTATCAGAAAAATATGAATTTTATGTCCATTCCATAGAAAATTAAATTCTCTACAACTTTGTAGATTTAAGTTTTCCCAAATTCCAAACAAAAAATGACCGAAATCTACATACGGACGATTTTCAACACCTCTATTCCGCCAATAATACTGATAAAACACCTCAGCATTAATTCCTTCATTTATATCCACATAAAATAAATATATCCTTCATTTATATCCACATAAAATAAATATATCCTTATCATATAAATCAATAATTAATTATTCACAAATAATATTACAGAATCATAATTATGACAACCAGGTCGTTCCTAGGAAAGAAGGGGGCTTTTCGATAAGGATTTCTCCTTACTGGCGCTCAATTAGGTGACCAAACTCCTTTCCTAGACAGAACTTTCTTAGACATTGCCAATAATGCTATCTAATAATATTATTCAAATATTATTAATTATTGATCTGATAATGAGAAATACTTTACAGTGACAATTATTGAAACAACAATAATATAATATATCAACGCAGCAATTATTGAATCAATAAAATAAAATATTGAACAGTATTTATTGTAACAATTATTGAGTAGTATCTTCTTACGTAAGAATCACTAATTTAAAAATATTGTGCAATACCGTGTGCTACTGTGCAACCACGCTTATTACTGTATTTTAACCACCGGGTATTCTAACAGTGTTAACGGTAACAACTACGTCGTTATTTATAAAAACTCAAACTTGTCATTTTCTTCATCCGACCGTTTTCCGTTATAGGGCCCACAAATGGTTGCGCCATCGTACGAATATTCTACGACCAAATGAATATTCCCCGACAACAATGAATATTATATAACCACTTGCTTATTTTACAAAATTTACACATTTCACTCATAACCAAAGCATTATATCAAATTCACACCTTATTATTCACAATAATAATTAGAAGAAATTTGATTTTATTTATAAAAAGTTGGGGTCTTACAGTATTGTATAGTATCTTTGATTATTGATGCTTATGTGAGAAGTCACTCAGTTTATTTCAATTATTGCCACAGTAATTGCTGCATAATATCTAACGTTATTGATTGAATTATTGTCACAATATTTTATATTTTTAAATCAATAATTGAGACAATAAAGTTATTCGTATTATTATTTGCATTATTGACGGTGTCTAAAAAATTCTGTCGAGGAAAGGGGTTTGGCCACCTAATTGCGCGCCAATAGGGAGAAATCCTTATCGAAAAGCCCCCTCTTTCCTGGGAATAATCTGGTTGTTAAATATTACGAGTTATAATAATGATGAATAAATGTTATTAAAAAAATATTTTTGTGAAGCCAAGTGAGTTGAGATAAATAGAGGGGTTTTTATTGAAGTATTTGTTGTAAATTTTGCTTATTATATGGACCCCCACTTACTCATTTTTCAAAATAATCGGTAGAAAGTTATTCAATATATATATATATATATATATATATATATGCATGTGAATGTCAGGGGGGTCACGGGTGGTTATTGTTATTATATATATATATATATATATATATATATATATATTATAATAAGTTTTTTTTATTTAAAATAAAATATATTATATTTTATTATGCATAGAGTTTGTATAACACTTGCATAGTGTTTGCATAATAAAATTAGAAAATCGTCCGTGATTCTGCGTTACTATTCACATGTGAATTTTGTTTACTGTGCATCCAAATAGTATCCTGTCATTCTCTTATAAATAGGATGCTCAGTTTAGAAATAAAAATCACACCAGAATCAGAAAATTCTTCTTCTATAATATTGAGTGCATTTCTTTTGAGTTTAAAAAAACTTTGAGTGTAGAAAATTGTGAAATTTTAATTGTTCAAGAATATCTCCGTTTTATACCAGTTAGAAATACTCTTCTTTTTAGGTAAGGGGTATTATTTATTTCATATTCACTTACGATATTATTTTTCGTATTCGTAAGAAATTTTATTTCGTTCAATATTCGCAAGAAATATTATTTTCGTTTAATATTCATAAGAATATTATCTTCGTTCAATATTCGTAAGGAATATTATTTTCATTCAACAGTTGTAAGGGATATTATTTTTATTCAATATTTGTAAGAAATAATATTTTCTTCCATACTCTGTAGTATGTAAGTAATATTATTTCGTTTCAGATTCTGAATTCTACACTCATTTTGTTAAGTATTGCTTCTATACTCCTTGAAATTAGTAGAATATCCTTGAAATTTGTGCTTCATCTAGTATCGTTTCACAATGATATTTTTTTGAACATTCTTGTTAAATTTTAAGCTTTTCATGCCGGAGTACTATTCATACGTACGCCACTATTCATATGTACGGTACTATTCACAGGATACTATTCACTTGGGGTATTATTCATGACAGAAATTGATTTCTTTTCTGTCCAAATTATTTTTGATAAATATTATTCTTGAATTTTACTCCACAAAGCAGTTATCATATTGACAATTTGGACATTTTTAAACTCTGAATAAATTTAAAGTCTTTAATATGTATCCTTGATTTTGTTTGATTGATGCTTATATCATTGTCATCATCCTCATGCTTATATTGTGATGAAAGTCATCTTTGGCCTGTAGTGCATAGATGGACTGTTGATTGGTATGATTATGACCAAAAATTATGTATCGGTATAATCATAACCTGTAATGTTACAAATGATGTGGTAAAAAGTCCTCATTGGCCCGTAGTGCATTGATGGACAATTGTTGATATAATCATGACCATGCGTTCTCTTCGGTCAAGGGTGCAAAGATGAATTGTTGTTTGGCATGATCATGACCACTGGTGATAATAACGAATATCCTTGGCCCGTAGTACATGGATGATTCGTGGATGTGATAATAATGAATATCCTTGGCCTGTAGTGCATGGATAATTCAGTGATGTGGATTATTTATTGAGTTGAGTCTTAGCGATAAAATTGATGATAAACTTTTAAATCATAGAAGATAGTAGATATTATGCTCTACTTGACTCTTCTAATGGATTGTTTATTCCGCTGCAGTTAAACTTGTTGTCTATTCTATTCTATCAGTTTAACACACTACAACAAAAAGGGTTATTTCCGACGGAATCTTCCGTCGGTAATAAGCATATTCCGTCGAGGTTAACCTTATTTCCGACGGAATGTTAGGTCGAAAATTCGGTCGTATATAAGCAGGTCGAAATTAAGTCCGTCGATCTTTTGGTCGGGGATACTTAACCTCGACGGACTTATCATCGACTGAATATTCGGTCGAGGGTACTATATGTCCAATTGAAACGCTTTGGTCGAGAGTATTCGGTCGGTGATAAGCATGACACGTGGCAGCATGACAAAAATAGGGAAGTGCTTATTTTTGATGGAATTCCGTCGATAATAGTACTATTCCGTCGAGAATAATGATTTTTTTTAAAATATTTTATTTGTTTTTGCAATATCCAGGGATTTAACCCACATCTTGTACCTGTATTCCAACAGCACATACATATACACAAGCTAACAATATAACCAATAACATGAATTGCAATTACCAAGGGCGGCAATATGTCAAAAACCAACTAAATGAGAAGTAAAAAGGTTAAAAACATTCCCTTAATCTAAACTAATGTATATCAAACATCTCATTAAGCTAAATTAAACTAAATGCCAAGGTTTAAACTACAATACATCAAAAATAATGTAAACTACAAACGAATGTAAACTAAGTAAAACTAGTAGAGCCCCCGGTATTAGGAGGATCATCGGGCAGGCGTCAACGCTGCTCTGGAGTATGAAAATCGCCACCATCGTCATCCCGCTCGTCAGTCCGCTCGTCACCCTGTTGATACAATATAATGCAACTCATTAGTCCATATATATGATTCAGTTAAAGATAACTAAATGAAAATTAAATTACATACAGAATATATATTTGAATTTAAAATGAATAGTATACCTGAGCAGTCGAGGGCTGACTCAACATCGGCCCAAACGCGACCTCGACTAAGGTGACCACCATCCGAACAATCTCGTCGCGTATCGCGGCCCACTGCTCCGGAGGGATACCCGTACTCTCGGCGATGGCACTAGCTGCAACGTCCTGCGCAACCTGATGGAGGCGAGAACGGCTGGGCAGGTCTGATGATGGAACAGCGGATCGGTCTCAAACCTCTCCGACACCGCAGCCATAACACGCTGGAACAAAGCATCGTCTAAGCCAGCGCCCGTATGTGACGGTCCCACGGGGGCTCTTGGACGTAGACGCTGGCTAGAGCCTACAAAAATAAATATAACATGAATAATATGGAGAATTTTCTTTATTCATAAACAAGAAATAAACTAAAAATATTATACCTCCTGGCAGTGTATAGGCTGGTATCCTCGGTAACCCCAGCACTCGATACCGGCCGCTAGTACTAGTGGGAGTATCCTGAGACGCGACCCAAAGAGCCGTCTCCTCGTCCTGAGATAAACTAATCTCGGGCGAAGGGACGGTGGAATCTAACATCTCAGCATCGCCCCTAGCGGCCTGCAACTCCGCTATACGCTGGCTGCGGATCTTCTCAAACCGTTCCTGTAATTTGATATATGTACATGTGAGTTATCTTGGTATCATCATATAAATTACGTAATATTATCCTAAATAATATTTATTATAGTAAATGTATTACCCGTATAGCTAGTGCTGCTGGAGACATCGTCGACCCCGAAGTAGAGCCCTTCGACGTATAGACTCTATCCCAAAACTCCATCATAGTAGGAAGTCGGCCCAAGCTACTCCGCATGACCTAAATCATGTACATTAAATAATATCAACTTAAATTACTATAGTTGCAGTTTAATATTAAACTAAACTAAAGATAAATACATACCGCTTTAACCTCCTGAAATGACTGCGAGCCAGAAGTATGTACAACTCGCAGCTTGCCTCGATTCTTCTTCATCTGCTCTGACTTGGTCTTGAACGCAGTATCATCCTAGTATGCACACATCACAACCCATGCTGGATTTGATACTGCCGGCGGCTGATGATCTCGCAAAGTAGTCCCGGGCGATTCTTCTATCGCCTGGACTGCCCTCTATCGCATCTCGTACAGCCAGCCGGCATAATTCTTCGAGATGTGGGTAATGATAATGGCGTCACCATTCGCCTCAGTGATGCCAGTCTCGTATCTATAGTATCTCTATCAAACAGACATAACATACATATAATTAATTATTTGAACAATATGTAAATAACATGAACCTTGATTTAATATATGTAATTCGACTTACGTGAAACTCCCGCAACACTGTCACCATGAAGTCGGCATCGTAGCATGAGTACTGGCTAAATCGCATGCAGCCAGTAGGGAGATGCGCCAGGCAGATGGCGTGTACGGTCGCCTTAGCGACATGATCCATAATACTAGAATACAAAATTTATTAAGAACATTTTAATTGATATCAACGCGATTGAACATATATAAGTGATAGTTGAAACCTACACAGACGAGCAGACATCAACTGGAATGACGTCAGGCACTGCCGGCAGACGGCCTAATCGACCGAGGTTAGGCCCTCGCTGACGTTGACGTCTAGCATCTGTATGTTTAATATAGTTATGACATTGTCAATGAATGTATAATATAGTTATGAAAAACACGTTACTGAGCCAAAAATAAGAAATCAACTCACTAGCATCTGAAGACGACCCGCCCTCGGAGCCGTCGCCCGATCTGGAGCGACCGCCACCACGACCACCTCCACCGCTATGTCGAGGCATAGCTGTACTACTGAAATAATTGACATAGATACGATGACATTAATTAAATTTCATTGCAATTATTATATCTAATTTGGTTGTATAATATTTACAAAACACCAATTAGTGAAGTAGTACGTCGTCAAACCCGTCAGAATCAAAATTATTTTCATTTCCATCTTCTGATTCTGTCTCTTCCTCTTCTGTATCAATTTCTTCCTCAGTATCATCTTCTACCATCACAGATCTCTAAACTCAACTGATTCCCCATGATGAATCAATACCGAATACCCATCCACAAACCCACGCGAATATAAGTCAAATTTCACTTCATCGGCTAATCCCCTCCCATCAATTTTTATCCTACGGTACATCCAACTCCAGTCGGCATCCATCTTTAATTGAAGAAAATACCCAATTAGATCAAGAATAATCATGAATGTGGTCCAAGCATGAATTTAGTTTACCTAGTTTATATCTCCACTCCACAGGGGTTAGGCTTCTATCCCGTTCCTGGATGCGTCTCCTCACTAGTGTCAATCTTAAGCACGTTTCTACTATTTTAAGAAATTTTCAGCAGCACCTCCCCATGGTTTCCAAGTACACGAAATAGACCAAGAAAACTTAGTCTAAGTATGCACTCGGAGAACATGTAGAGACACTAGCTGAAAGTTCCTCAAAATTTATAAAAACGCACCCTGTGCATTGACACCGACCTAAGTGAGAGACATAACATCTAGTAACAGTCCCAAACTGGGGACTATTCGACATTCACTCCTAATGAGTGAATGTCGAACGAGTTTCTAAGTTGACACCTCCAAAGTATGTATGGCTTCATCAAGATAAACTAAGTATATAGCATTTGCTTAGTTTGAACGATATGATCTGGTTCCCATAATAAAATATGGGAACTAGATCATATCATTCAAACTAAGCAAATACTACTTAGTTTATTTTACCAATGAAAAACTAAGTAAGTGCTACTTAGTTTATTAAAAATTGCATCCCAACTAAGCATATGCTACTTAGTTATTAATTGTATTTAAGTGTACTTAATTTTATTTAATTGTATTATATTATATCGCATCCCAGCTAAACAAATGTTCCTTAGTTATTAATTGTATTTTATTTAATTTTGATTTTATTTAACTAAGTAAGTGCTACTCAGTTTAATTATATTTATTTTATTTGTATTTGTATTATACTATATTATAATATTTAATTTATTTAAATTTTACTATCTTAAATTAATTAAATGCTTTATTCAAATTAATTAAATGCTTTATTTATATTAATTTTTTATTATATTAATTATTTAAATTATTTAAAAATAATTAAGCAACATTTAATAATATTTAGTAAAATTAAATTAAATTAAATTTATTTATTTATTTAGATTTACTTATTTTATTTTTATTTTTTAATATTATATTATATTAATTATTTAAATTAATTAAAATTAATTAAGTAAAATTTAATTTAATTATATTATATTATATTAAATAAATTAAATTAAATTATTTATTTTTAAATAAATTCAATTATTTATTTTATTTTAGTTTATTATTAATTTTATTTTATTTATTTATTAGATATAATATATTAAATTAAAATTAAATTTTTTATTTGATTTTATTTTGTATTACAATAAATTAATATAATTTATTTTTATTAAATTATTTTATTTTAATTTAATTAAATTATTTTATATCTATTAAATTATGTTAGTACTAATTAAGAAACTAAGTAAATTTTGCTTAGATAATTTTAATATTGGGAAACATAATAAATATATACACAGTGTCTTCAAATTTTGTAAATGTTGATTAATTCTGACAGAAATTCGTCGAGAATTCCATCAGAAATAACAAATATATATACTACTCAGCTATACCTAAACATAATCCAAATTTTATTAAACCCAAATTGCAACATATATATCAAACCCAAATTGCAGCAAATCCAAATCAATATTTGACATATTGCAACATATATATCAAATTTTATCAAACCCAAATTGCAGTATATATATAACACCCGAAATTGCAACATAGCAAACCAACACAGTGGCTAACATATAAACCTTAACACACAATCAGTGGCTGACATAAACCTTATAACACAAAATCAGTTTCATATATAGAACAAAATAAATTAAACACTAACACAGCGCCAAGCCCAAAATCAATGGCTGACATATACTTAAACCCTAACCCTAACATAATTGAGTTGAAATTAGAAAATTACCTCACTTGATCGAAATGTTAGAGACAAAAGAGAAGAGATACCCACGGTCGCCCGAAATCAACCACCGCGCGACAGAATCCACCCACCACCGCCGATTCGGCCACCAATGGCATACGATAGAAGAGAGGAGAGAGGGAGCTGACGTTTTATGGAGGGGCGAGGGAACGAAGTAGGGAGGAGAGACGAGGGAGAAGCCGGAGAGTGAGGTAGGAGGGAGGAGGGAGAAACCGGAGAGGGAGGTAGGAGAGAGATGGGGCAGAAGTAAACTGATCGACAGATCTGTAAGTGTTTTATTAAAATAGATTATTTTCGACGGAAGTTCGGTCGACAATAAGTCCGTCGACTTTAGTTTATTTCTGACGGATTATCAGTCGACCATAAGGCTTATTCAGTCGAGATAGTATTTCCCGGTGGCGCGAAATGTTGGTGCCTTTGGGTAGCCTTATTCTGACTGAATTCAATCGACTTTAATATATCTCGGACTGAATTATGTTCGACTGATCGATCCGTCGGAAATACATTAATATCGACCGATTTTATTCTGTCTGAATTAATTCCGTCGAGCATAACATGTTTTCTTGTAGTGACACTGTTGAAGGCTAACGATAATTTATTCTGCATTATCTTAGTCATAATATTCTTTACTGGGCTAGTTGAGCTCACCCTTTTCTTTCATTGTTCTCTTCAGCAAATGAGAATATAGCTAGACTAGTCGGCGAATGGAGTGACGATCCAGATGGTTGCTTTAGTTGTCCTCACTATTATGTGAAATAGTATAATATATAATAGTTTTAATGAGGATTTCATTTGAGTTTGGATATTGTCTAGGAGACAATATTCGTGTTAAAACTCTCAGCTTATGTTACACGGCAGTTGTTTAATTAAGTTTGTATTTGTATTGTGTACCATGTATTTGGCGACTCAGAATGGGTGATGTATACCTATTTTGGGGGCGTCACATGTAGATTTTTCAAATCAATAACAATTTCATAGCGAGCAAAATAATATTTTCAATTTCAGATTCAACAATAATATGCACCAAATTTCAGATTCAACAATAATACGCACCAATTTTAGATTCAACAATTATGCACAAATTTCAAATTCAACAATAATATGCACCATTTTTTGATATATATATATATATATATATATATATATATATATATATATATATAGCATTCCAAAACAGAGATGACAAATTTCTGATAGTAAAACTCCATTCAACAATAATATGCACAAATTTTAATTTTAGATTCTCCATTAATTAACCCTAACTATTGAAGCAAAAAATTCAACTTACCTTTTATTTGAAAGAGAGAGAGAGAGATGAGGTGGGGTTGGCGAAATGGTGGTTTAAAGGAAGTTATCGGCATTGGCGGCCGGACTGGCGACTTGAGGAGGCAGAGGGGTGCGACCAAGCTTGTTGATTAGAAAGAGAGAGAGAGAGAGACGACAAAGAATGAGAGAGTGAGAGAGTGAGAGAGTGAGAGGTAGAAATGAAAGGAAGGAGGTGACTGAGAAACGATATACTGATTTTCGACGGAATTCCATCGAAAATAATTCCCTCAGAGATAACTTATTTTCGACGAAAATTCTGTTGACAATAAACCAATTCCGTTGAGAAATGTATTGGCCCTGTCGGGAAAATTGGCGCCAAGAGGGTCCTATTAGTTTTGACGAAATTCTGTCAGATTTAGCATATGTACCACGTAATTATCTTCGACTGAAATTTCTGTCAAAATTAACTTATTTTTGACGGAAACTAGTCCGTCGAAGATAATTCTGTTGGAAATAAGCCTTTTTCTTATAGTGATTGTTTTAGGCTCAAGAATTTTGCTCATTCGATGAAAATTTTATTGGTGTTTTGATGGTTACATTATTTTGAGTTGTGCAATTGAATCTTAGTTGCCTTGCGGGTCTTTGAGCTTGCAATATGTAACACTTCGGGCATGCACCGAGTTCGGGGTGTTACAGAGATGATATCAGAATAGTGACCCTCATAATGTGTTGAGTTAGGAAGCTCACACATTTCTTGGTGAATGATTTTGAGAGTGACAGTGGGATATGGTTACATAATTTGACTAAAAAAATTATTATAACGTTTGTAAAGGATGTAGGAAGACTCATTTGGGACGCAAAGAATATTTAAACTTTTCTCTCTTTTCGCTTTTAATTTCTGGAATGTTACAAACTTGCAGTGTTGCTGTTCCAGTACTACACACACACACATATATATATATATATATATATATATATATATTCGAATAATATAATGCATGCTTGCATGAAGAGTTAAAGAAGTACAAGGCATAAATAATTGAAAACTCCTTGTACATTCAAGGATACTGAATTGTATAGTGCAGCCCTTCTGGGTGATATTAGTGTCCTTAGGGAAAAGGAGAGAACGGTTGTTGTTGGAGATCAACTTACGTACCCCAGACAAGAGTAGTGTCCTTCAGGCAAAACAGAATAGATACCTTCAAAAGTTACTCACAATTAAAGCAATGGACACTAGGGCCAGACAACATTTTTCTTTTTTCTTTTTCTTTTTTGTCGGTAGTTTGATCAAAACAGTAGTTTGATCCAAAGTGTTGTTTATATAACCCTATGTAGGAATCTATTTGGGCAGTTGAATATTTTAAGAAATCAAAGATTCTCAATTGCATTTAATTTCCAACTATTAAAGAAAGTGTCAGGATGTAATCCGACTTCCTTTTTTAAGGAGATTATGTTCAGTTCCATTAAGTAATCATACCTAATGAGGAATCTTAATTCTATACAGGAAAGGAGGTGTAACCACTATAAATATAAGGTTATACTGACATTCATATTTTACAGCACTAGAGTATTAAGTCTCCATTATTAAACCTTATTTAGCTCGTACTTATTCTCATACTGGAGTTATTACGCGTTTTGATGATTGAGGCGCGTGGACGAATCTTAACATTAACACAAAGTTTATCCATGTTGTAGCTTCATTTAAACTGCAACTGAGTAATGTTTATAGTTTGAATTGGTGTCATTTTCGCAGTTATTTTAGTCATTTTTATGCTAGTACAAGACCACATCAAACTAAAGGGAAGTGGACTGCTAGAAACTAAATGTTATTTTACGGTCTAAAAATAAAATGTATACCTTGAAATAGACAAAAAAAAATATCATATACATAATATTCAATGAATTTTTCTCAATTCCATAAAAAAAGTTTTATATGTAGAATTTATAAATATTATGTATATTTATTCTATTTTAAAAATAATAAATTATTGGTTTAATATATAATATTAACATGATAATGAAATTAAGATGATAAACGTGAGGAGATTATATTATTTTACGCTACTATTTGTAAAAGAACATTTTCGTAGAGTTAATAGCATATTTGACAGTGAAGCATACACCGAGTTACAATTGGGATCATGAAATTTAAATCCTGCCAAATCTTTTTTCAAAATAAGTCTAAGTTAACATGTTGAATCCTAAATAATAATCCGATCAATTTAATCATCAGAATGTTGATGCCTGAACAGTATTTGAGTATTATTTAAATATTTTTATATAGCTAAACTAAATTTATAGAGAATTGATATTTTTATAAGTTTTCTCTCACATGAGTTTGAGACCTATTTATTATTCACATGAGAGAACTTATGAAACTATTACTTTTACTTAAAATATAAATATATAAATTCTCTATTTATATACTAAAGTGGCCGAAGTTCGTGATTATTCCTGCTGTTTATATTTGTCAGATTTTTCCTTCGGATTGATAACGGTTACTTATTGGTATTTGGGGTATGTATCGTAAAAATTAAAATTCCCCCGCTCCAATTATAAACAAGTGTATACTTGGGGATAAGTATGCAATTAACTATTTTTTTTTGGTGAAAAATTTGTGAGTAATACGAACATTAATACTACAACTAGAACAGGCCGCGAACATTGATTTTTTTCTTTTCCAAAAGGTTACAAGGCCCTCAATAAATTGATTGGAGAGAGGAATCCAAGAGTTGAGTGGCTCCACTATATATATAGCACGCGTGAAGAGAAGGGAGTACAAGGCATTACTCATTCAAGAAGTACAAGGCCTTCATAATTAAAACATGGATGCTGAATTGTATAGGGCAGCTCTTTCGGGTGATATTATTGTCCTTAGGGAAAAGGAGAGAACCCTTGCTGTTGGGGATCAACTTACCCCTGACAAAAATAATATCCTTCATGTTGCCTCCCAATCTGGCAAAATAGAATTTGTGCAAGAGATTCTATTAATGCATCCGTCTCTATTATGTAACACAAATTCAAGAGGTGAAACTGCGGTTCAGCTCGCGGCGAGGGAAGGACATTCCCACATTGTTAAGGCACTAATTGACGAGGCGAAAGGATCATTAAGGCTTCCTCTTGACAAAGATGTCGAGGATGGGGTTGGATCAACGTCCACACTCAAGGCGATGCTAAGTATGGCAAATGTCGAGGGAGACATGGCGTTGCACGAGGCCGCGCGGTATAATCACGTCGACGTTGTAAAAGTGTTATTAGAAGATCATGCGGATGAATCACTGCATACTTTAAATAAGGCTAGTGAGTCTCCGCTTTATCTCGCGGCTTGTAGAGGATACACTCTGTTGGTGAGGACTATATGTGAATCTTGTAGTTCATCGGCTTATGGTGGACTTGATGGCAGTACAGCACTCCATGCCGCAATTATTAATAATTGCAAAGGTACGTATTTCATTAATTTAATACTCTCTCTGTCCAACAAAAAAAGATGTCAAAGAAAAAAAAATCATTTTGTCTCCCAAAAAGTCTAAAGTATATCATTCGAATAATGTTACGTGAAGACTATTTTAGCCTTAAAAATATTTGAGTAAGAATGAATATTGTACTTGGATGAGATGCACAATGGGTAAACAAACTTGACTGAAAATTGTACTCAATGTAATTCTGTAATTAAGTACACCTACAGGTTAATTTTTTATAATCGGACGGTCTGACCATGTCCGTATTAGTTATGTTCTTCGTCTTTTATAAACGGACAGATAATACATGTCTGTTTTAGTATATATTCTTCGTCTGTTATAATCAGACAATTAATATCTGTCTATTTTAGTATAATTTTTGACCACGACTTAAATCAAAACCTACAGATTATTAAAGCATATAACAGAAACAAAAGAACAATAAATCATGCCAAGCTTTTTACGTGGTTTAACCAATATCCTCTACTCTAGTGGCTTAATCCACGTCCAATACCAACTGAATTATAGGTATGTCCCTCCAATTTGTAAGCTAGTTACGTAATAACCCTTCAATTATCAAAGTAAATACTTGACTCCTTATAGTTATTACTTGGTGTTAATTTTATTTTTTAGGTAGACCTTTATGTCAATTTGGTGTCACGCACCTATTTAATGTGAGGATTTTTTTTTTCACTACCACGTAACTTGCCTAAACTTGATATTTTACCTTCATTTTGATCTGCCCAATAATCTAAGATTAAATTCCAAGTTTATTTAAGTCCTGATTTATTTCACTTGCTTTGATCAATTTGTGACAGAATGTGTAACATATTTATTGGAGTGGAAGAAGGATTTAATAAAAGAAACAGATGATCATGGCTGGTCCGCATTTCATTACGCAGCCTTTTATGACCAAGAGGAAATCGTGCAAGATCTATTAGAAGTGGATTCGTCTATGGTGTATCTAGCAGAGAAGAATGCCAGCAGAACTGCTTTTCACATAGCAGCCATGCAAGGCAGCATCAATGTAATGGAAAAACTTATAGCATTTTGTCCAGATTGTTGCTATATGATCGATAAAAGAGGTCGAAATATATTGCATTTCGCCGTGGAAAATAACCAGAAGAATATGATTGGCTGTATTTTGGAGAATTGTCCAATAATTAGCAATCTTTTGGTTCAAAAAGATATTGATGGAAACACACCTCTCCATCTGGTTTCTAAGTTGGGCTGTTATTCTCCTGAAATCATACAACATAAGATGGCGGACAAGGAAGCATTAAACAAAGATAATCTCACTCCTCGGGATTCGTTATATAATTTCGGTGACAGAGATATAGCTGAACAAGTAAGAATACTACTACCTCCATTCTATAATAACAGTTGTTTTAACTTCATGCACATGAATTAAGAAAGTCATTTAATATTATTATCATTACTCCTTCATGAGAAGGGAGAAAATTTCTTGAGATAACGACAAAAGTTAGGGGTGATATAGGAAAATAAATAATTTATTCTCTTAGGCTATGTTTGTTTGCAAGGATTACACTTGGGATAAGATTATTAATCCCAAGTATTTTGATTGTTTTTAAATTTGAACTTGGGGTTATTAATCCAGGAATTAAAAAATGACTTAAGATGGGGAACTATTTAATACCATGTCTAGCTATATATTATAATCTCATATATGAGATTAAAAAATTATGAATTTAAAGCTAACCTTTATTTTTTTTAAATATAACCGGTGTATCCTTTAAATGTAATTGATTGAATCTTTTTTGATTTACCTTTTTGGATTCAATTCCAACATATATTGCTATGCTATGGTGCTATAGTTAATGCTCAATAGTGCTCAAGTATTTATTTTAAGTTTAAATTTGTTAACCTTAAGTATAATTTATTCTCATCTACCAATTAATAATTGAGAATGATATATATTTAAATTTTGAAATATATTGAAAAATACCATAATAAGCTACAAATATATATATATATATATATATATATATATATATATATATATATATATATATATATATATATATAAAGCATAATATTATATCAAATTGTAGTGCTATTAAAATTCAACGTACTCTAATGCATTTATAATATTTATAAAACAAAATATTTTATCAAATACTACTAAAATAACTTGTTTATACATAATATTTGATTTCTAAACTTGTTTGTGCTAAAATGGTATTTGAAAATAGAGTTTGAAAATTTATAATTTATTGTTCATCATTTTTTGATGTATAAACAAGTTTAAATTATAGTTTAAAATATGTTATTATGGGTAATGTATAATAGTCCAAACAAACATAACATGAGATTATTTCTGTTAAAAACTTTGGAGAAGAACGTATCACGATAAAATTTAAATTCAGAGAGCAATTTGCACCTTAAGTTGCTTAATTGTTCATAAGTTCTCGATATTATCAATTGGTTATTGCCCACAAAATGGCGTATGATAGTCTACATCAGAGTGTTTACTGTATCTTCCACAAAAACGGGTTCATTCATTTCACTAATGCCCTTTTGATTCTGCAAATTAAATATGCTTTCCTTCACTTCGCTTGTCAAGAGATTATCCCACCAAAGACTAAGTAGGCCAACAAAACCGGATGCTAATGCTTGATATATCAATCCTTTTCTCTGAGTTAGTTTTAACACTTGCAGCTTGAGCAAACATTGTCATTTGTTTGAGAAGAACAATGATTTGATGATCAGTAAGACCATTAAGGTTCCACCACAAATGTATTCACCATTAAAGTGAATTCCATCATTAAACGCTCTATTTTCAAATTGAGCATCAATTTGAGATGGTCGATGATAATAGGGCTGGTCTTTAACCTTTCCCCATTTGATCTTATTTATTTGAGGATCTTCTTGGATTTTACTTAAGATCTCATCAAGATCAAATCCATCATTTTTAAGGACCGAAATGGAAGGACCCTGAGAAGTTGATTTAGTAGGTTTTCGTTTAATCGACAACTTTTCCAATCTACTTTTTAGTTCTTCGAACATTTTTGTAGAAGTAGATCCAAGCTTAAACTTGTTAGATAACGCGGGTGGAGGTTTAAACAAGACTGATTCAGGTTTTTCCTTTGTTAAGAGCTTGCCTTCCTTTGAGGAAGTAGCTAGAATTTTTGTCGGAGATGGACTAATAGATAAAAGTTTCACTTTTGAAGTAACAACCTTTTCTGTAAGATCCCATAATCCTCAAAACCTTAACATTGACTCTACAAACGTCAGGTTTTGAAATAGACCCTCTATCGTCTAACATGGCATTAATATATAGTATTTATATTAATGTCATGAATACTGTGACGCCCCCAAAATAGGTAAACATCACCTATTCTGAGTCGTCAAATACATGGTATAAAATACAAATAAAAACTTAATTATACAACTGTCGTGTAAAATACGACAAAACATAAGCTATGAGTTTTAATACAACATTGTCTTCTAAACAGTATTCAAACTCAAAATAAGTCCTTAATACATTTATTTTTACACTATTTCATAGAATAGTGAAGACTACTAATGCTATCATCTGAGTCGTCACTCCGTTCCCCGACTAGTTCCCGCTACGTTCTCATTTCCTGAAGAGAACAATGAAAGCAAAAGTGTGAGCTCAACTAGTCCAGTAAGAAATATTATGACTAAGATAATGCAGAATAAATTATCGTTAGCCTTCAACAGGGTTAAACTGATATAATATAACAAACACCAAGTTTAACTGCAGCAGAACAATCTATCCATTGAAAGAGTCAAGTAGAGAATAAAATCTACTATCTTTTACGATTTAAAAAGGTTTTTCATCACTTTTATCGCTGAGACTCAGCTTAATAAATAATCCACATCATCCCTGCACTACGGCCAAGAATATTCATTAGTATCACGACCACAAATTATCCATGCACTACGGGCCAAAGATATTCATGTATTCATCAATGATTATGCCAACAACTGTCCATCAATGCACTACGAGCCCCAATGAGGACTTTTACCACATTATTTGTAACATTACTGTCATGATTATACCGATTAATCCCTGGTCATAATCATACCAAGTCCATCTATGCATTACAGGCCACAGATGACTTTCAACATAATATAAACATGAGGATGATGACAATGATATAAGAATTCAATAAAACAAGTTCAAGAATTAATTTATCCAAGAACCAATATCGTCCAAATTGTCAACATGATACTGCTTTGTAGAGTAAAATTCAAAAATGCTTAGAAAAATATTTCCATGAAAAGATACTGGATGAAGCGCAAATATCAAAGATATTCCACTAATTTCATGGAGTATAAAAGCCAAAACTTTAACCAACTGAGTATAATAAAGAATGAAATAACAAAAGAATTCACCAAGCATGCGATAGACCGCACAGACAGGTTATTCCAACAGAAAAATAAATAATGGAACCAGGTCATGCGTAAACGCACAGACAAGATATTCCAACAGAATAACAAATAATAGAACCAGGTCATGCGTAAACGCACAGATATGATGTTCCAACAGAATAACAAATAATGGAATAACAACAGAATTTCACCATGTATGCGGTATTTCACATAGACAGGTTATTCCAACATAATAATAAATAATGGAATAACAGCTCTTACGAGTATTGAAAAGAATATAATCTCTCCATGAATATGAAAGAATAATACCCCTTACCGTAAACGAAGAGTATTTCGACTGGTAGAGCGAAGATATTCTTGAAGAAAACTTATACTATTTTTCTACACTCAAAGCTTTTGAAAACTCTAAAGAAATACGCTCAAGATTATAGAAGAGAATTCTCTGAATTTCTGGTGTGATTTCAATTCTAACTAAGTATCCTATTTATAGGAGAATTGAAAGGATACTATGCAATAAAATATAATATTATATATATATATATATATTATTTAAAATCTAATAAAATAAATAACTTTATAAAAGTATTTTGTTTTATATAAAAAGATTTTACTATGCAAAATACTATGCAAGCACTATGCAACACTATGCATAATAAAATATAATATATTCTATTTATAGTCTAATAAAACAAATAACTTTATAAAAGTATTATGTTTTATATAAAAAGATTTTACTATACAAAATACTATGCATAATAGAATATAATATATTCTATTTACAGTCTAATAAAACAGATAACTTTATAAAAGTATTCTATTTTATATAAAAAGCTTTTCTGTTTTCTTACATTAATAATATTAATAAAATATATATATATATATATATCACGGAAGTTTATATATATATATATATATATATATATATATAAACTTCCGTGACTTCATAAAAAGATAGTTCAATATAATTAACAACATTTATCATCATTATTATAATTCATAATAGTAATCGACCAGGTCGTTCCCAGGAAAGAGGGGATTTTTCAATAAGGATTTCTCCCTATTGGCGCGCAATTAGGTGATCAAACCTCTCATTGACAGAACTTCTAGACATCGTTAATATTGCAAATAATAATATTAATAACTCTGTCATCTCAATTATTGATTTAATAATATATAAAATATCGACAATAATTGAATCAAATACGTGAGATATTATGCAACAATTATTGTAGCAATAATTGAACAAAACTGAGTTACTTCTCACGTAAGCATCAATAAACAATACCGTGTGCTACTATGCAACCACGCGTACCGGGTGTTTCAACAGTTAACGGTAAAACTTTCGCCGTTATTTTCATAAAATATTTTTGTCATTTTCTCAATCCGACAATAATTCCGTTGTGGGGTCCACCAATGATTGTGCCGTCGTACGAATATTCCATATTAAAACGAATATTCCCCGACCAATCGAATATTATATAACAACTTGCGTACTTTGTAAAATTTATAAATATTACCCACAACTATAACATTATATCAAATTCATTCCATAATATTTAAAAATGATATTTATAGAAAAATCATCTTTATTAAAAAAAATTGGGGTCTTACAACCTCTCCTTCTTATGAAATTTCGCCCTCAAAATTAGGGTACGTACCTGGTATGTCTAAGAGGTAAGGATACCTTGATTTCATTTCATATTCTAACTCCCAGGTCATTTCCTCAACATCGTGGTTTCTCCAAAAAACTTTGACTTGAGGTATAACCTTAGAGCGTAGAATGTGTTCCTTCTTATCCAAGATTTGAACAGAAACCTCTTCATACGTCAAATCTTCCGCTATTTCGTCCGATTTTAACTCAATAATGTGGTTCGGGTCTTCCACATATTTACGTAACATGGATATATGAAAAACGTTATGAACACGAGACATACTTGGCGGTAAAGCGAGTCTATAAGCCACAGTTCCTACTCGATCGAGGATTAAAAATGGGCCAATGAATCGAGAATTAAGCTTTTCTCTCCTTCCAAATATCGTAACTCATTTCCATGGAGCAACACGTAACAACACATGATCTCCAATATCGAATTCCACGTCCTTTCGATGAAGATCAGCATAACTCTTTTGTCGATCTTGTGAGGTTTTTATATGTTGCCGGATCGTTTGAATCTTTTCCGTAGTCATACGTACCAACTCTAGTCCCAACAACGTTCCTTCACCCACCTCATCCCATCATACTGGAGAACGAAACTTTCTTCCATACAACGCTTCGAATGGGGCCATGCCAATACTTGCTTGATAGTTGTTGTTGTAGGAAAACTCCACTAATGGTAAGAACTTGTCCCAACTTCCCTTAAAGTCAAGGACACAAAGTCTTAATAAATCTTCAAGAGTTTGAATAGTCCTCTCTGATTGTCCGTCCATCTGAGGATGATATGCCGAACTAAATCGTAAATCCGTGCCCATAGCTTTTTGTAAACTAACCCAAAATCGTGAAGTGAATCTTAGGTCTCGATCAGAAACTATGGATACTGGCATACCATACAATCTTACAACCTCATTTATGTACATACGAGCAAGACGTTCAAGTGTATAAGTTTCTCGTATAGGTAAGAAGTGAGTAGAGTTGGTCAATCTATCAACAATGACCCAAATTGCATCTATACCTTGAGAAACCTTGGAAAGACCAGTAAAAAAATCCATGGTAATGTGCTCCCACTTCCATTCTGGAATTTCAAGTGGTTGCAATGGACCTTTTGGTACTTGATGCTCCGCCTTGACTCGTTGACACATTAGACACCTTGAGATAAGCAGCGTTATCTCTCTCTTCATATTTCCCCACCAAAATGTATGTCGAAGATCATGATACATTTTGGTACTCCCATGATGGATTGCAAATGGTGTGTTGTGCGCCTCCATCATGATTTTATACTTTAAATCAGGGTCATTAGGAACATAAAGTCTGGAGTTAACTCGAAGTATTCCTTCTTCATAGATTCTTGCTTCCGACATAGCACCTTCTTGCACTTTCTTCCTCATACGCATCAGCTCCAGGTTTGTAGCTTAAGCAGCTTTAACTTTATTAATCAAAGTCGGTTCTACTCGTATATTTGCCATCATCACATGGGTTCCTGGAGTCTTTAACTCTATCTCTATCCTTTGTAAATCATACAAAATGGGCCTTTGCATTGACAACATCGTACTCGTACCCGCATATGATCTTCTACTCAATGCGTCAGCTACCACGTTCGCTTTTCCAGGATGGTATTGGATGGTAAGATCATAATCTTTCAACAGTTCAAGCCAGCGTCGCTGTCGCATGTTGAGTTCCTTTTGAGTGAAGAAATATTTGAGACTTTTATGATCCGTAAAGATCTCCACTTTCTCCCCGTACAAGTAATGCCTCCAAATCTTTAGTGCAAAAACGAATGCTGCCAACTCTAGATCATGAGTAGGATAATTCCTCTCATATTCTTTGAGTTGTCGAGAGGCATAGGCTATGACTTTCCCATGTTGCATGAGAACACATCCTAACCCTTTGCCCGAAGCATCACTGTAGATGACAAATCCCTCCGAGCCAGATGGTATTGTCAGAACAGGTGCTAAAATGAGTCTCCTCTTGGGTTCTTGAAAACTCTTTTCACATTCCTCACTCCAACCGAATTTTGTATCTTTCCGAGTCAGCTGAGTTAAAGGAGTAGTAATTCGAGAAAATCCCTCCACGAATCTCCGATAATAACCAGCTAAGCCGAGAAAGCTACGTACTTTGGTCACTGATTTGGGTTGCTCCCAGCTTTGAATAGCTTCAATCTTTGCTGGGTCAACTGATATTCCATGACTTAACACCACATGCCCAATGAATGCTACTTCTTCAAGCCAGAACTCACATTTCTTTAACTTGGCATAAAGCTTGTTTTCACGAAGCTTTTGGAGTATCAGCCTCAAGTGTTGCTCATGATCTTCACTGCTTTTGGAATAAATAAGGATGTCATCAATAAAGACGATCACAAAGTGAACCAAATATTCTTTGAATACTCAGTTCATCATATCCATGAAGGCAGCAGGAGCATTAGTCAATCCAAAAGACATGATTAAGAATTCATAATGCCCGTACCGGGTTCTGAAAGTCGTCTTTGGAATGTTATCGGTTCTAATCTTCAATTGGTGATATCCGAAACGAAGATCAATCTTTGAAAAGAATTTGGCGCCTTGCAACTAGTCGAACAGGTCATCAATACGTGGCAATGGGTACCTATTTTTGATGGTAACATGATTCAACTCCCGATAATCAATACAAAGTCGCATACTTCCATCCTTCTTCTTCACGAAGAGAACAGGAGCACCCTAAGGAGACGTACTAGGACGAATGAAACTGATGTCTAATAATTCCTGCAGTTGGGTCTTTAACTTCTGAAGTTCAATAGGAGCCATCCGATATGGGACTTTGGAAATGGGTTTTGTATCGGGTTCAAGGTCGATACAAAATTCAATTTCACGCTCTAGGGGTAGGTTAGGAAGTTCTTCAGGGAATACGTCGGGAAATTTATTAACAATAGAAATATCATTCAAAACTGACGTATTTTTGTTTAGATCCGTGACATGAGCTAAGAAAGCTTGACATCCGTTTTTCAATAAGCGAATAGCTTTATGGCTTGAAATGATAGTGATTAATTTTAATAGTTTGGTTGCTTGAATTCACATAATAGGTTGGTTAGGAATATGAAAGCTAACAACCTTACAAAAATAATCAATTTTTGCATGATGAGTAGTTAACCAATCAATCCCTAGAATTACGTCAAATGCAAGTATTTTCAATGAAATAAGATCGACAGGTAATGTGAGGGTACCGATTTGAACCAAACAAGACTTATAAACAGTGGATGTAATAAAGGTTTCTCCCAACGGAGTTTTAACAGATAAGTCAAAGTTTAATTTCTCCGTAGTCAAATCTAAACGTTGAGCGCAAGTAGGAGAAATAAAAGAATGGGTAGAACTGGTATCAAATAAGGTATATACTTCGCTAGAGTTTATGATAAGCTTACCCGTGATGACCTCGTTTGGGTTCCTTACTTTCTCGGAGGTCACGACAAACGCTCTGCCTTGAACTATCGGTTTTGTCTTGTCTTGGACGACCTTTTATGCCTCCATCCCAGCAGGACTTGACTTTAGTGCACGATAAAATTGGGCTAGGTGACCTTCTCTTTCACAATTGTAACATGATTTGGATGGCATCGCGCAGTTTGGACTGATGTGTCCCTCTCCTCCACATTTGAAGCATATGATAGGTGGTCGTTCTCCTTCCTTAACGACGGGTGCTGATGCTGACATCTTTTCATCATTGTTGAACCTCCTCTTCTTGAAATGTCCATTCTTATTATTTTGGCCATGATTACCACTGAAGTGGTTACCATTTTTAACATATTGATTCCCTCCACGCTTATTGTCACAACTTTGATGACTGTTATCATTGGTATTACTATTTTGTTGGCTGCTCTCTTTTTGTTGGGTTGACTCATTATCGCGTTCCAATAACTGAGCCCTATTAACAACATATGAATACAAACACAGTTTATGAGAGATAAGATATTGACGTATCTCGGGTTTCAAACCTCTTAGAAACATTCGCGTCATTCTCTCCTCATTATCAACCAAATGGGACGCAAATCGGGACAACTCAGCAAACTTGGCTTCGTACTGCGACACGGTCATGTTGTTTTACTCCAGCTTGATGAACTCTACCTCTTTCATGTGACGAATACTTTCGGGAAAGTACTTGTCGTTGAACAGTTCTTGAAACTTCTCCCAAGACATCTTTAGTGCGACAGGTTGAGTACGCTTTACAAATTCCCACCAGTAATCTGCCTCTGCCTGCAACATGAAGGTGGCAAAGGGAACCTTTTGCTCCTCGGAGCATCCCAAAATATCAAATATCTTGTTGATATGCTTTATCCACATCTCCGCCTTAAGTGGTTTTGGCTCTCCAAAAAACTCCGGTGGTCCCAGCTCCTTGAACTGTTTGGCGGTGACCGTCTGAGAGTTGCCAGTGTTTCCACCTGCATTTTGGACAGAAGCTGCTCTCGCCTGATGTTGCATGAATTACATAAAGCCTCTGAACATTCCATCATTCATCATTTGGTCAGTGTTGTTGTTTGCATTAGGATTGTCGCCTTCCTGATGCACGTTATCCTGATTATTGATATGTGGAGACTCAACGGTCTCCTGTGCTCCATTGCTATTCTCAACATTCTCAGATGCCATTTTCAAATACTTCCACAAAACAAAGGTTAATTAACATATCACATATTATCCCTATACTCTGACCGACTAATTAATTGCCAAATAAACTTAGGTAGGTCATACTAGCGAAGGAATTCCCCGTCTCTCCCCTCCTAGTTATTGTCACACATCTTAGCCAAGGATCATATCCCTAAGCTCTGATACCAACTGTGACGCCCCCAAAATTGGTAAACATCACCTATTCTGAGTCGTCAAATACATGGTATAAAATATAAATAAAAACTTAATTATACAACTGTCGTGTAAAATACGACAAAACATAAGCTGTGAGTTTTAATACAACATTGTCTTCTAAACAGTATTCAAACTCAAAATAAGTCCTCAATATATTTATTTTCACACTATTTCATAGAATAGTGAAGACTACTAATGCTATCATCTGAGTCGTCACTCTGTTCCCCGACTAGTTCCCGCTACGTTCTCATTCCTGAAGAGAACAATGAAAGCAAAAGGGTGAGCTCAACTAGTCCAGTAAGAAATATTATGACTAAGATAATGCAGAATAAATTATCTTTAGCCTTCAACAGTGTTAAACTGATAAAATATAACAAACACCAAGTTTAACTGCAGCGGAACAATCTATCCATTAAAAGAGTCAAGTATAGAATAAAATCTACTATCTTTTATGATTTAAAAAGGTTTTTCATCACTTTTATCGCTGAGACTCAACTTAATAAATAATTCACATCATCTCTGCACTACGACCAAGGATATTCATTAGTATCACAGCCACAAGTTATCCATGCACTACGGGCCAGGGATATTCGTGTATTTATCAATGGTCATGATCATGCCAATAACTGTCCATCAATGCACTACGGGCCAATGAGGACTTTTACCACATTATTTGCAACATTACGGTCATGATTATACTGATTAATCCATGGTCATAATCATACCAAGTCCATCTATGCAGTACAGGCCACAGATGACTTTCAACATAATATAAACATGAGGATGATGACAATGATATAAGAATTCAATAAAACAAGTTCAAAAATTAATTTATCCAAGAACCAATAACGTCCAAATTGTCAACATGATACTGCTTTATAGAGTAAAATTCAAAAATGCTCAGAAGAATATTTCCATGAAAAGATACTGAATGAAGCGCAAATATCAAAGATATTTCACTAATTTCATGGAGTATAAAAGCCAAAACTTTAACCAACTGAGTATAATAAAGAATGGAATAACAAAAGAATTCACCAAGCATGCGATAGACCGCACAGACAGGTTATTCCAACAGAAAAATAAATAATGGAACCAGGTCATGCGTAAACGCACAGACAGGATATTCCAATAGAATAATAAATAATAGAACCAGGTCATGCGTAAACGCACAGACATGATGTTCCAACAGAATTATAAATAATGGAACCAGGTCATGCGTAAACGCACATACAGGATGTTCGAACTGAATGATAAATTATGGAATAGCAACAGAATTTCACCATGTATGCGGTACTTCGCATAGACAGGTTATTCCAACATAATAATAAAGAATGGAATAACAGCTCTTACGAGTATTGGAAAGAAAATAATTCTCTTAATGAATATGAAAGAATAATACCCCTTACCGTAAAAGAAGAGTATTCCGGCTGGTAGGGCGAGGATATTCTTGAAGAAAACTTATACTGTTTTTCTACGCTCAAACCTTCTAAAAACTCTAAAGAAATACGCTCAAGATTATAGAAGAGAATTCTCTGAATTTCTGGTGTGATTTCAATTCTAACTAAACATCCTATTTATAGGAGAATTGAAAGGATACTATGCAATAAAATATAATATATTCAATATATATATATATATATATATATATATATATATATATATATATATTTATATATTTTATTTAAAATCTAATAAAACAAATAACTTTATAAAAGTATCATGTTTTATATAAAAAAATTTTACTATACAAAATACTATGCAAGCACTATGCAACACTATGAATAATAAAATATAATATATTCTATTTATAGTCTAATAAAACAAATAACTTTATAAAAGTATTCTGTTTTATATAAAAAGATTTTACTATGCAAAATACTATGCATAATAGAATATAATATATTCTATTTATAGTCTAATAAAACAGATAACTTTATAAAAGTATTCTGTTTTATATAAAAAAAATTTCTGTTTTATTACATTAATAATACTAATAAAACAAAATTATATATATATATATATATATATATATATATATATATATATATATATATATATATATATAAACTTCCGTGACTTCATAAAAAGATACCTCAATATAATTAACAATATTTATCATCATTATTATAATTCACAATATTAATCGACCAGATCGTTCCCAGGAAAGAGGGGGGTTTCCAATAAGAATTTCTCCCTATTGGAGCGCAATTAGGTGACCAAACCTCTCCTTGACAGAACTTCTAGACATCATTAATATTGCAAAAAATAATATTAATAACTCTGTCATATCAATTATTGATTTAATAATATATAAAATATCGACAATAATTGAATCAAATACGTGGAATATTATGCTACAATTACTGTAGCAATAATTGAACAAAACTGAGTGACTTCTCACGTAAGCATCAATAATCAATACTGTGTGCTACTATGCCACCACGCGTATTCTTGTACTTTTAACACCGGGTGTTTCAACAGTTAACGGTAAAACTTCCGCCATTATTTTCATAAAATATTTTTGTCGTTTTCTCAATCAGAAAATAATTCCGTTGTGGGGTCCACCAATGATTGTGTCATCGTACGAATATTCCCTGTTAAAACGAATATTCCCCGACCAATCGAATATTATATAACAACTAGCGTATTTTGTAAAATTTATAAATATTACCCACAACTATAACATTATATTAAATTCATTCCATAATATTTAAAAATGATATTTATAGAAAAATCATCTTTATTAAAAAAAATCATGGCCTTACAAATAATATTATTCTAGTTATTAATCTAAAGAGTAATTTTATTAAAGATTGTAGAGGAGAAACCATAGTGTTTCAAATCAATCCTTTGAAAGCCAATATTTTAGTCCTTAAAACTTTAAAGTGGGATGATGTAGCAATAACGAAAAATTAGACACCGCTAGATGTCGTACCTAAAAGGATACAAGGATCTAACCAGCAATTGGACGATGTTACAGAAAATTCAGATGGATCTGTAAGCATTAGATTTGGCAACAGTAACTCTATTCGTCTTAATTTAGATGAACCTCGATGAAATAGTACGTCTACCATTCCTCAAAAGAATAATGGTGAGGCATCAAGACGAGTCTACTAGCAATAAAGAAGCTAAGCGATATAAAAGGAGAGATTGAAAAAGGTCTAAACAGCAGACCAAGGAAGACCAACCTAAAAGGCATAAGTCATCTAAACGAAAGGTGACTAGTTCAAAACCTCTAACTTGCTATAAGTGTGGGAAGATAGGTTATAAAAGTCCTGAATGCACTACAAAAAAGAAGATTAACCAACTGGTTAAGGACGAAGGGCTTAAGAAGTAACTTCTAGCAGTTTTTATAAACTCGGATGAGGAGGAATATTCTTCTTCGAGTCCTAGCAGTAGCTGTTCTAACTCGGACACTTCCTATACTAACGAGGAAGAAGTATCGTGTGATGAGTTAAAAGATTGCCAATGCACAGAAGGAGAAGCTTGTTTGTGTGCCATAAATGGACTTTCTATAAATGTGTTATCTAAAGAAGATAATCTTATCTTAGATATCATTGATTAATTGGAAGACTCTGCAAAAAAGAGGCAAATGATCAAGAAGTATATTAAGCTTACTAGAAGTAAGAAAAAATCTTCTGATGATGATGACAAAAGGTTTGACCCAAGCCAGTATTCGTTACAGAAGATCTTTAATAAGATTAATGATCATCACAAGGAGCCTACTCTCAAAGAGTTGCAAAGGATGATTACTAATCTTCAAGCTAATAATGATGCTAGGGAAGTTGATATTGCTGATCTCAAAAAAGAAATCAAGTAAATAAAAAAGGACATCCGCTGGCTTAAAGGCATGTATGATAAAGGTAAAGGCAAAATTGAAGATTCAAACTCAACTATTATTGATGAAGGTGAGAGTGAAGATTTTGAAGATGAAGTCCATAACTTTGCCGCTCAAAACAGACGAGTTATTCTAGGAGAATCCAGTTCAAAAGGATTAAAAATCAATCTAGTTGATAGGATCATCACTCCAAAGAATTAAACATAGCTTTTATCAAGGATTGATTTGGGCCAACACTCTGATTGTTAAGAGTATAAATACATTCAGGGTAATCAAAATCAGACAACGTCGGACTTTGAGTCCTTGGTACTTCATCCTGTAATTGACTTCCCATCCTTTCAAAACTTGTTTACTTATCTTGTTAAGTTTTAAATACCGCTTATACGACTAATGGAAAATCTATTTAGAAATCTAACATCTTTCCTAGATTCTTTTAAGAAATCGTAGTAAATGTTGCGAATTAAATCTTGAACCTCCAGAGAATAAGTAGCAAAGAACACCATGTTCATATTTAACATTCTACGTGGAGAAAGCGACCGAAATTGAAAGAGGAGTTCCAAGGCTGGTGATTAACTATAAACCTCTAAATAAAGTTTTAAGATGGATCAAGTACCCAATTTGTTAAATAGATTGCTTAAAACAAATGTCTTCTCAAAATTCGATATGAAGAGTGGATACTGGCAAATCCAAATAAAAGAAGATGAGACTTTTTCATTATCACTAGCAAGCATGGTAATAGTATCATCATGATTCCTCAAGAAATCCAGAATCTCATTTTTAGGAATTCCTTTAAGAATTGATTTCAACTTCTTTTGAGAAGCATCATATTTTTCCATGTCATAATCCTCAACTTGAGCCATGATATCCTTAATTCTATCCTCGTCAAATTTAGACCACCATTTGATAGCCATTTGACGACATAATCGATGTACCCCTGTTCCTACATGTTGAGTAATGATGGAGGACCATTTAAAGATCCATGGAATCTCATTAGCACCGCAAAAGGTTAATAAAGCCTGATTTTCATTAAGGTAATTAGAAGTTTGACCGTAACTTAGACTAAACCAATATGTAAATATTTATAGCCTCTTTCTACGGCTTCTTCCAGTAATCTCTTAGGTAACATCTCAACAGTCATATGACCTTGAGTAATAGGAAGAGACTGTTCAACAGACTTAATAATATAATCTGATTTAAACGATCGTTAGAATATGGCTTTCTCTACGGTTAAGATCTTAAAGGTCTTAATTACATCCTTGTGATTGGGTGGGTGATTTGAGGACTCATAAGTATTTCGAGACAAAATCCTCTCACCTTCATCAATAATAACAGAGTTTGAATCTTTCATTTTGCCTTTACCTATATCATCCCTGCCTTTAAGCCAGCGGATGTCATTTTTTATTTGCTTGATTTCTTTTCTGAATATTAAGGAGTCAACCATTTGCTTAAACGCAAAGAAGATTTTCTATTCTTTCTCAAACAAGAGTTAGAAATCAAGAAGATTGAAGAACATCTTAAAGATGAAATGTTTAAACTTAAAGTTAAAGCTTATCAGGAGGAATTAAGCGAAGAGATATATTCTACGGATCCTACTGCTTTCTGGAATAGGAAAAAACATGTTATCTCTCTGCCAAACATAGAAGGATTCAATGAAAGACCGAATCCTACTAAAGCTTGATCTATTCAAATGAATGAAAGGTTTTTAAAGCTTTGTCAAGAAGAAATAAATGATCTCTTAAAAAAGGGATTAATAAGAAATAGTTACTCACCATGGTCATGTTCAAAATTCTATGTGGAGAAAGCGGCCGAAATAGAAAGAGGAGTTCCAAGGCTGGTAATTAACTATAAACCTCTAAATAAAGTTTTGAGATGGATCAGGTATCCAATTCCAAACAAGAGGGATTTGTTAAATAGATTGCTTAAAGCAAATGTATTCTCAAAATTCGATATGAAGAGTGGATACTGGCAAATCCAAATAAAAGAAGAAGACAAATATAAAATAGCGTTACAGTTCCATTTGGACATTACAAATGGAATGTTCTGGGTTATGGTTTTAAAAATGTGCCTTCAGAGTTTCAAAAAATTATGAATGAGATCTTTAATCCATTTATGGATTTTATGATCGTTTATATTGATGATGTTCTAGTTGATATAGCTCAACACTGGAAACACTTAAACGTGTTTAAAACAGTAGTTAGGAGAGAAGGCCTTGTGGTTTCGGCTAAGAAGATGCAATTGTTCTAAACAAAAATAAGGTTTATGGGATTTGAGATTGCTCAAATTAAAACAATATATCCCAATTGATAGAGCTATTTCCTTCGCCAATAAATTTCCAGACAAAATCTTGGATCAAAAGCAACTCCAAAGATTTATGGGAAGTGTTAATTATGTTAGAGATTTTTACAAAGATTTGGCGATTGATGCTGCCCCTCTATACAAAAGGCTAAATAAAGAGCCTACGTCTTGGACAGATGAATGTACCTTGGAAATTAAAAAGATTAAGCTTCATGTGAAATCTTTGCCATGTCTATAATTCTCTGACCCCGAAGCCCCTAAAATTGTCGAGACTGATGCTTCTGATAGAGGCTATGGGGGTATTCTAAAACAAATTATAAACTCTAAAGAAATTTTAGTTAGATTTGTTTCAAGAAAATGGGATGATACACAAATAAACTATTTAACTATTAAGAAAGAAATATGTTCTATAGTGCTGTGTATTGAAAAATTCCAAGGATATCTCTTAAATCAGAGATTCCTTCTTAGAGTTTATTGCAAATTAGCTAAAGAATTTTTAGAGAAGGATGTTAAGAACATCGCTTCTAATCAAATATTTACTCGGTGGCAAGCCTTGCTATCAGCTTTTGATTTTGACATTGACTTCATTAAAGGACAATCTTCAGGTTCACAAAAGCAGAATAACAAAGGGAAGGCTCCTGAGCTTAAACTTCATATAGATTCTTAGTATATTGATACTATGATCAAAGAAATAGTAGACATTGAAGATATCGATGCGGCTCGGTCTCCTGAGCAAGTAGTAGATCTTTATCTGTCATACTCTCATGATCTGGCGGTTTTCCTTCCTAAAACTAGGGAGATTTTTGAATTTTTTTGGTGGAGACTGGATCTATTAAAGTTTCTCATAAACCGCGGGATCGTTATAATCTGGCTTTCTCTATGGTTAAGATCTTAAAGGTCTTACGTCCTTGTGATTGGGTGTGTGATTTGAGGACTCATAAGTATTTCGAGACAAAATCTATGATTCCTAAAACTTACAACTATTTTGATTACATCATAACTTGGGAAAAATTCTTATGCTATCAAAATGAGCAATATACCCACAGTTGGTTTCTTCATCCTTAGTTTCCTAAAACCATCAAATATCAGAATTTTCCTGCATGGTTTCAATCATAGTTCTATTATTCTAGGTTCAAAAGGGCATTAGTGAGATGAATGAACCCGTTTTTATGGAAGATGCAGTAAACACTCTGATGTATACTATCATGCACCATTTTGTGGGCAATAACCAATTGATAGTATCGAGAACTTATGAGCAGTTAAGCAACTTAAAGTACAAATCGCTCTCTGAATTTAAATTTTATCGTGATACGTTCTTCTCCAAAGTTTTTAACAAAGGGGATTGCAACAACGATTATTGGAAAAAGAAATTCATTGAAGGTCTACCTATTTTGTTCTCTCAAAGAGTTAAAACAAGGTTAAAAAATAAAAACGATGAAGTAATTCCATGGGATGAATATACCTAAGAAGAATTAGCTTCAGAAGTTATTGCTGAAGATGCAGATCTGTGTAATATTCTGAAGATTTCTTTGAGCAATCTCAAGTCCCAGAAACCTTATTTTTCTTTGGAACAATTGCATCTTCTTAGCTGAAACCACAAGGCCTTCTCTCCTAACTACTGTTTTAAACACGTTTAAGTGTTTCCAGTGCTAAGCTATATCCTTTGAGAATACTAGAACATCATCAATATTAACGATCATAAAATCCATAAATGGATTAAAGATCTCATTCATAATGTTCTGAAACTCTGAAGGCGCACTTTTAAGACCAAAACCTAGAGCATCCCATTCATAATGTCCAAATGGAACTGTAAACGCTGTTTTGAATTATATAGAGATTTTATAACAAAGAATTATACAGAGTAAAGCAGAATATTATTTAAAACTTTAAACAAACTAACATAGAGTTCTGAAGATTGAGAACTTCGAACTTGAATATACTCACCAGAAACACTCAAAAAATAAAACTGAAATACAATTTTTGGATGCTCTAACAGAAGAGCAAAGACGCCTTCTTATAGGGAAGAGGCCACACAACATTATTACAAATGAACAAACTAATTAAAAAAAGAAACAACTTTTAAAAAGCATAAGAAAACTTTAAACAAAGCTGCTGACGCGTGTCCTGGATAAGGCTGGAGTCGGATGGACAACAGGCTAAGAGAATAAAACATATGGGACCTCAAAGATAGGATAAGATTCTTATCACTGAAAGCTTGGATTATTAAGGCAAACAAAACCCATTTGGACCACCACAATGCTTTAAGCATAAGCACATCTGAATTATTTAGGCTGAGAACAAGGACCACCAAAATGATCACTAGATGAGGCTTTTTTATCATCACTATCGAGCATGGTAATAGTATCATCATGATTCTTCAAGAAATATCCAGAACCTAATTTTTAGGAATTCCTTTAAGAATTGATTTCAACTTCTTTTGAGAAGCATCATATTTTTCCATGTCATAATCCTCAACTTGAGCCAGGATATCCTTAATTCTATCCTCATCAAATTTAGACCGGCAACTATTTTGGGTACACCTTTTATTAGTCTGCTTTTCCCAATATCTATTGATCAAAAGGGGATAAATACTAATAAGGAGGGGATAGAAGTCCGGTTCGATTTGGCTTAGAACAAGGATTAGAAAGTTGTAAACGACAAATAAATTAGAACATTTTTTTTTCTTTCTAAAAAGTCAATTATTATGGAATGAAGGTAGTACTTTTTTTAAAAAAAAAGAGATATAATTGAACAAGTATATAAGAAGAATACTAACTTTTTCTTGCAATCTATTACTTACATATATATAGCTGGCTAGTAGTGGTTAACTTGTGGTTACAATAACTAAATAAGTGGAACCAAAACTATAAATGCACAAGACATCATATGCTATGATTCGGAACTATAGTACTTAGTTAATTTATAAATATATGTAAATAAGAGTTCTAATATTCTTGAAAAAAACAAAAAAAATCGTAATATAATTAAACAAAAAATTAATAACACTTTTGTTCTTGTTCTAATTTATGCTAATTATTTCTCATGATACCTTTATATCCAACTTTTCCTTTTATGATCCTTATAAAAATATCTCCCTCAAACGATTGCGAGATTACCAGTCTCACAATTGTGAGAACTAGTTCATGATATTAAATTTGTAGAAGTATACATAATTAACCATATGTTCGTTACAGTTATTTTTTTTCTTCATACATTTTTTCTTTTTGGTCGCATTTTTCAAATTTCAAACATAGCTTTACTCAATTACCCAGGGTTCAGGATAAGAATCTCAAGAGACTAAATAATTTTTTCATTAAAACAATATCACTAAGTAGGTTTAAGGAGAAGTTGTTGCAATAAACATGGAGAGAAGTTTTACCAACCAAAAATATATTAACTAATACAACCGTTGGAAATATTATACAAACGGACTAATCAAAAACAAGCATCCGACTACACATCTGTCTCTCAAAGTTGTCAGTTATTTTTATAAAGTATTCGCTCAATTGGAAAAGCAAACACTTTCATCCCTATAGTTAGCACTTATGCATAATTATGTATGTTGGACTGATTTATTCCTAATTTTGAGTCGAGCTAGTTAGGTACATTTTTATAAGAGTATAATTATTCGTTGCTATGCAAATTGAAGCCTTGACGCACTAGAAACCTCTCTCACCACCTAGTACATCCGGTTGGAATTTGAGCCTAAATTAATGTGGGTGTCATTAATTATTTTTAATGATTCCATATATTAATCTGTTCTACTCCATGAGTAGATTAAATTAAGTATTTGGAAGCTCAAATCTATGGAGTAATGAATGAGATATTAACTCCCAAAGATCACACTTGGAAATGATATTGGATAATAAATACATGTGGGAAAAATCAAGTCCCACGTAGGTTAGGAATTAAATTCTTAATATGTTTATATACAAGGAAAGTGCTCTTAGGTTTGGGCCCCAAGGGGCACCCCACTTTTGTGGAAGGGAGAGGACCTAGCCAAGGCTAGGTTTGAACCCACATGCGCGTCGCCGTCCGGCCTGGCCTGGCTCGTGGGTCTGGGTCTATAATTTTTTAGACAAAATTTATTTAAATTTTTTAATTAAAATTTATTTATTTAATTCTATTATCAAAACTGTGTCATTTTGAGAATTATCAAAAGTGTGTCGTTTTGTTTATTATATTATCAAAACTGTGTCGTTTTGAGAACCGGTATCGGCTAAAAAGGAATAAGTCTGAACGGGCGGCCCAAAACTACGTCATTTTGTCGCGCCTTTTCTACTAAGCCTAAAACTACGTAGTTTTGATTCTGCTATTGCTAAAACTACGTCGTTTTGTAAGTCCGAATGGACGCGCCTATACTGCATATGATCAAAACTACGTCGTTTTGACCAATTTGAAGGGTCACCAACCCTCCTATAAATAGATAGGAGGGGGGCAACCTTCATTTCCATTCAATTCTTAAGCATTTTTAAGCATATAGAGCATTCTTCTCTTTATTTCTTCATCAATTTCTTTAAGTTAGTTTTATGAGAGAGTTAGAGCATTTCTTTTGGTTCGAAGAGTATACTTTTAGTAGTGCTGCTAAAGTGTACGGTGTCATTGTATCTTGGGAGACAAGTGCTATCAACACTGAGCACCATACGGAGGGCATAATTGTCTTAAGGACATAGTACCAAGTACTAGCCTTGACAAATATTTTCTACAGTTCTGGTTATTTGAGATAAATCAACATATATATATATAATTTCCTTTAAGATTAATAACATTCTTAAGACAATTCGTATTTAATTATATATATTTGCATGAAATATGGATACCAATTCTATTACTATAATTAGTTCTTCTTCTACACCTTATATACCAAATGTTCCTGTGAACCATGATGAAAAACCAGAAAAGTTCAATAGAACAGAATTTAAAAGATGGCAATAAAAGATGTTGTTTTATCTTACTACTTTGAACTTGGCAAGGTTTCTTCACGAAGATCCCCCTGTGCTCAAAGAAGATGAAACAGATAGGCAAGTTGTTGCCGCAATAGATGCATGGAAACATGCAGATTTTTTGTGCCGAAATTATATCCTTAATGGATTGGATAACACATTATATAATGTGTATAGTTCTCTCAAAACAGCAAGAGAATTATGGGATTCCTTGGATAAAAATATAAAACAGAAGATGCTGGCACGAAGAAATTCGTAGTTGGCAGGTTTTTGGACTACAAGATGGTGGATTCCAAGGCAGTCATCAACCAAGTCCAAGAATTATAAGTAATCCTACATGAAATACATGCAGAAGGTATGTCATTAAGTGAATCTTTCCAAGTTGCTGCTATTATTGAAAAACTACCACCTATGTGGAAAGATTTTAAAAATTATCTCAAGCATAAACGCAAAGAGATGAAACTTGAAGACTTAATCGTAAGATTAAGGATAAAAAAGGACAACCGTGCCTCTGAAAAGAAAACAGGAAGGACCTTTGTGGAGTATAAAGCCAACGTGGTGGAACAAGGTCCGAAGTCCAAAAAGAGAAAATTCTCTGGTAATGGGCCTCAACAAGGAACAAATAAGAAGTTCCAAGACAAATGCTACATCTGTGACAAACTCGGACATAGGGTAAAGGATTGTCGAAAATGCAAAGACCAGAACAAAAAGTCCGCACAAGCCAATGTAACGGAAGTGGATGGTCTTCTTCAAGATGTTTCTGAAATGAACCTTTCAGCGGTTGTTTCAGAAATAAATATGGTCGAGAATCCAAGAGAATGGTGGGTAGATACTGGAGCAACCCGCCACGTGTGTTCCGACAGGAAGATGTTCTCCACATATCAAGAAATTGAGAATGGAGAACATCTATACATGGGAAATTCTTCTTCATCCAAGATTGTTGGACAAGGAAAGGTGATTCTGAAGATGACATCTGGCAAGGAACTCACCCTCAACAACGTGCTCCATGTGCCTGATATTATGAAAAATTTAGTGTCAGGATCCCTTCTTAGTCAAAAGGGATTTAAATTAGTCTTTGTATCAGACAAATTTATATTAACTAAAAATGGGATGTATGTGGGGAAGGGTTATATGAGTAATGGGCTCTTCAAAATAAATGTAATGACTATTGTACCATCCAATATTAATAAAATTACATCTTCTGTTTATATGATTGAGTCATCTGATTTATGGCATGGTAGATTAGGACATGTTAATTATAATACTATACGTAGATTAATTAATATGGAATGTTTGCCAAAATGTGAGATTAACTATAATCATAAATGTGAAATTTGCGTTGAGACAAAACTTAGAAAATCTTCTTTTAAATCAATTGAAAGAAGTACAGAACCTCTTGAATTAATACATACTGATATTTGTGATTTAAATTATATACAGACAAGAGGAGGTAAGAAATACTTTATCACTTTTATAGATGATTGTACAAGATATTGTTATGTTTACTTATTGAGAAGTAAAGATGAGGCTTTGGAAATGTTTAAACATTACAAAAATGAGGTTGAGAATCAACTTGATAAAAAGATCAAGATAGTTATAAGTGATAGAGGTGGGGAATATGAATTTCCATTTGTTGAAATTTGTTCACAACATAGTATAATACACCAAACAACTGCACCTTATTCACCACAACAAAATAGTGTTGCAGAAAGAAAGAATAGAACTTTAAAAGAAATGATGAATGCATTATTATTAAGTTCTGGGCTACCTCAAAATCTGTGGTGGGAAGCAGAATTTGTGGGGGGAAGCAATTCTTTCAACAAATTATATTCTCAACCGAATACCTCAAAAGAAGTCTAATATTACACCCTATGAATTATGGAAAGGACATAAGCCATCTTATAAACACTTAAAAGTGTGAGTGTGTTTAGCAAAAGTAATGGTTCCTCCACCCTAAAAGGTGAAAATAGGACCGAAAAGAATATATTGTATATTCATTGGTTATGCTAATAATAGCAGTGCATATAGATTTTTGGTTAACAAATCAAAAATAGAGGAAATGCATTAAAATATGATTATTGAGTCAAAAGATGTTGAATTCTTTGAAAAAGTATTTCCTAATAAAAAGGAACAAGAGCCAAGTTCTAACGAACAAGAAACAAATTCAAATAAAAGAACTTATGATGCTGTTAATGACAGTAATCATGGTTTAGAAGATATTGATGAACCTAGACGTAGTAAATGTGCTAGAACATCAAACTCTTTTGTCCGGATTTTCTAACCTATTTGTTAGAAAATGAGCCTCAAACCTATAAAGAAGCAATATCGAGTCCTGAAGCTCCATATTGAAAAGAGGCTATAAATAGTGAATTAGAATCCATTTTGCATAATCATACGTGAGAATTAGTAGATCTCCCACCAGGCTCTAAACCTCTTGGATATAAGTGGAATTCAAGAAGAAAATGAAAGCAGATGGATCTATAGACAAATATAAAGCAAGACTTGTAATCAAAGGATACAGGCAAAAGGAGGGTTTAGATTTTTTTGATACTTATTCTCCTGTGACAAGAATATCCTCGATTAGGATGTTAATAGCCATTGCAGATATATATAATTTTGAAATACATCAAATAGATGTAAAAACAGCTTTCTTGAATGGAGATTTAGAAGAAGAAATCTACGTGGAATAACCAGAAGGATTTATTATTCCAGGACAAGAAAAGAAAGTTTGTCGACTTGTAAAGTCTCTTTATGAATTAAAACAAGCACCTAAACAATGGCACGAAAAATTTGATAATGCAATGTTATCAAATGGTTTCAAAATAAATGAGTGTGACAAATGTGTGTATGTCAAGGACACTAAGAATGGGCATGTTATTATTTGTCTTTATGTAGATGATATGCTCATTATGGGTAGTAATAATGATATCATTAAAACTACTAAAAGAATGTTAAATAATATGTTTGACATGAAAGACATGAGTGTTGCAGATGTAATATTAGGAATTAAAATTTCTAAAATATCGGATGGATTAGTGTTATCACAATCACACTATATTGAGAAAATACTCAGGAAATTCAATCAATATGATTGCAATCCTTTGGGAACACCGGTAGATATAAATATACACTTGTCTAAAAATAAAGGAGAAAGCTTATCACAACCTAAGTATGCACAAATAATTGGAAGCCTTATGTACTTAATAAATTGTACACGTCCTGACATAGCACAAGCTGTCAATAAATTGAGTAGATTTACAAGCAATCCATGACAAGATCACTGGAAAGCGATTATAAGAGTTTTAAGGTATTTAAAATATACTCAAAATTTTGGATTGCACTACTCAAGATATCCAGCAGTACTTGAAGGATACTGTGATGCGAATTGGATATCGGATACAAAAAGACTCTAAATCCACTAGTGGTTTTGTGTTTACACTAGGTGGAGGAGCAGTATCATGGAAATCTTCTAAACAAACATGCAATGCTCTATCGACGATGGAATCTGAGTTTATTGCATTGGATAAGGCTGGAGAAGAAACTGAATGGCTTCGTAATTTTTTAGAAGATATTCCTATGTGGCCTAAACCTGTGCCGCCTATTTGTATCCATTGTGATAGTCAATCAGCAATTGGAAGGGCACTGAGTCACATGTATAATGGTAAGTTTAGACATATTCGTCGTAGACATAATACCATAAAACAATTGCTCTCTAATGTCATTATGTCTATTGAGTACATAAAGTCCAAAGAAAATATAGCGGATCCGTTGACTAAAGGTTTGACTAAAGAGCAAGTAAAAATAACTTCGAGGAGAATAGTTTAAAGCCTACAAACAAGGATCGTCGTGATGGAAACCTAACCTAGTTGACTGGAGATCCCAAGATCTAGGTTCAATGGGATAACTAAATTGTGAATGATTCAACCAAATCACTATAAAGAAATTAATTTCTTCTGCTTATTCCTATGATACGAGATAGTGATACTTGCAGCGGTTACATGATAAACTATGCTTTTAATAATTCTTAAATCTTGATAAATATGTGGAGTATGGCAGGATACTCTTATTAAGAATCACCTATGTGATTGTGAACTGGGCCAATTCTATGAGAAGGATAAGGCTATACTTCTCTAAAGCACTTATAAGTCTGGGATTGTTCGGGGCCAAAATGAATAAAATTATGAAAACCAAATAATGTCTAGAAAGATTCTGTGTGAATTACTATTGTCTCGATTTACACAAACGATTGGACAGTTCAAGACATCACGTTCACTGGACAACCAGTAAACCCAATAGTTTTTCACAAGGGAAGGTTCAAAGCCAAAAGCTACCTCTCTCGGTATAGATGATTTCTAATTCTGTCTCTCTCTCAGAGTCTGCAAAACATTTGCATAAGGCTGGCAGTCAATATCATTCATGTGGGGGATTGTTGGAATTTGAGCCTAAATTAATGTGGGTGCCATTAATTATTTTTAATGATTCCATATATTAATGTATTATACTCCATGAGTAGATTAAATTAAGTATTTGGAAGCACAAATCCATGGAGTAATGAATGAGATATTAACTCCCAAAGATCACACTTGGAAATGATATTGGATAATAAATACATGTGAGAAAAACCAAGTCCTACATAGGTTAGGAATTAAATTCTTAATATGTTTATATACAAGGAAAGTGCTCTTGAGTTTGGGCTCCAAGGGGCACCCCACTTTTGTGGAAGGGAGAGGACCTAGCCTAGGCTAGAACCCACACGCGCGCCGACACCGCCGTCCGGCCGGCCTGGCCTGGCTCGGGCACGTGGGTCTGGGTCCTGTATATAATTTTTTAGACAAAATTTATTTAAATTTTTTAATTAAAATTTATTTAAAATTTATTTATTTAATTCTATTACCAAAACTGTGTCGTTTTGAGAATTATTAAAACTGTATCGTTTTGAGAAGCGGTATTTATTATATTATCAAAACTGTGTCGTTTTGAGAAGCGGTATCGGCTGAAATTTATTTAAATTTTATTTATTTAATTCTATTACAAAAACTGTGTTGTTTTGAGAATTATCAAAACTGTGTCGTTTTGAGAAGTGATATTTATTATATTATCAAATTTGTGTCGTTTTGAGAAGCGGTATCGGCTGAAAGGGTATAAGTCTGAACGGGCGGCTCAGAACTACGTCGTTTTGTCGCGCCTTTTCTACTAAGGCTAAAACTACGTAGTTTTGATTCAGCTAATGCTAAAACTACGTCGTTTTATAGGTCCGAATGGACACGCCTATACTGCATATGATCAAAACTACGACGTTTTGACCAATGGATGCCATATATGCCTTTTCAGTAGCATCTCATGCCTTTTCAAAGGGTTGGGCACCCATTCGAAGGGTCACCAACCCTCCTATAAATAGATAGGAGGGGGCAACCTTCATTTCCATTCAATTCTCAAGTATTTTTAAGCATATAGAGCATTCTTCTCTTTATTTCTTCATCAGTTTCTTTAAGTTAGTTTTTCGAGAGAGTTAGAGTATTTCTTTTGGTTCGAAGAGTATACTTTTAGTAGTGCTGTTAAAGTGTACGGTGTCATTGTATCCTGGGAGACAAGTGCTATCAACTCTGAGCACCATACGGAAGACATAATTGTCTTAAGGACATAGTACCAAGTACTAGCCTTGACAAATATTTTCTACAGTTCTGATTATTTGAGATAAGTCAATATATATATATATATATATATATATATATATATATATATATATATATATAATTTCCTTTAAGATTAATAACACATCCCTCTACATAATTATATATAGTCAAAAGAAAACTATACCCGAATTAAAAAACACATGACTTGCATATGACTTGAAATTAGAAAAAATAGTAGAGCTAAGCATAAGTGCCAACTTTGAAGATGAAAGTGTTTATTTTTTAAATATTTGAGGGGCTAATTTGAAACCGGCTTAAAAGGATAGACTTGTAGTTCAGTCTTGAAAAAGTAAAATAGAACTATAGGCAGAGATCAATTACTTGAACAAACACTTGCTTACGTGACAAAAGTTTAATCTTCGTAATATTCCTAACTGTTTATACAAAGTAAATAAAGAAAAAAACAATGGAAAAAATTGTGGGCGATAAATTCCCGTAGTACTCCCTTAGTTTTAAAATTATAGATAATTTGTAAAACAATGGCTTTTGCGAGGTAAATCTTATGTTTATATATAAACCTATTCTTAACATTAGCTATTAATGTATTATTAGTGGTATGATAGTACGCAATTTTATGTCACTTTATTATTATTTAAAAATAACAACGTGTCTCTGATTTTGGAAGGAAAAAAATAAAAATCTATCATTGTAATTTTGGAATCAAAAAGGAAAAATCAAAGAAAAATTACTTGTTTTAACAAAATGAAATCCGTTTGCAGATCAATGTTAGAAAAACACTTCACGATGTTGGTGCTAATCGTGTCTGGAGATTAAGGAAGGTAATAAGAGACGACGAAATGCTGGATGAAAGATTAGATCCGACCAAGTTGGCAACGTTTGAGGCAAACAAAGAAGAAAAATTGAAAAAAATTGGCGAGACGCACATGGTAGTCGCTGCACTAATAGTAACAATAACCTTCACTGCTGGATTCACCGTACCAGGTAATATAAATTATTGTAGCACATATTGCATTTTAAATTTAGCATCCTGTTTGTGGGTCAGCACAAATGCAACATTTGCTATAACTAATATGAGAAAAAGGTATAAAACTTCATGGTGGTCAATGAATGTGACAACTTCATCCTAACCGATTCTGAATTTACCATATCAGGTGGGTTCAATGGAAATGAAGGACCAAACCAAGGGCTGGCAATTCTTGCTAGAAAGGAAGCTTTCAAGGTATTTATGACAACAGATGCAATTGCCTTCCTACTTTCGACATCTTCTTTAGTTTTGTACTTCTTCGCAGCCGATGAGGACATTGGTCAAAAATTATGGGGATATTACACCACTGCTGCATACATGAATATTGTTGCAATTGGAGCAATGATGCTTGCTTTTATTACAGGGACTTATGTCGTATTAGCACATTCATTAGGCCTTGCAGTTACTGTGTGTGTCATTAGTTGTTGCTTCTTTGTTGTACTGTTTTTTGTAATTAGAAATGTTTATCGTGATAAATAAATTACGTTTCTCTCAACTTTTATTGTTGTTTGGAAACAACTTAAATTATTGTACACAATAAATGAAATTTTCGATTTTAAGTTGTTCGGTTTTGATGATTGTTAACGACAAGATTCGTCCACGCGCCTCAATAACAAAAAACGAGTCAAATCCTACATAGAAACGAAGTCGTACCAAAAGTTTGACGGCTTGGGCCGCCGGATGATAGCTCCGGTGTGAGAAAAAATACATGCTGAATATGATTTAATAATTGAGGCATAATGCTCTAGTACTGTAAATAAAGTTGTACTTAATAATGAGGGTGTATCCGTTTATTTATAGTGATCACACCATCTTCTCCAAGCCATTCCTCATATAGGAATAGAATTAGGGGTGCTCATCGGTAAAAAACCGAACCGGTACCGAAAAAACCGAACTGGTACCGAACCGCAATAACCGAAAAAACAAGAATCGGAACCGGTACCGAATTACCGGTTTCGGTACCGGTTCGGTACAAAAGCGGTACCAGTTTTTTCGGTTCGGTTTTCGGTTATACCGCATGCATGGTAATAGTTATAATTATTAATAAATAATAATAATTAAATAATTTTTTTTACTATATTAACAAAAAAAATTTAAAACTAAGAAATCATCTACAATTATATATCAATTGAAAGCAGCTGAAGCCTGAAGCTAGTCAAGACTCAAGACTCAAGCTAGTAAGCTATTGTTCTGTGTGCAGACTTTGGGCAATGTCATTATTCGGTTATTCACTTATTCCTGGAATATTAGATCATTTCGGTGCTCTCTGGTCTCTGCCTTGATTATTATGCACTACATCAATAATATTAAAATGTCATTTGTAAAAAGGGTATGATTACAATAAAAATATTTTGGGTTCCCTTATGGCCCCTGCTAAACCATGCCTTCATCAATAGAGTTGCAAATAAAAGTAAGATTATGCATATCAGTTATCATATACTGCAATCCATCCATAGCAATTAACCGATATAAAGAATTAATTTCACAAAAAAAGAAACATTTCGGTAATAGTAGCAGTTGAATTATGACTGTAAACCTGATCTTCTAATACATTTTCCACTTGACAACAAACTCTACTGGATAATCTGACCAAGAATTTCCTCCATTTGATAACAAGCTCTACTGATAATATTCTGCCTCTTACAGATAATATCAAATCTGTGTTCGAATAATATCAAATCTGTGTTCGAATAAGATCAAATCTGTGTTCGAATAATATCAAATCTGTGTTGGACACTGTAATGTAACTGATAATGTAACAACCTGTTATACAAATGGACAAAAGTTATACAACCTGTTATACAAACTAATAACAACCTGTTATACACTGTTACATAACAACATGTTATACAAACTAATAATGTAACTGATAATGTAATATAACAACCTGTTATACACTGTAATGTTTATGTAACAACTAAACTTTAGTTGTTATGACTTATGAATACTTCACCTGTTATAACATTCAAAACTGAAACACTGCAGCATATTCCCTGTAATAACATTCAACTAAACTAAAGTATTCATAAGAATCATAACATTCAAAACTTCACCTGTTATACACTGCAGCATATTCCCTGTGATAAAGAAATGCATTACCATCAACCATATTAATTATTACATATCCAACTAATCAAAGATTACATATCCAACTAAACTAAAGTAGCCACTAGCCAGTAGGTATTACAAAGTTCAATCAACCATATTAATTATTACATATCCAACTAATCCAAGATTAAAAACAAACAACGCACAAGGCACAATTCTCTCAACTATCACGTCTCCAGTCTTGAACAAATCAACCATATTACATATCCAAGATTGATGCATCTAAATCGCCTGCTGAAAATTCTGCAATTTTTAAAAGACAAATGTGAGCAAATCATAATTTATTAAGGATTTAATCTACATTACAAAAAAATATATAGACAATACAAAGTGTTACAATGTTATTGTGATGTACCTTTTTCAATTTCTTCAAGGGATTCCAACTTTTCTTCGATATCAATTGGTTCGTTGCTTCGGCGAAGCCAATCTTGAGAACAAATAATCCCGTGCACCATCCTAGGAGTTAAAGAGCTCCTAAAGGAATCAAGGATGCGTCCTCCTGTGCTAAATGCCGATTCGGAAGCCACGGTAGAAATGGGAATCACTAAGACATCTCTAGCCATCAATGAAAGAACAGAAAATCTATGAGTGTTGAATCTCCACCAAGCTAAAAGGTTAAATTTTTCATCTTTTCTTTCAACTCGATCCTTTAAATACATTTCTAGCTCAGTTTGAACTTCCCCATCTTGAACATCCTCAACATGTTGTTCAAACAAGCTGTCAATTTTTTTTTTTTTTTCTTGACATACTTTCTACTATTGATGAGCCACCACTTCGAGTTACGCTTCCACTCCCACTTGGAATTTGAGATGAATGACCTTGGGACGATAACTGATTGAAATTATAATAATTGAACAACTCAAATAATACATCTTTAGCCCCTCTAATCATTTTGATTGCCAAATCACTTTCTTTACCATACATGTGATTAAATACAAACTCAACGAAAGTGAATTTGTGTCTTGGATCAAGAACCACGACAATGTATAACAACTTGTTCATTTTATCAACATCCCCCCAATATTTAATTAACTTTGATCTCATCCTCATAGCCATTTCTCTCATTTGATAATCATCATCATCTTCCATTTCTTTCAAAAGACCATCAACTTCCACAAACTCATGAACAAATCCATTGGATGTAACATATAATGTGCCGGAGATTCTAAGTGTTAATTCATAGAAGTGTTTCAAAAACAAAACAATTCTTCTCACATTACCCCAATCCTCCACCGTTGGCCACCCTTCACCTGAGATCATTTCTTGTTTAAACAAAGGATCCCTACTCCCAAGCCTATTAAAAGCACGTTCATAATGTTGAGCAACATTCAACATTGAATAAGTGGAGTTCCATCTAGTAGCAACATCTAGGATTAATGAAGATTTATTTTCAATTTTTTCAAAGTCAACACACTCCTTGAACTTTCTAATCCTAGATGGAGAATGCCTTACCCACCTAATCAATGCCCGAACAAGAGCTACCGAAATATTAACATCTTTCAACCCATCAACTACGACCAAGTTTAAAATATGATCAACACATCGAACATGAATGAATTTATTCTCACAAACACTATGTCCCCATACTTGCAATTGATTTTTTAAATAAGATATCGCAACATCATTTGAACAGGCATTATCAACAGTTATAGTAAAAACTCTCTTAATCCCCCATTTTATCAAACAATTCTCAATTGCCATTCCAATGGCCTCACCCTTGTGACTCAGAATTGGAACAAAGTTTATAATTTTTTTTCTCAATCTCCATTTATCATCAATGTAATGAGCTGTCACAACTATATAATTAAGTCTATGCATTGATGTCCATGTCTCAGTTGTAATACATATCCTTTGAGAAGATGAGTTAAAAATAGATTTTAACTTCTTTTTCTCTTACATATATATTTAAAAAAAATCTCTTGTGATTGTTTGACGTGAAGGAACATTGAATCTAGAATATGCGATGGACACAAAATGTCGAAATCCCTCATTTTCGACAAATTTAAAAGGAAGTTCATCAACTAGAATCATATATGCTAAAGCAGCCCGAGTTAGTTCCACATCAAACTTCCAAAGACAATTATTTGTTGACTCCCCTTCCATGGTCTCATCATCATTATTAGCACTTGCAGATTTAAAGTTTAAGATTGCTTGATTTCTTAACTCCACATTTGAGGGGTAAATTTTACATCTCCTATTGTGAGCATTTAGACCACTAGTCCCATTATTTTTTGGATCAGCACTTAAAATAGCTCCACAATATTTGCATTTAGCTTTAATTTGACCATTTTGCTTAAATCTTGTATAATGAGCCCAAATTTTAGCACGAGTCTTACCGACATCAAGTTGCTCAATTTCACCTTCATTCAACTCCTCTTCATCAATATGAATCGGATTTTCAGCATTCGATTCCACATTGATGGGTGCCTCAGACTGCTGCTCAGCCATTATAACCTACACATGTCAAAACAACCATAATTACTACAAAAAATTGACAAACCATTTTCTCACAGTAAACAATACTGTAATTGCATGATGTTTAATATATAGGGTGTAGAATTTGGGATTTGGTTCCTGTATTTCCAACATATGACCCATAAATTAGTGCATAATCATCTACCAGCAAAATTGTGGATACCAATATCCAAAAAATATTAGTAATTCAACAGCTCACAAATAATATTATTTGGACCCAAGGGACACAGAATGACAGAAGCATAATCTCCTTTCAAAACACAGAGTGAGCAATATTACTGTATAACATAAATGGACACAGAGTGAGAGACTAGTATTTATGTTGTGAGCAATATTACAAAATAAGGGCTGCAGATTCAATAAATAGTACTGTATAACATAAATGGTTTATATATATATATATATATATATATATATATATATATATATAGGGAGAGGATCAAGAGTAGAACTCTTAAGTAATAGAACTCCCTTAAATAATAGAATTGTATCAAAACAACGTAGTTTTGATAAGACGTGGTGGCATTTTTGTAAATACGCGGTGGCATGATATTTACAAAAATGCCACCGCGTCTTATCAAAACTACATCGTTTTGATACAATTCTATTATTTAAGGGAGTTCTACTACTTAAGAGTTCTACTTTTGATCTTTTCTGTATATATATATATATATATATATATATATATATATATATATATATATGCCTTTACACCAACTGGAGTCACTGGACTACAAGTCAATAAAGTCATATACACGCAATTGCAAACATCGTATTTTAATGTGCTGAACGGTGGGTTTTTTTTTCATAGTATAAACTTAACCACCGCTCACCGGCAGTCGTTCAGAATCTCTTGGACTCGAAAGTCGAAACACCTAGTGCTTGTATTCTGTATACAGATCTCAGATCTCAGATCTCAGAGTGTAGAAAACTCAAATCAGATATTGTATAGTGTATATGATGTATATGACGTGTACAGAACTACAGATCTAACAACTTACCGTTACCGTCGTCCGTCGGTGCTAGTCGGAGAAGCTTTAATGGAGGAGAAGCTTCAATGAATCAATGGAAGAGAAATCATTAGTGAAGAATGGGTAGAACTTAGAAGACTGAAGAAGAAGGGAGATTGAACTATTGAAGACTGAAACTGAATAAAAGAGTAAAGTAGCTCTGTACGGCTGTGCCTGCCTCTGTAGAATTAAAAGAGAGAGAGAGAGAGAGAGACTGAGAGTTGAGACTGAGAGAGTAAATAAAGTAGTTTAAGTATTAATTAGTGACTTTCGGGTTTTTTTTTTCGGTTTTACCGAATTCAAAATTTCTATTACCGATATCGATACCGAAATGTATAAAAAAATCGAAAAATCGGTATCGAAAAAATCGAAACCAAAAAAAACCGGTACCGCTGGTACCAGTTTCAACCGGTTCGGTAAAAAAACCAAAAAATCGAATTTTTTGAGCACCCCTAAATAGAATTCCTCATTAGATAAGATACATTAATGGGATTATAATCAATCTTTTTAAGGAAAGGAAATCGGATTGTATTCTGATGCTTTCCTTAGGAGTTGGAAATCAAATGTAATTAGGAATCATTGATTACTCAAAATACACAACTATAAAAATAGATTCCTACGCAGGATAAAATTTCTCCACATGGACTATGGCCTATCGTATCATCTGAGCTTAAATATTCACGCCTTAACATTGCCCCCCCACTCTCTTGTTTATAAGGAACTTAAAATAAGAGAGTAGATCAATTAGTCATGGAAAATGTTAACAGATAGATGTTTATCTGCTCGGGAGGACGCTGGCCCGTCCCGAAGGATGTTATCTGTTCGGGAGGACATTGATTCATCCCGAAGGATGTTATCCGCTCGAGAGGACGCTAGTCCGTTCCGAAGGATGTTGTCCGTTCGGGAGGATATTGATCCGTCCAAAAAGATGTTATCCGTTCGAGAGGACGTTGATCCGTCCCGAAGGATGTTATCTGTTCGAGAGGACGTTAATCCGTCTCGAAGGATGTTATCTGTTCGAGAGGGCTTTGATCCGTCCCAAAGGATGCTAACCGTTAGAGAGGATGTTAATCCATCTCGAAGGATGTTATCTGTTCGAGAGGACGTTGATCCATTCCGAATGATGTTTACCGTTCGAGAGGATGTTGATTGGTCTCGAAGGATGTTATATGTTCAAGAGGACGTTGATCCGTCCCAAAGGATTTTATCCGCTCAAGAGGACGTTGATCCATCTCAAAGGATGTTATCTGTTCGAGAGGACTTTGATCCTTCCCAAAGGATGTTAACCGTTCGAGAGGATGTTTGTGACGCCCCCAAAATAGGTATACATCACCCATTCTGAGTCGCAAAATACATGGTACAGATACAAATACAACTTCATTACTACAACTGTCGTGCAAAATACGACAACACATAAACTGTGAGTTTAAATACAAATATTATCTTCTAGACAATATCCACACTCAAATAAGTCCTCATTACAATTATTGAAACACTATTTTACAAAATAGTGAGGACATCTAACACAACTAACTGGAAACATCACTCCACACCCCGACTAGTTCCCGCTATATTCTCGCCCCCTAAGAAAAATAGAACAAAAAGGAAAAGGGTGAGCTCAACTAGTCCAGTAAAGAATATTATGACTAAGATAATATACAACAAATTATCATTAGTCTTCAACAAGGAAAAATCTGATAAAATATAATAGACAACAAGTTCTAGATCAACAACTGCAGCGGAAACAACAATCCATTAGAAGAGTCAAGTAGAGAATGAATTCTACTATCTTCTCAGATTTAAAAGTCCATCATCAATATTTTATCCCTGTAACAACAATCAATATACATCTTGAATCAAATATTCATCTTTGCACTACAGGCCAAAGATATTCATTTGTATCACCAGTTGGTCATGTTCATCTAAACACCTATTCATCTTTGCACTACGAGCCAAAGATATTCATCAGTTAATCATTCATCTATGCACTACATGCCAAAGATATTCAGTAATATCATCATTTAGGACTGAGGATGATGAAAAATATCTTTAAAAAAATGAATCCAGTGAGACAAAAGGACAAATATTAGGGAATCGTACTATAATTTATCCAAGTTCAAAAATACTCTATAATAATCAATTATGGAGCAGAATTTAAAAATAAAGATCAAAACATGAATACAATCAAAGATAGTAACCATAATAGACATCTTGGACAATGAAGAGAAAGTTTCATTTTTCTATGAATAGTGCCGTATACGTGAATAGTAACCCCGACACAAAAAGGTAAAAATTTCACAATAAAATTTATATCAATATTTCAGAATAATGATATTGAAGAAAATAATATCATTTACGAAGAAAATAACATCCTTTACCTCAAAATAACAGTACTTCTGATCGAAATATCAGATGTAAAATCGAAGAAAATTTACACTGAATAGTAACTCTCAAAGTATCTAAATACTCACAAAAATACACTCGATAATATAGAGAGAGAAAACTTATGTTTCTGGTGTGATTTTCAATTCTAACCTAAGCGTCTATTTATAGGAAAATGCTAGAACGTCAAAGCAGACTAAATAATAAAACAATATTTTTTTTCTTTTCTACGCATGCCATTTTGGAAAGTCATCAGCCCATCACATTTGAAAAAATTTTCCAGCACAAGTTTTCATAAAAAATAAAAGTGGATCCCACCCATAATTTTAATAAAAATATTTAATTTCTGAAACTTCAATAATTCGTAATAAATAGTCATTTTTTCAGAAAAATACGAATTTTATGTCCATTCCATAGGAAATTGAATTCTCTACAACTTTGTAGTTTTAAGTTTTTCCAAATTCCGAACAGAAAATGTCTGAAATTCATATACGGACAATTTTTAATACCTTCATTCCAACAAAACACTGATAAAATACCTCAGCATTAATTCCTTCATTTATATCCAAATAAAATAAATATATCCATCATTTATATCCACATAAAATAAATATTTCCTTATCATATAAATCAATAATTAATTATTCACAAATAATATTACAGAATCACAATTATGACAACTAGGTCGTTCCCAGGAAAGAGGGGGCTTTCTGATAAGGATTTCTCCTTACAGACGCGCAATTAGGTGACCAAACCTCTCCTTAGACATAACTTCCTTAGACATTGCCAATAATGTTATCTAATAATATTATTCAAATAATATGAATTATTGATCTAATAATGAAAGATACTATGCAGTGACAATTATTGAAACAATAATATAAAATATCAACGTAGCAATTATTGAACTAATAAAATAAAATATTGAACAGTAATTACTTTAACAATTATTGAGTAATGCCTTCTTACGTAAGAATCAATAATTCAACAATGCTGTGCAATACCGTGTGCTACTGTGCAACCACGCGTATTACTGTATTTTAACCACCGGGTATTTCAACTGTGTTAACGGTAACTACTACGCCGTTATTTGTAAAAACTTAAACTTATCATTTTCTTCATTCGACCGTTTTCTGTTATGGGGCCCACAAATGGTTGCGCTATCGTACGAATATTTTCCGACAGTAAGAATATTCCACGACCAAACGAATATTCCCCGACAACAATGAATATTTTATAACCACTTGCTTATTTTGTAAAATTTGCACATTTCACCCATAACCAAAGCATTATATCAAATTAACACCTTATTATTCAAAATAATAATTAGAGAAAATTCGATTTTATTTATAAAAAAGTTGGGGTCTTACAACCTCCCCTCCTTATGAAATTTCGTCCTCGAAATTGACGTACGTACCTGGTGTTTCGAAAAGGTTAGGATACCTCGCTTTCATTTCCGATTCTAACTCCCAGGTCATTTCCTCAATAGCATGGTTCCTCCACAAAACTTTAACTTGTGGTATAATCTTGGTGTGTAGGACATGCTCTTTCTGATCCAAGATCTTAACAGGTACCTCCTCGTACGTTAAATCTTCGGCTATCTCGTCTGGTTCTAACTTAATAATGTGGTTTGGGTCTTTCACATATTTACGAAGCACAGATATGTGAAAAACATTATGAACACGAGACATGTTTGGAGGTAATGCAAGTCTATAGGCCACATTTCCTATTTGGTCAAGAATTTTAAACGGACCAACAAATCGTGGATTGAGCTTTCCTCTCTTCCCAAATCTTGTAACTCCCTTCTATGGAGCAATACGTAACAATACATGATCCCCAATATTAAATTCCACGTCCTTTCGATGAAGATCCGCATAACACTTTTGCCGATCCTGTGCCATTTGTATACGTTGTCGAATCGTTTGGATCTTTTTCGTAGTCATGCGTACCAATTCTGGTCCCAACAACGTTGCTTCACCTACCTCGTCCCAGCATACTGGAGAACGACATTTTCTTCCATACAACGCCTCGAATGGAGCCATGCCTATACTTGCTTGATAACTGTTATTGTAGGAGAATTTCACCAATGGTAAATACTTATCCTAACTTCCTTTGAAATCTAGGACACAGAGTCTTAATAGATCTTCAAGAGTTTGAATAGTCCTTTCTGATTGCCCATCCGTTTAAGGATGGTATGCCGAACTGAATCGTAAATCTGTGCCCATAGCTTTCTGCAAGCTAACCCAAAATCGTGAAGTGAATCTTGGGCCACGATCCGAAACTATAGATACTGGCATCCCATGCAATCTCACAATCTCATTCACGTACATACGAGCAAGACGTTCAAGGGAAAATGTCTCCCGTATAGGCAAGAAATGAGCATACTTGGTTAATCTATCAACAATGACCCAAATCGCATCTATGCCTTGAGAAACCTTGGGAAGACCCGTAACGAAATCCATAGTAATGTGTTCCTACTTCCATTTTAGAATCTCAAGTGGTTACAATGGACCCTTTGGCACTTGATGCTCCGCCTTTACATGTTGACAATTTAAACACCTCGAGATAAACTCTGCGATCTCTCTCTTCATATTGCTACACCAAAATGTATGTCGAAGATCATGATATATTTTGGTACTCCCAGGATGGATTGCAAATGGTGTGTTGTGTGCCTCCATCATGATTCTATGCTTCAAGTCAAAATCGTTAGGAACGCAAAGTCTGGGGTTGACTCGAAGTATTCCTTCTTCATCGATTCCTGCTTCTGAAATAGCACCTTCTTGCACATTCTTCTTCATACGCATCAGAGGTCCGTAGCTTGAGCAGCTTTAACTTTATCGATTAAAGTCGGTTCTACTCATATGTTTGATATCCTCACGTGGGTACTTGGAGCCTTTAACTCTATCTCCATCCTTTGTAAGTCGTACAAAATGAGCCTTTGCATTGATAATATCGCACTCGTACCCGCATATGATCTTCTACTCAATGCGTCAGCTACTACATTCGCTTTTCCAGGATGGTATTGGATGGTGTTATCGTAATCTTTCAATAACTCAAGCCAACGTCGTTGCCACATGTTGAGTTCCTTTTGGATGAAGAAATATTTGAGGCTTTTATGATCTGAATAGATCTCCACTTTCTCCCCATACAGGTAGTGTCTCCAGATCTTCAACAAGAAAATGACTGCTGCCAACTCCAAATCATGAGTATGATAATTCCTCTCATATTCTTTGAGTTGTTGCGAGGCATAGGCTATGACTTTCCCATGTTACATGAGAACACATCCTAACCCTTTGCCTGAAGCATTGCTGTAGATAACAAATCCATCTGAACCATATGGTATTGTCAGAACGTGTGCCGAAATGAGTCTCCTCTTGAGCTGTTGAAAACTCTTCTCGCATTCCTCGCTCCATACGAATTTTGTATCTTTCCGAGTCAGCTGAGTTAACGGAGTAGCGATTCGAGAAAATCCTTCCATGAATCTCCGATAATAACCAGCTAAGCCCAAAAAACTACGTACTTCGGTCACTGACTTCGGTTGTTCCCAACTTTGTATTGTTTCAATCTTTGTCGGGTCAACGGATACTCCATGTTTTGACACCACGTGTCCAAGAAATGCTACTTCCTCAAGCCAGAACTCGCATTTCTTTCGCTTGGCATATAGCTTGTTATCACGATGGCTTTGAAGGACCAGCTTCAAATGGCGCTCATGATCTTCACGGATTTTGGAATAGATGAGGATGTCATCAATAAAGACGACAACGAACTGATCCAAATATTCTTTAAACACACGGTTCATCATATCCATGAAAGCAGCAGGAACATTAGTCATTCCAAAAGATATGACTAAGAATTTATAATGCCCGTACCGAGTTCTGAAGGCAGTCTTCGAAATATCCTCAGTTTTAATCTTCAGCTGATGATATCCAGAACGAAGATCGATCTTTGAAAAGAATTGTGCTCCTTGCAACTGGTCGAACAGGTCATCAATGCGAGGTAGCGGATACCTATTCTTAATGGCGACATGGTTCAATTCCCAGTAGTCAATACAAAGTCGCATACTCCCATCTTTCTTCTTTACGAATAAAATAGGAGCACCCCAAGGAGATGTACTAGGACGAATGAAACCGATATCTAACAACTCCTGTAGTTGGACTTTTAACTCCTAAAGTTCAATAGGAGCCATTCGATATGGGGTTTTAGAAATGGGCTTTGTACCAGGTTCAAGGTCAATAAAAAATTCAACTTCACGTTCTAGGGGTAGACCGAAAAGTTCTTCAGGAAATACGTCAGGAAATTCGCTAACAATAGAAATATTATTTAAATATGACGTATTCTTGTTCAATTCCGTGACATGGGCTAAGAAAGCTTGATATCCGTTTTTTAATAAACAGATAGCTTTATGGCTTGATATGACAGTGATTGACTTTAGTGGTTTGGTTACTTGAATTCGCAAAACAGGTTGGTTAGGAATATGAAAACTAACAACCTTATGAAAACAATCAATTTTGGCATGATGAATAGTTAACCTATCAATCCCTAAAATCACATCAAATGTAAGTATTTTCAAAGAAATAAGATCGACAGGTAATGTGATGGTACCAACTTGGATCAAGCAAGATTTATAAATAGTAGATGTAATGAAAGTTTCTCCTAACGGAGTATCAACAGATAAGTCAAAGGCTAATTTTTCCGGAGTCAAGTTCAAACGTTGAGCACATGCAGGAGAGATAAAAGAATGGGTAGAATCGGTATCTAATAAGGTATAAACTTCGCAAGAATTTATGATTAGCTTACCCGTGATCACCTCGTTCGGGTTCCTCGCGTTTTGGCTAGTCACGACAAACACTCTTCTAGGAACCGCTGACTTTGACTTGTCCGGAACAACCTTCGGAGTCACCATTCCCATTGGGCCTAGTTTCGCAACAAGACAATCTCTAGCTATATGACCTTCATTTCCACAATTATAACACACCTTGGATTGTTGTGGGCAGTTTTGGCTGATGTGTCCCTCTTTCTCGCATTTGTAACAAACGACCGATGATCGTTCTCGTCCCCTAGAAACAGTTGATGTTGGTGCTGACGTCTTCACGTTATCATTGTTGTACCTTCTCTTCTTGAAATCTCCCCCCGACTCGCTTCTTCTATTATCATGGCCATGATTACCACCAGAGTGATTACCGCTTTTGTCCGAATATTTTCCTCCCCGCTGGTTGATATTACTCCGATGACTGCTGCCACCGGTATGACCCTGGTTGTGGTCCCTCGGTTGAACATACTCATTATCTCGCTCTAATAATTGAGCCCTGTTTACAAATATGAATATAAAAAAATTTATGAGAGATAAGATATTGCCGAATCTCGGGTTTTAGACCTCTCAGAAACATCTGTGTCATTCGTTCCTCATTCTCTACCAAATGAGGTGCAAACATGGATAACTCTGTGAACTTCGCCTCGTACTGAGAAACAGTCATGCTGTTTTCTTCTAGTCTGATAAACTCTACCTCCTTCATATGACGAATACTTTCAAGAAAGTACTTATCATTGAACAATTTCTGAAATGTTTCCCAAGACATGTTGAGTACGGCTGGCTGGGCACGCTTCACAGACTCCCACTAGTAGTCTGCCTCACCGCGGAACATAAAGGTGGCGAATGGAAACTTTTGTTCCTCCGTGCATCCCAAGACATCAAATATCTTGGTAATTTGTTTAACCCACGTCTCCGCCTTGATCGGATCCGACTTTCTCACAAATTCTGGTGGTCCCAACTCTTTGAACTGCTTGGCTATGACAAGACGTGCGTTGCTATCATTTCCACCCGTATTTTGTACACGAGTCTCCCTCGTCTGATTTTGCATGAACTGCAAAAAGTTTCCAAACATTCCATCATTCATCATTTGTATTGTTTATAGGAGGAATATTGCTTTCCTGCTGCACGTTCCCCTGGGTGGTGATTAAGGGTGTCTCCACGGTATCATTTACTCCATTGTTAATGTTCTCAGCTGCCATTCTTAAATACTGCCATAAAATAAAAGTTAATTAAACAAATTAATATATCACATAATATCTCTATAATATATCACATAATATCTCTATATTATGACCGACTAACAAATAAGCTTAGGTAGGACACACTAGCGAAGGATTTACTCGTCTCTCCCTTCCTAGTCTTATTCCCCGATCTCCGCTAGAGACCATATCCCTAAACTCTGATACCAACTGTGACGCCCCTAAAATAGGTATACATCACCCATTCCGAGTCGCCAAATACATGGTACAAAAACAAATACAACTTCATTACTACAACTGTCATGCAAAATACGACAACACATAAAATGTGAGTTTAAATACAAATATTATCTTCTAGACAATATCCACACTCAAATAAGTCCTCATTACAATTATTGAAATACTATTTTACAAAATAGTGAGGACTGCTAACACAACTGACTGGAAATATCACTCCACACCCCGACTAGTTCTCGCTATATTCTCGCCTCTTGAGAAAAATGGAACAAAAAGAAAAAGGGTGAACTCAACTAGCCCAGTAAAGAATATTATGACTAAGATAATATACAACAAATTATTATTAGTCTTCAACAGAGAAAAATCTGATAAAATATAATAGACAACAAGTTTTAGATCAACAACTGCAGCGAAAACATCAATCCATTAGAAGAGTCAAGTAGAGAATGAATTCTACTATCTTCTAAGATTTAAAAGTCCATCATCAATATTTTATCCCTGTAACAACAATCAATATACATCTTGAATCAAATATTCATCTTTACACTACAGGCCAAAGATATTCATTTGTATCACCAGTTGGTCATGTTCATCTAAACACCTGTTCATCTTTGCACTACGGGCCAAAGATATTCATTAGTTAATCATTCATCTATGCACTACATGTCAAAGATATTCAGTAATATCATCATTTAGGACTGAGGATTATGAAAAATATCTTAAAGAAAACGAATCCAGTGAGACAAAAGGACAAATATTAGGGATTCGTACTACAGTTTATCCAAGTTCAAAAATACTCTATAATAATCAATTGTGGAGCAGAATTCAAAAATAAAGATCAAAACATGAATACAATCAAAGATAGTAACCATAATAGATATCTTGGACAATGAAGAGAAAATTTTATTTTTCTATAAATAGTATCGTATTCGTGAATAGTGCCGTATACGTGAATAGTGTCGTATACGTGAATAGTAATTCTGACACAAAAAGGCGGAAATTCCACAATAAAATTTATATCAATATTTCAGCATAATGATATTGAAGAAAATAATATCATTTACGAAGAAAATAACATCCCTTACCTCAAAATAGCAATACTTCTGGTGATCGAAATATCGGATGTAAAGCCAAAGAAAACTTGCACTGAATAGTAACTTTAAAAGTATCTAAATACTCACAAAAATACGCTCAATAATATAGAGAGAGAAAACTTATGTTTCTGGTGTGATTTTCAATTCTAACCTAAGCGCCTATTTATAGAAAAATGCTAGAACGCCAAAGCATACAAAATAATAAAATAATATATATATTTTTTTCTACGCATGCCATTTTGGAAAGCCATCAACCCATCACATTTGAAAAAAAAATTCAGCACATATTTTCATAAAAAACAAAAGTGGGTCCCATCTATAATTTTAATAAAAATATTTAATTTCCGAAACTTCAATAATTCGTAATAAATAGTCCTTTTTTTAGAAAAATATGAATTTTATGTCAATTACATAGAAAATCGAATTCTCTACAACTTTGTAGCTTTAAGTTTTTCCAAATTCCAAACAAAAAATGTCCAAAATCCATATACGGACTATTTTTAATACCTCCATTCTAACAAAATACTGATAAAATACCTCAGCATTAATTCTTTCATTTATATCCACATAAAATAAATATATCCATTATTTATATTCACATAAAATAAATATTTTCTTATAATATAAATCAATATTTAATTATTCACAAATAATATTACAGAATCATAATTATAACAACCAGGTTATTTCCAGGAAAGAGGGGACTTTCCGATAAGGATTTCTCCTTATTGGCGCGCAATTAGGTGATCAAACCTCTCCTTAGACAGAACTTCCTTAGACATTGCCAATAATGCTATCTAATAATATTATTCAAATAATATGAATTATTGATCTGATAATAGAAAATACTGTGCAGTGACAATTATTGAAACAATAATATAAAATATCAACGTAACAATTATTGAACCAATAAAATAAAATATTGAACAGTAATTACTGTAACAATTATTGAGTAGATAGCATTACTGTATTACTGTGCAATACAGTGTGCAATACAGTGTGCTACTGTGCAACCACGCGTATTACTGTATTTTAACCACCGGGTATTCCAACAGTGTTAACGGTAACTACTACGCCGTTATTTGTAAAAACTCAAACTTGTCGTTTTCTTCATCCGGCCGTTTTTTATTATGGGGCCCACAAATGGCTGCGCCATCGTACGAATATTCCCCGACAGCAAGAATATTCCACAACAAAACGAATATTCCCCGACAACAATGAATATTTTATAGCCACTTGCTTATTTTGTAAAATTTGCACATTTCACCCATAACCAAAGCATTATATCAAATTAACACATTATTATTCAAAATAATAATGAGAGAAAATTCGATTTTATTTATAAAAAAGTTAGGGTCTTACAATGTTGATCTGTCTCAAAGGATGTTATCTATTCGAGAGAACGTTGATCCGTCTCGAAGGATGTTAACCGTTTGAGAGGATGTTGATCCGTCTCGAATGATGTTATCTGTTCAACAGGACATTGATTCGTCCCAAAGGATTTTATCTGTTCGAGAGGATATTGATCTGTCTCGAAGGATGTTATCCTTTCGGGAGGACGTTGATCCGTCCCGAAGGATGTTATCCATTCGAGAGGACGTTGATCCGTCCCGAAGGATGTTATCTGTTCGAGAGGATGTTGATCCGTCTCGAAGGATGTTATCTGTTTGATAGGAGGTTGACCTGTCCCGAAGAATGTTATCTGTTCGGGAGGAAACTAGTTCGTCCTGAAGGATATTATTTTTTGAGAGGATGTTAATCCGTGTCAAAAGATGTTATCCTTCCTCATATCAGAATAGCCTTCACGATCCCTGTAGGAAGCTTTAATTCGACCTTATAACGTCATCTAACCTTATTCCATATGTGACGCCCCCAAATTCAGATACATGTACCTCGATTCTAGTGCTCCACGTTCTAATATACCAATAACTTAAACAACGAAATAATATAATAATATACTTTGATGACATATAAATATTCTCGTCCCAAGTCTCGCAACCATTACTATTAACAAGATCTAAACATAACTTAATACATATCCTTAATTAAGTCTTAATTCAATATAATAATAAATCTTCTAACATAGAAGAACAAAGCTACGGAGTAGCCTTGCCTTTGCCTTTATCCGTGCCTGAAGGTCCACACTGTTCTGCCTTAACTGAAATGTTTAAGGAAAGCAAGAATGAGCAACAAATTTGCCCAGCAAGTAGTATAATAATAAGTGTGAACATGCATAATTATATAAATAAAGTAATCTCAAAGGTATAAATGTAAGGATAGCTAGGGAATTCAAAAATTAATGTTGTAAACAAAGAAGTATTAATAGTTCCAAATTTGCCCTTTGAATTGTAAATAATGATTCATTATAGACTGAAATATTATCAAAAGAATTGAACGGTTTCAACATTTTCCAATAGATAAGATTTTAATACTGAGCAGTCACTATGGACCTGAAAGTAGTATGCACACAAGCCAATCATGTTTTATGATAAAGCATATACTTTGTAACAATCTTATTCATTTATTAATAAAAATTATTAATTTATTAAAGACTTTTAATTATCTATATGATGCTGCATTATAATATGTGACAAACCCATAGTTTTAAGCAATGCTTTTAGAATAATGATGATGATCATTCTAATGAGATCTAAATTCTTAGAAAGCTTTAAACTAAAATAGTTCCCAATCATTGGATTACTAAATTGGAGATTAGTGAATTCGGATAGATTGGAACATATGTTGCTTGCTCATCGGATGAGGATGATTGATCTCATGATCATTTGTGTGGAGACACTAAAGTAAGTATGTAAGTGCTTATTGAAGAATAAGTACACAGAACGTGACTTACTAAGGAATACCTAATGGAGTTTTACTTGTCTGTCAATAGGAATTCCTGTAGTGATAGCAGTACAAGTGGTCCTTGGACTTGAGATCATCATAGTATCTTGTGTATGATGAATTATACTTTGACTTATTCCTTAAAACCCTTAGGGTTCAAAGGGTAGGCTTGGATATAATAAGTTGTACATGGAGATAATGTATGATCAATAAAGAATCTACTGATTCTAGTAAAGGAAGAGAAATGTCCTATGTAATTCGATAAATGACAACCCAGTAGTCCTTGGCCAAGGTAGAATGAAATTAGAAAGGAGTTTCTAATTTGCATTATTTGGAGTTATGCATTTAAGAGTCAAAATACATATAATTCAATAAAATAAGATTTGACAATAATTCCATGTCTGGACATTGTATGGTAGAAGGATTAAATTGTACGGTAACTATTTACTCAAAGGTTCTTTTATGATTAATGTTAAAATCTATATTATCTAGAAAGTCGTTAATCTCTAGAGAGACTTATCCATATTGTAGAATAAATATTATTTATTTAAATAAATTAATAGTTTAATTTATTTACTTAAATAGAATTAGAATTGTTTTAATTGATTTATTTATTCCCAAGCGGTTTAATATGGAGAACCTAAAGGGTCACACTGCAAAAGGAAGAATATTTATTTAAGAAGTAAATGGCATAATCGTAATAATAAGTTAAGTATATTTAATTTAATTTATGGTGATAGAATAAATTAAATAGCTTAATATTTATTATTTAATATTTTGAAAATATTAAATATAAATTAATAAGAGGAGTCTTATTATTATTATTATTTAATTCCTAAAGAAATTTAGAAATTAATTAATAAAAGTACTCTCAAATATTCCTAATAAGATTAGGAGTCTAATTAATTAAAAGAGTTTAATTAATTATTCTTAATAAGATTGTGAGCCTAATTAATTAAAGGAGATTAATTAAAATAAAACTCAATTCCTTAACTGTTAAGGTGGGTTACCTACATCAATAAATAAGAGGAGTCTTATTATGGGTGTGGGTTGTTGACGCTTTCACAACACACGTGAAATGTGACACCCCCAAATCTGGGTTACCTGACCCCCGAGTTTGGTGTTCACGATCTACAATATAATACAATTTAACTACCCATTCATATATAAATAGGAATACATAAGTCATTAACATATGTTGTTAATACATAAGTCCCAGGTCCACTAACCTTAATATTACAGAAATACCCCTTAGATATACAAAAAGGGTTTATAATACCATACAACATAATAATATTGTTCATCATAACTAATTTATAACTATGCCTTTTCCTTTGTTCTTCTTCGCAGCACCTTCTGCAACTTTGTCCCTAGCTGAAAAGTTTTATTTATAGCAAGGGTGAGCAATAAATTTGCCCCGCAAGTTAAGATATACAATAAATGTATAAGTATCAGAATATTAGACTATCTATTTTGATAGAATGACACCAAAGTTCGGGAAACTTTGAAATAGCTGAACAAATCATTAATCAATAACAAGTCTTCTCGTATTCTAGGCAACACAATAATCTGATAATGAAAGATTACAACGCTTTCAAAGTTTATACGATATTCTATTGAATAAACATGAATCAATTCTACGCAATAACAAAGTGGAGTATTTTTCATATTTATGCTGAGTGATCTCACCAGATCTTCGAACTTATTTTCTCGGGTATCTATCAAAGATTTACTTTAATACATGCGCAGGCATATCATACAACCATAAAGATTAAATCATACCCCTCTGCAAGTATAACAAATGATCAGCTTTATTATACCTTATATTATGCATAATACTTAACAGCGCGCAATGGTCGAATATACGACCCAAAATATTCCCTTTATATAAAAGGTTGTTCTTCTCAGTCTCAGAATCAAGATTTTTGATTTAACAACGAAATACTGTGATTTTAAATTCTATCAACTTATTGATCTAGCTGAAACAATTGGCATCGATCTATCAATAACAATTGATTTCTCTTCTCGTATTTATCAAGTTCTAACAAATGTTCGTCTAGCCAGAATAATTAGCTAAGGCATTTCTCAATATAATTTGATAATAAACAGGAATTATCTGTACTGTCAATATTATTTTCTACAGATATAAATATCCAACAATAGTAATTCTACGAATATATATTTTTCGAATCAGTAATTCAATTTGAATTATTAATCATGCACTAACTGCGAATAATCAACAATAACTTCCCCGGACATGGTGTAATTAGTAATAATTAACCATAATAATTGAATGAATATAACTCAAGGTTGAGTTAGGAAACTTGCCTTCCGCGTTGATTACAACTACACAATATAATTAACTGCGTTCGTAAGACCTATAACCAATAATATCGGTCTCACAATTAGCACAATATTTTATAACACGTAATACTATAATTTACAGTCAAACTTCTCCTAGGCACATTACCACATAGCCATATTAGTGTTTATAACCTATATAAACACTTATTAAGTCTAACTAGTTCAGTTTGGTTGGACTTTGGTCTCATCTCGGTGTTCTGATCACCCTATCCGACAATTAACACATTGATTTTCTAACAATCTTAGTCTCTAAGCTTCAATATTATTTTAGATAAGTCAAATATCGTTTATAATATTTTTCGGAAGCTTTTAATAATTTATAAACAATTATTATAATTTATAATAATTTTCAAACACTTAAATCATTTCTAAATGATTTATTTATCAAATAATCTTATCATTATTAATATTTAATAATATAAAAATATTAATAACATACTTGTCAAAATAGTAAAGTTATTATTAATAACTTAAAATATTTTTAAATCATTAATATTCTACTTAAATAATTTTTAAAATAATAAAAATCATTTTTAAATCATCACCATTAATATTTAAATATTAATGAAATTATTATCAAAATATTAAAAGTAATTAATTATAACTTAAAATATTTTTAAAACATTTATCTCATTTTTAAATAATTTTTAAATCAATAACATCATTTTTAATTCATTTATTTAATATAATAATTAAATAAATCTAATATCATTAATATTAATATATTAATGAGAATTCTCTAAAAATATTGAAATATATATTTTATAATTCAAAATATTTTCTAACACTTTTTTCTTATTTAAAATGATTTTTAAATCATTAAAATCATTTTTATCTTATTTATATAATTTAATAATTAAATAAATCTAATATCATTAATATTAAATTATTAATAAAAATTCTCCAAAAATATTAAAAGTTATATTTTATAACTCAAAATATTTTTAAATACATTATTCTTATTTAAAATGATTTTTTATAATATTAAATCATTTTTTTCTAATTTATTTAACAAACTAATTAAATAAATTAAATACCTCTAATATTTAAATAATTATAAATATTAAAGAAAAATATTCCAATTGGTTAAAAATTATTTTTCATAATTTAAAATAATTTTTAAAACCATTTTTAATAATTTTTTATAATTTATTTCTATTTTTAATTAATTTTCAGAATATTCAGAAAATAAAATAATTCAAAACCGTCGCTGTAGGTCTTTAGCGACAGTAACCGTCGCTGTTGGTGTTCTTGAGCTCAAGAACACTGACAGCCTGCAGTGAAAGGGTCAACGTTTGACCGGCTAAAATTCTCGGTTAAAAATCGTTTTTAGGTTAACTGAAACATTGGTCATGAAGTGGAAATGTAATACTACATTTATCAATCAACAACTCGATCGTAAAATCATCAGATCAAGAAGTTCTAGCCATCCTAAGTCACTGTCAGACGTGTCTTAGGTTTTCCAGAAACCCAGGCAGTTCAAACATCCCATTTCGAGCTCAAATATCTAAATGTTCTGTTCATTATTTAGTTAATCTAATGGTCCAAATGTATACTCCTTGCATCAAGGAACAAAACTACATCAAAAGATCAAATAAACAACAACCACATCACGAGTTAAATCACGGTCAAAGGCTGTCAGAAACGTAGTTCTTCCGGTTTCTAGGTTTTCCAGAAACGGCAAGTCAGCGTCGTGGGGCCTCGTTTGACCACCCCCTACATCGATTCTGTTAGTGATATAAGGAATATTAAATCATGGATCTATAGTCTAGACAGTATTCTACAACATGGTTACAACGATTTCAACAATAGACATCAAACCTGACAGATCTGGGCCGTTCAAATAGTTGTCAGACACTGTTTAACACTTTCTGGGTTACCCAGAATTTTACTCGGTCAAGCCCGGTCAACGGGTTTTGACCGTTAATAACTCCTGATCCCGACATCAAATAGCTCTAATTTCACTTTCAGAGTAAAGACCACATACAAGACTACATATTACAACTTGAAAACAACAAAAATCATATACGAGCAAGGATTGGTGGCCGCTGACATTTGGTTGTCAGACCACTTTTCAAGCTCAAGAACAGATTTTTAAAACTTGCATTTTTACTCACTTTGATGCTATGGATCCATCATGGATCAACATATAACAACTAAAAACATATTACAACATAAGATTAAACACTAAAACACAAAAATTTTCTAAGCAACAAAGATCAAAATTTAAAATTTGATTTATACCTTTAGCTTTCAATTCTTGATCTAAACTCTCCAATATGTTATTGATTGATCAAGGGGCTGAAATTAGGACTGATCTAACTTAGAATTTCAGAGCTTTGGTGAGAGAGAGAGTTGGTGAGAGCAAAGTTGCAAAATAGTTAGCTTTTATGAACTTTCTCTCTCTAATTCTCTTATATACTCTCTAGATGCAATGTATGATATGTTATAGCTGTCAATTGGGTATTAAATGGCTGAGATTTAAGTCATAAATGTCAAAATAGTTGGTGACCAACTAAAGTTAAGCCAATTTTTATAAGTTAGCTCTCTAAGCTAAACAAAAGGGCATTTTTGTCATTTCTAAAATACAATTAATGGCATTCTTGATATTTGTACAAACCCTTAGGATTCAATAATTATATTAATATTTCGTAATCATAAAATTCAATCTTGCTAATTAGGATTAATATTCCTAATTAAAATTATTTAATTTAGCAATTAGGGTCAAAATGGTCATTAGGGTTTATAACCCACGAATTAGGGTTTTAATTAGAAAAAAATAATTTTTCTAAATTACAATTAGGGTTTGTAAAATAGAAATTAAGATAACTAAAATATAATTAGGGTTTTCAACTGTACAATCAATTTTTCTAAATCTGAGATTAGGGTTTCTAATCCCTTATCAGGGTTTATTAATTTAAAACCTTATCCGATCAATCATTGATCATTAACAACGTACAGTACAAACACATTCTCATCAATATAATTATTTTAATTATATTTTATATCGAATCCCTATCCGGACTTAGGGTTTGGATTTCTAATCTTGTTAAGCACAACTCTACTCTAATTACACAAATTGACTTTCTCGATACACGTATCACAGATACTTGTCACTAAATTGATAATTAATATTAATATTAATTAATTAAAAAAAAATTTATTCGCAAATTCAGATTATTCAAAATCCCGGGTTATTACATTCACCCCTCCTTAAAAGGATTCCGTCCTCGGAATCACCGCTTTCTTATTCTCTACAATATTTTAAAGTTGTATCATCAATTCATTTTTTTATCAACACAATATAAATTTGTGTTTCAAATTCTAACATGTGACTTGGATCGTATAAAAGAAAACAAATCACAAAAATATCTAACTCATATTTCTCGCGTAGTTAAATTTCTAACCGAACTAGTTACATGTCGCCTCTTCACAGGCAGCTGCTGCATTTGGAACTGTCATGCTAAAAGTGAATGTTGTTGGTCTTCTTGGCTATGCAAGTCCTCGAATCGCCAAGGTTCAGCTACCGGGTCCCTTGTTGGCACTTTTCCTCTCTACATTTCTCTTCGGACAATTTCGGACCAGATGATCGGTCGATCCACAAGCAAAACAACCTTGTGTCTTCTTTGGAATTAGACACTGGGGTGACATGTGTCCCTCTTGACCACAGTTGTAACAGACTCCTTTATTCTTCAAACAAACTCCTTGATGATGCTTCCCGCAAACTACGCACGGCACGCCTTTCTTCCTAATCTCTACTGGATTATTAATATCACCATTCCTTTTACGTTTATTAAGATTACTACCTCCACTACCACCTATTATAATATTTCTTTCAGCCTCCTTTTTTGTTCTTGACTATTCTTCAATACAGCTTCCATTTCTCCTTCAGCGATAACGACTTTTTCTAATAACGTTGAAAATAAATTAATTTGCAGCACATCCAACTTCTCGAGTACCAACGATTTCAATCCGTTCCTAAAACATCGTGCTTTAAGCTCCTCAGTGTCCACTCGATGTGGAGCAAATTTTGCTAACTCGTTGAACTTGACAAAATATTGTGTCACCGTCATATCTTCCTGCTTCAGATTCAAAAATTGTTCGTCCATATTTCTCTTTAGACTTCCCTTCCTTGGCGGCATTATCTGATAAAAATCTTACATTAATTCCCTTTCTTTACACAGATTCTTATTAATAGCACAATAAAAATTTCTCATATAATTGCATATTTATTCACATAGCACACAATACATTTAGCTCTTAACACATAGCACTATTCCTTTTTAAATAATATCAGGATTAACAACACAACTTTAAACAAAAGTTGTAATTCTCCAACTTTATACAAAAAGTTTTAATTCTCCATTCACACATAACTATTCTCAGTTCATCAAACTTACCACACCTAGGGGTTCAGGAACTTGCCACAATTATATGAGTGTATGAACTTATCCTAGTCAGACCTTTGGCGTCCATTCGCTGAGGGGTTCAAAATATTTCATATAATTATGAGTCATGAACTTACCATAAGTATGAGTTTTAAGAACTCACAAATTAATTTTAATCTTATATTCATATAGAAAATAAATGATTTCACTCATATAAACATATATATATATATATATATATATATATATATATATATACATATGTTCACACATCGTTCTTGATATTACAATCGTTAATATCACACACTATCAAAAGATACTATCGCTTAAACTTAAGCTATCTACAGTCCACTCCATTCACCAGTCGTCTTCTTACTGAGACACTTGTTGCATTCGGCTTAGGACAATATAGGAAAATATGTCCTTCTAGCTTAAAATTGAACACACGTTCTTCCACATCATGCATTCTCCCATGTGAGTCTTTCCACACTTGCTGCAGACTTGCTTCTTCTTCGGGTTTGAACTTTCAGAATCATCGCTGTCGTTGTCTCTCTTTCTCTTTTTCTTGCCTTTCTGCTGCTTGATTGTTCCTTCAGATGATCCACCATCTTCGGTCTTCATACTTTCCACATGCGCCTTCAGCTCGTTCCGTTCTTTGGTCATTTCATGTAACACTCGCTCCGTCTTCCACAACTCCTCCAAGAGAAATACTTTTGTCCGGAGTTCTTGAACTTCTGCAGATAGTTGATCTTGTTCTCCAACTTTAATCTTATTCTCTTTCTCCACCTTAGCTTCTTCGGACTCTGCCTCCTCATCACCACTCAGATACATCTCGGGATAATTGTCATGACCGCTTCCCAGATTTACCAGAGGTTTATCCTTTTCCACCTCTTCAACTGATTCGCTTTGTGCTGGCACCTCTGCTACTGGCATTGGTGCAACAGTCGCTAGCATCTCCGCACTTATTTCTTCTTCTCCAGACATCCTACCATCAGTCTAATTGACTTGATTAATACTTCTCCAGTACGAACTTCTCACACTATGTGTCCACATATCTCACTATCGATATATTTCGACAATCCCTCACTTAGTACTCTAAATGAGTTTTCTCTATCTCGCATATGGTTATAATCCTAGGGTTTTCCCCCCACCCCACTTAAAGTTTATAACCTACAGCTCTTCTACCAACTTGTGACACCTTGGTCACTACAACTCTGATACCAACCTGTGACACCCCCAAATCCGGGTTACCTGACCCCCGAGTTTGGTGTTCACGATCCACAATATAATACCAATTAACTACCCATTCATATATAAATTGGAATACATAAGTCATTAACATATGTTGTTAATACATAAGTCCCAGGTCCACTAACCTTAACATTACAGAAATACCCCTTAGATATACAAAAAGGGTTTACAATACCATACAACATAATAATATTGTTCATCATAACTAATTTATAACTATGCCTTTTCCCTTGTTCTTCTTCGCAACACCTTCTGTAACTTCGTCCCTAGCTGAAAAGTTTTATTTATAGCAAGGGTGAGCAACAAATTTGCCTCGCAAGTTAAGATATACAATGAATCTATAAGTATCAGAATAATAGACTATCTATTTTGATAGAATGACACCAAAGTTCGGGGAACTTTGAAATAGCTGAACAAATCGTTAATCAATAACAAGTCTTCTCGTATTCTAGGCAACGTAATAATCTGATAATGAAAGATTACAACGCTTTCAAAGTTTATACGATATTCTATTGAATAAACAAGAATCAATTCTACGCAATAACAAAGTGGAATATTTTCCAGATTTATGCTGAGTGATCTCACCAGATCTTTGAACTTATTTTCTCGGGTATCTATCGAAGATTTACTTTGATACATACGCAGGCGTATTAGATAACTATAAAGATTAAATCATACCCCTCTACAAGTATAACAAGTGTTCAGCTTTATTATACCCTATATTATGCATAATACTTAACAGCGCGCAATGGTCGAATATACGACCCAAAATGTTCCCTTTATATAAAAGGTTGTTCTTCTCAGTCTCAGAATTAAGATTTTTGATTTAACAACGAAATACTATGATTTCAAATTCTATCTACTTATTGATCTAGCCGAAACAATTGGCATCGATCTATCAATAACAATTGATTTCTCTTCTCGTATTTATCAAGTTCTAACAAATGTTCGTCTAGCCAGAATAATTAGCTAAGGCATTTCTCAATATAATTTGATAATAAACAGGAATTATCTGTACTGTCAATATTAGTTTCTACAGATATAAATATCCAACAACAGTAATTCTACGAATATATATTTTTCGAATCAGTAATTCAATTTGAATTATTAATCATGCACTAACTGCGAATAATCAACAATAACTTTCCTGGACATGGTGTAATTAGCAATAATTAACCATAATAATTGAATGAATATAACTCAAGGTTGAGTTAGGAAACTTGCCTTCCGCGTTTATTACAACTACACAATATAATTAACTGCGTTCGTAAGACCTATAACAAATAATATCGGTCTCACAATTAGCATAATATTTCATAACACGTAATACTGTAATTTGCAGTCAAACTTCTCCTAGGCACATTACCACATAGCCACATTAGTGTTTATAACTTATATAAACACTTATCAAGTCTAACTAGTTCAGTCTGGTTGGACTTTGGTCTCATCTCGGTGTTCTGATCACCCTATCCGACAATTAACACATTGATTTTCTAACAATCTTAGTCTCTAAGCTTCAATATTATTTTAGATAAGTCAAATATTGTTTATAATATTTTTCGGAAGCTTTTAATAATTTATAAACAATTATTATAATTTATAATAATTTTTCAAACACTTAAATCATTTCTAAATGATTTATTTATCAAATAATCTTATCATTATTAATATTTAATAATATAAAAATATTAATAACATACTTGTCAAAATAGTAAAGTTATTATTAATAACTTAAAATATTTTTAAATCATTAATATTCTACTTAAAAGATTTTTAAAATAATAAAAATCATTTTTAAATCATCACCATTAATATTTAAATATTAATGAAATTATTATCAAAATATTAAAATTCATTAATTATAACTTAAAATATTTTTAAAATATTTATCTCATTTTTAAATGATTTTTAAATCAATAATATCATTTTTAATTCATTTATTTAATATAATAATTAAATAAATCTAACATCATTAATATTAATATATTAATGAAAATTCTCCAAAAATATTGAAATATATATTTTATAATTCAAAATATTTTCTAACACTTTATTCTTATTTAAAATGATTTTTAAATCATTAAAATCATTTTTATCTTATTTATATAATTTAAAAATTAAATAAATCTAATATCATTAATATTAAATTATTAATGAAAATTCTCCAAAATTATTAAAAGTTACATTTTATAACTCAAAATATTTTTAAATACATTATTCTTATTTAAAATGATATTTTATAATATTAAATCATTTTCTCTAATTTATTTAAAACACTAATTAAATAAATTAAATACCTCTAGTATTTAAATAATTATAAATATTAAAGAAAAATATTCCAATTGGTCAAAAATTATTTTTCATAATTTAAAATAATTTTTAAAACCATTTTTAATAATTTTTTATAATTTATTTCTATTTTTAATTAATTTTCAGAATATTCAGAAAATAAAATAATTCAAAACTGTCGTTGTAGGTCTTTAGCGACAGTAACCGTCGTTGTTGGTGTTCTTGAGCTCAAGAACACTGACAACCGGCAGTGAAAGGGTCAACGTTTGACCGGCTAAAATTCTCGGTTAAAAATCGTTTTTAGGCTAACTGAAACTTTGGTCATGAAGTGGAAATGTAATACTACATTTATCAATCAACATCTCGATCATAAAATCATTAGATCAAGAAGTTCTAGCCATCCTAAGTCACTGTCAGACGTGTCCTGGGTTTTCCAGAAACCCAGGCAGTTCAAACATCCCATTTCGAGCTCAAATATCTAAATGTTCTGTTCATTATTTAGGTAATCTAATGGTCCAAATGTATACTCCTTGCATCAAGGAACAAAACTACATCAAAAGATCAAATAAACAACAACCACATCACGAGTTAAATCACGGTCAAAGGCTGTCAGAAACGTAGTTCTTCCGGTTTCTAGGTTTTCCAGAAACGACAAGTCAACGTCGAGGGGCCTCGTTTGACCACCCCCTACATCGATTCTGTTAGTGATCTAAGGAATATTAAATCATGGATCTATAGTCTAGACAGTATTCTACAACATGGTTACAACGATTTCAACAATAGACATCAAACCTGACAGATCTGGGCCGTTCAAATAGTTGTCAGACACTGTTTAACACTTTCTGGGTTACCCAGAATTTTACTCGGTCAAGCCCGGTCAACGGGTTTTGACCGTTAATAACTCCTGATCCCGACATCAAATAGCTCTGATTTCACTTTCAGAGTAAAGACCACATACAAGACTACATATTACAACTTGAAAACAACAAAAATCATATACGAGCAAGGATTGGTGGCCGCTGACATTTGGTTGTCAGACCACTTTTCAAGCTCAAGAACAGATTTTTAAAACTTGCATTTTTACTCACTTTGATGCTATGGATCCATCATGGATCAACATATAACAACTAAAAACATATTACAACATAAGATTAAACACTAAAACACAAAAATTTTCTAAGCAACAAAGATCAAAATTTAAAATTTGATTTATACCTTTAGCTTTCAATTCTTGATCTAAACTCTCCAATATGTTATTGATTGATCAAGGGGCTGAAATTAGGACTGATCTAACTTAGAATTTCAGAGCTTTGGTGAGAGAGAGAGTTGGTGAGAGCAAAGTTGCAAAATAGTTAGCTTTTATGAACTTTCTCTCTCTAATTCTCTTATATACTCTCTAGATGCAATGTATGATATGTTATAGCTGTCAATTGGGTATTAAATGGCTGAGATTTAAGTCATAAATGTCAAAATAGTTGGTGACCAACTAAAGTTAAGCCAATTTTTATAAGTTAGCTCTCTAAGCTAAACAAAAGGGCATTTTTGTCATTTCTAAAATACAATTAATGGCATTCTTGATATTTGTACAAACCCTTAAGGTTTAGGGTTTGGATTAGAATTTAGGGTTTGAACCCTTAAGGTTTTCAATTTAATTTCCAATATTTCTGAATTTCGGTTTTCAAAATAGAAAATTAATATTCCAAAATTATAATTAGGATTCAATAATTATATTAATATTTCCTAATCATAAAATTCAATCTTGCTAATTAGGATTAATATTCTTAATTAAAATTGCTTAATTTAGCAATTAGAGTCAAAATAGTCATTAGGGTTTATAACCCACGAATTAGGGTTTTAATTAGAAAAAAAATAATTTTTTAAATTACAATTAGGGTTTGTAAAATAGAAATTAAAATAACTAAAATATAATTAGGGTTTTCAACTGTACAATCGTTTTTTCTAAATCTGAGATTAGGGTTTCTAATCCCTTATTAGGGTTTATTAATTTAAAACCTTATCCGATCAATCATTGATCATTAACAACGTACAGTACAAACACATTCTCATCAATATAATTATTTTAATTATATTTTATATCGAATCCCTATCCGAACTTAGGGTTAGGGTTTCTAATCTTGTTAAGCACAACTCTACTCTAATTTTATTAGTCAATACACAAATTGACTTTCTCGATACACGTATCACAGATACTTGTCACTAAATTGATAATTAATATTAATATTAATTAATTAAAAAAAATTTATTCGCAAATTCAAATTATTCGAAATCCCGGGTTATCACATGAAAGACGTGATTCCAATTGTTAGAGAGTACACCTTTTTCTATAAGAGATAGAAAAATTAGAGTTTTGCCAACCATCCTTCTTCTTGAATCTTTCTTCTTCCTTGGTGGATCACCTTTAGAGGTCAAACACTTGGGTGGCTAATATTGATCAAATGAAGGAATCAAGCTCGGTGGATTCAAGTTAAAAACGAAAAGGATTTGAAGATGAACTACTACTTGAGGAAGCTCGAATCTTCAAGGGTATTATTCTTGTTCCTCATATTTTTGTTTAATTAATAATTGAGCATAAAGGATGATCCAGGTATATGGTTTGTAAAATTTTAAAACTCTATTTTACCATGGTTCCGCTTACTTTGTGCCATTTAACTGCGTGTATGAATCTTACAAACCTAACAGTGGTATTAGAGCCAAACATTTATGCGAATTATTAATTGTTCAGATTTGATATGTATGTTAATCATATGTGTTTAGAACAAATTTTTTGGACATAATTATTAGCATAAAATTAAGTTTTTTTGGAGAAAAATTGCTGAATTCGCGCTAGGTTCGGGTTTTCAGAAATCGAGTTATCCAGCGCCACATCGCCCAAACCCAGTACATTTGGGGCTCTGCAGCGCCGGTACCCAGAATTAAATAAAAATTTTATTTTATTTAATTTATCTAATTTCTAAATAAAATAAAAGTTTTATTTTAAATTAAAATTAGATACACTAATTTTATGTAATTCTAAATTAAAAATAAAGGAGTTTATTTTGATTTGAAATTGGATTAAAATAAAGTTGTTTATTTTAATTGGAATTGAATTCCACGTTTGTTTGAATAAAAGTGTTCATTCAAAAGTTTTATAATAACTTGGAATTAGATTCCACGTTTGTTTGAATAAAAGAGTTTATTCAAAAGTTTTATTATAACTTGGAATTGGATTTCATGTTTATTTGAATAAAAGAGTTTATTCAAAATTTTTATAATAACTTGGAATTGGATTCCATGTTTGTTTGAATAAAAGAGTTTTTTCATATATGGAATAATATTTCATGTTTCCTAGAATAAAGGAGTTTATTTACATATGGAATAAGATTTCATATTTCCTAAAATTAAAGGTGTTTAATTTTAAAAAGGAATATGATTCAACATATTTTATTTTTCAAGCAATTTTAAGTTAAAATAAAAAGGTTTTATTTTGTACTTGAAATTAGATTCCTTGTTAATTAAAATAAAGGAGTTTATTTTGATTGAGAATTTAATTAAAAATAAAAGAGTTTATTTTTATTCAAAATTGGACAAAATAAAATAAAGAAGCTTATTTTGATTTAAATTTTGATTAAAATAAAAGAATTTATTTTGTTTTAAAATTAGATTTTATGCAAATTAAAATTTCCCATTAAATCGATATCAATGTATATATTGAATATTTATTATTCATGAGATGAATGTTATTTATAGACGCATATGATAATGTGTATGATAATAAATGAGATTGATTATGGACTATTGACCAATGTGATTAGATTTTATTTTAGTTAGATGCATGAATGTATGGATTTTATTAAATGGGGCCTCCGTACCTCATCTTCTCTAATTTTTCTTGATATAAATTCTATCTCCCTCATATGTACTTCCCCTTGACTGCTGATCAATGTTTCTATTTAAATTAAATAGTTTTGTAATATGAATAGTTAGAATTAATTTTGAAGAATTGGAGATCAAGGAGCAAAGAGCGCTTGAGGACCCGTTTGTAATAGAGCCCGAGATTTAAATGTAATAGTTATATTTAAATTTATTTCTTGCACCATAGGTTTGACCTTTTGGTTTACTTGATGGCTCTAGTGAACCAAACTAGAATAAAATCCATAATCAATCCGGGTAGAATATAGTATTCTATATGTGCATGCTTATACTATATATAAATATATTATATATTATGCAAACATGCGAACGCATGTTAATTAATATGACGCGTATTATATATATATATATATATATATATATATATATATATATATATATATATATATATATATATATGTGTGTGTGTGTGTGTGTGTGTGTGTGTGTGTGTGTGTGTGTGTGTGTGTGTGTGTGTGTGTGTGTGTGTGTGCGTGCGTGCGCACTAAACAAGATGAGACAAATAATAACAAACCCCTCAAAGATTTTATATTAAGCCCTAAGCATTCAAAGATATTTAGAATATTTAACGTCGCCTTCTAGCGTGATAAAAAATAATAGAGTTTCAATTAATTATTATAAGTTTGTTGTGTCACCATAAGGCTTATCTTAATTTTTTGAGATGTTAATTTTATCACATTTGATACTTATAAAAAAAATTAAATAATGTTGTTTTGTTGTGTCACCCCAATGACAATGTTTTTCTTTTTTGAATATATAGAGTGCTAGGTTGGACTTAACTTAGATAATTTTGATTCTGATGAGTCACCATTTGATCAAAATAATCTAATAGGTAAAATAAAAGGAGTTAAATGATAATGTAATTAACAAAAGTTGTCTACCTATTTATTTATATATAGTTTGTTGTGTCACAACAATGCTATATATATTTGAAATGAGATCTTTATTCTCACTAGCAAATTTATAATTAGATTTTGCCGAACTATATAAGTGAGGGTAATATAGTTTGATGAAAATAGTGGGAGATACCAATTTAAAATAAGACCTAAACTATTTGGGTAATTAATAAAAGAATGTATGCTAAAATATTATTAAGAACAAATTTATTTATAGAATTTTACAATGTCTAAATTACTATCACTACGAAACATATTAGATGTTAATTAACCGGACCGAATTACCCGGATTGGTTAGGGAATTTGAGAATAGTTCTCATGGTTGAAAAACTATCTTATGTTCTTAATACGTCTTTCCTGCAATGGTTGCAGACAATGTCTCTGAGGAAGAGATTGCTACTTTTAGAAAGTGGCAAGATGATGCACAGTTGGCTCAATGCATCATTCTCGTATCTATGAATAACAAGCTTCAGCGTCAACATGAAATTATGGATGCTCCTACTATATTCCTACACATCAAGTAGTTGATGGTGAGTAAAGTAGGACTGATAGATATTAGATATCTAAGGAGCTCTTCCGATCTAGAATTACCAACGGCATTACAGTACAGACACATGTCCTAAACATGATCAATTTGATTGAATAATTAGGACAACATGTTTTATCATAGATGGAGTGTAAGACCCCAACTTTTATAAATAAAGATGAATTTTCTATAAATATCATTTTTGAATATTATGGAGTTAATTTGATATAATGTTATAGTTGTGGGTAATATTTATAAATTTTGCAAAGTACACAAGTTGTTATATAATATTCAATTGGTCGGGGAATATTCGTTTTAACAAGAAATATTCGTACAACAACACAATCATTGGTGGACCCCACAACGGAATTATTGTCGGATTGAGAAAACGACAAAAATATTTTATTAAAAATAACGGCAGAAGTTTTACCATTGATACTGTTGAACTACTTGGTAGTAAAAGTACAGTAATACGTGTGGTTGCATAGTAGCACACGGTATTGATTATTAATGCTTATGTGAGAAGTCACTCAGTTTGATTCAATTATTGTCAGTTAATAATATGAATTATTTAGCGATAATGAAGTTTTGTTTTATTCGTATTATTAACGTAATAAAACAGAAACATCTTTTTATATAAAATAGAATACTTTATTAAAGTTATTCTATAAATAGAATATATTATATTTTATTTAAAAGATTTTTCTTTAAATATGGACCGTCAGATTAAAGTAATCAATCTGGACCGTTCATGGATTAGTTACTATGCATTCTATTTTTCTATAAATAGCAGCTCATTCCTTCATTATTTCTTACGAATTCACTGAACTCTAGAGAGAGAAACTATAGAGAGAAACTATAGAGAGAGAGAAGAAAAGTATTCTGCTACTTAACTACTTCCTTATTTCAGTTCTTCTTTTAAAACGGTAAGGGGTGTTATTCTTTCTTATTCATGAAGAGAACTTTTGTTATTCTATTTCTTATTATTCTGTTGGAATAACCTGTATACACGGTCTACCCTATACTTGGTGACATTTCTTCTATTATTCTGTTGGAACATCCTGTCTGTGTGTTTTACACCGGACCTGGTTCCGTTTTTATTATTATTCTGTTGAAACATCCTGCCTGTGTGTTTTACACCGGACCTGGTTCTGTCTTGTTATTATTCTGTTGGAACATCTTGTCTGTGTATTTTACACCGGACCTGGTTCTATTATTTATTATTCTGTCGGAATATCCTGTCTGTGCGTTTACGCCGGACCTGGTTCCATTATTTATTATTCTGTCGGAATATCCTGTCTGTGCGTTTACGCCGGACCTGGTTCTATTATTTATTATTCTGTTAGAATAACCTGTCTGTGCGGTCTATCGCATGCCGGGTGATTTTTTTTGTTATTCCATTCTTTATTATACTCAGTTGGTTAAGTTTTAACTTCTATACTCCATGAAATTAGTGGAACATCCTTGATAATTACGTTTCATCCAGTATCTTTTCATGAAAATATTATTCTAAGCATTCTTGAGTTTTACTCCACAAAGCAGTATCATGTTGACAATTTGGATGTTAATTCTTGGATAAATTAATTCTTGAACTTGTTTTATTGAATTCTTATATCATTGTCATCATTCTCATGTTTATAAAATGTTAAAAGTCATCTGTGGCCTGTAGTGCATAGATGGACTTGGTATGATTATGACCAGGGATTTTTCGGTATAATCATGACCGTAATGTTACAAATGATGTGGTAAAAGTCCTAATTGGCCCGTAGTGCATTGATGGACAGTTGTTGGCATGATCATGACCATTAATGAATACACGAATATCCTTGGCCGTAGTGCAGGGGTGATTCGATGATGTGGATTATTAAGCTGAGTCCCAGCAATAACAATGTTGAAAAACCTTTTAAATCATAGAAGATAGTAGATTTTATTTTCTACTTGACTCTTTTAATGGATTGCTTGTTCCGCTGCAGTTAAACTTGATGTTCGTTATATTTTATCAGTTTAACACTGTTGAAGGCTAATGATAATTTAGTCTACATTATCTTAGTCATAATATTTCTTACTGGGCTAGTTGAGCTCACCCTTTCTTTCATTGTTCTCTTCAAGAAATGAGAATATAGCTGGGATGAGTCGGAGAACGGAGTGATGGACCAGATGATAGTATTAGTAGTCCTCAATATTCTGTTAAATAGTGTGACAATAATTATAATGAGGACTCCTTTTGAGTTTGTATAGTCTCTAGTAGACAATAATTGTATTCAAACTCACATTTATGTTTTGTCGTATTGTACACGACAGTTGTATTAGTAAGTTGTATTTGTATTCTGTACCATGTATCTGACGACTCAAGATGGGTGATGTATACCTAATTTTGGGGGCGTCACAGTTGGTATCAAAGCTTAGGGATATGATCCCTGGCTAAGATGTGAGAATAGAACTAGTAGGGGAGAGACGGGGAATTCCTTCGCTGGTATGATCTACCTCAGTTTATTTGCATGGTATTTAATTGGTCGGTCAAAATATAAGGATAATATATGACATATCAATTAACTTTTGTTTTGTGGCAGTATCTGAAAATGGCATCTGAGAATGTTGAGAATAGAAATGGAGCACATGCGACTGTTGATTCACCACATATCAATAATCAGGATAATGTGCATCAGAAAGGTGACAATCCTCATGCAAACAATAACACTGACCAAATGATGAATGATGGAATGTTCGGAAGCTTTATGCAGTTCATGCAACAGCAGGCGAGAGCGGCTTCTATACAAAATATAGGTGGAAACACTGAAAACTCTCGGACGGTCACCACTAAACAGTTCAAGGAGCTGGGACCGTCGGAGTTTAAGGGAGAGCCAAAACCACTTATAGCGAAAACATGGATAAAGCAGATCACCAAGATATTTGATGTCTTGGGATGCTCCGAGGAGCGAAAGGTTCCCTTTGCCGCCTTTATGTTGCGAGGAGAGGCAGATTACTGATGGGAATCGATTAAGCGTACTCAACCTGCCGCACTGAAGATGTCTTGGGAGAAGTTCCAAGAGCTGTTCAATGACAAATACTTTCTCGAAAGTGTTCGTCACATGAAGGAGGTGGAGTTCATCAAATTGGAGCAGAATAATATGACCGTGTCGCAGTATGAGGCTAAATTTGCTGAGTTGCCCCGGTTTGCATCCTACTTGGTGGATAATGAAGAGAGAATGACGCGAATGTTTTTGCGAGGTTTGAAACCTGAGATACGTCAACATCTTATTTCTTATAAACTGTGTTTGTATTCAGATGTTGTGAATAGGGCTCAGTTAGTGGAGCGCGATAACGAGTCAACGCAACCAAAAGAGAGCAGACGGCAAAATGATAATACCAGTTAGAGCAGTCATCGAAGCGGTGACAACAAGCGTGGAGGGAATCAACAGGCCAGAAATGGTAACCACTTCGGTGGTACTCAGGGCCAAAACAATAAGAATGGTCATTTCAAGAAGAGGAGATTCAACAATGATGGAAAGACGTCAGCACCAGCACCCGTTGTTAAGGAAGGAGAACGACCACCTATCATATGTTTCAAATGCGAAGGGGAGAGGTACATCAGTCCAAACTGCGCGATGCCGTCTAAAGCATGTTATAATTGTGGAAGAGAATGTCATTTAGCTCGATTTTGTCATTTACCAAAAATAAGTTCAGCCAGGATGGAGACACCAAAGGCCGTCCCAAAAAAGTCAAAACCGGTAGTGCAAGGGAGAGCGTTTGTTGTGACCTCCCAGAAAGTAAGGAACCCAAATGAGGTCATCACGGGTAAGCTTATCATAAACTCTAACGAAGTCTATACTTTATTTGATACCGGTTCTACCCATTCTTTTATTTCTCCTACTTGCGCTCATCGATTAAATTTGACTCCGGAGAAATTAGACTTTGACTTATCTGTTGAAACTCCATTGGGAGAAACCTTCATTACATCCACGGTTTATAAGTCCTGTTTGGTTCAAGTTGGTACCCACACATTACCTGTCGATCTTATTTCATTAAAAATACTTGCATTTGACGTGATTCTAGGGATTAATTGGTTAACTACTCATAATGCAAAAATTGATTATTTTCGTAAGGTTGTTAGCTTTCATATTCCTAATCGACCTATTATGCGAATTCAAGCAACCAAACCATTAAAATCAATCGCTGTCATCTCAAGCCATAAAGCTATTCATTTATTGAAAAATGGATGTCAAGCTTTCTTAGCTCATGTCACGGATCTAAACAAAAATACGTCAATTTTGAATGATATTTCTATTGTTAATAAATTCCCTGATGTATTCCCTGAAGAACTTCCTGGCCTACCCCCAGAGCATGAAATTGAATTTTGTATCGACCTTGAACCCGGTACAAAACCCATTTCCAAAGCCCCATATCGAATGGCTTCTATTGAACTTCAGGAGTTAAAGATCCAACTGTAGAAATTGTTAGACATTGACTTTATTCGTCCTAGTACTTCTTCTTGGGGTGCTCCTGTTCTATTCGTGAAGAAGAAAGATGGAAGTATGCAACTTTGTATTGATTATCGGGAGTTGAATCATGTCACCATCAAAAATAGGTACCCATTGCCACGTATTGATGACCTGTTTGACCAGTTGCAAGGAGCACAATTCTTTTCAAAGATCGATCTTCGTTCTGGATATCATCAGCTGAAGGTTAAAACTGAGAAAATTCCAAAGACGGCTTTCAGAACTCTGTACGGGCATTATGAATTCCTAGTCATGTCCTTTGGATTGACTAATGCTCCTGCTGCCTTCATGGATATGATGAACCGGGTATTCAAGGAATATTTGGATCACTTTGTGGTCGTCTTTATTGATGACATCCTTATTTTTTTCAAAAACCGTGAAGATCATGAGCAACACTTGAGGCTGGTACTCCAAAAGCTTTGTGAATACAAGCTTTATGCCAAGTTGAAGAAATGCGAGTTCTGGCTGGAGGAGGTAGCATTCCTTGGGCACGTAGTATCAAGTCGTGAAATATCTGTTGATCCGGCAAAGATTGAAGCTATTCAAAGCTAGGAGTAACCTAAATCAGTAACCGAAGTACGTAGCTTTCTCGGTTTAGCTGGTTATTATCAGAGATTCGTGGAAGGATTTTCTCGAATCGCTACTCCATTAACTCAGCTGACTCGGAAAGATACAAAGTTCGGTTGGAGCGAAGAATGTGAGAAGAGTTTTCAAGAACTCAAAAGGAGACTTATTTCAGCACCTGTTCTAACAATACCATCTGGCTCGGAGGGATTTGTCATCTACAGTGATGCTTCGAGCAAAGGGTTAGGATGTGTTCTCATGCAATATGGAAAAGTCATTGCCTATGCATCAAGACAACTCAAGGAATATGAGAGAAATTATCCTACTCATGATCTAGAGTTGGCAGCTGTTGTCTTTGCACTTAAAATTTGGAGGCATTACTTGTATGGGGAGAATGTGGAGATCTTTACGGATCATAAAAGCCTCAAATATTTCTTCACTCAAAAGGAACTCAACATGCGACAATGATGTTGGCTTCAACTGTTGAAAGATTATGATCATACCATTCAATACCATCCTCGAAAAGTGAACGTGGTAGCTGACGCATTGAGTAGAAGATCATATGCAAGTATGAGTGCGATATTGTCAACACAAAGGCCCATTTTGTGTGACTTATAAAGGATGGAGATAGAGTTAAAGACTCCAGGGACCCATGTGATGATGGCGAATATACGAGTAGAACCAACTTTAATCGATAAAGTTAAAGCTGCTCAAGCTATAGACCTGGAGCTGATGCGTATGAGGAAGAAAGTGCAAGAATGTGCTATGCCGGAAGCAAGAATCGATGAAGAAGGAATACTTCGAGTCAACTCCAGACTTTGTGTTCCTAACAACCCTGATTTAAAGTATGAAATCATGATGGAGGCGCACAACACACCGTTTGCAATTCATCCTGGAAGTACCAAAATGTATCATGATCTTCGTCATACATTTTGGTGGAGCAATATGAAGAGAGAGATAGCACTGTTTATCTCAAGGTGTCTAACTTGTCAACGAGTCAAGGCGGAGCATCAAGTACCAAAAGGTCCATTGCATCCACTTGAAATTCCAGAATGGAAGTGGGAGCACATTACCATGGATTTCGTTACCGGTCTTCCTAAGGTTTCTCAAGGTATAGATGCGATTTGGGTCATTATTGATAGATTGACCAAGTCTGCTCATTTCTTACCGATACGAGAAACTTATACACTTGAACGTCTTGCTCGTATGTACATAAACGAGATTGTAAAACTACATGGTATGCCAGTATCCATAGTTTCTGATCGAAACCCAAGATTCACTTCACGATTTTGGGTTAGTTTACAAAAAGCTATGGGCACGGATTTACGATTTAGTTCGGCATATCATCCTCAGACGGACGGACAATCAGAGAGGACTATTCAAACTCTTAAAGATCTATTAAGACTCTGTGTCCTTGACTTTAAGGGAAGTTGGGATAAGTTCTTATTATTGGTAGAGTTTTCCTACAACAACAGTTATCAAGCAAGTATTGGCATGGCTCCATTCGAAGCATTGTATGGAAGAAAATGTCATTCTCCAGTATGCTGGGATGAGGTGGGTGAAGCAACGATGTTGGGACCAGAGTTGGTACGTATGACTACAGAAAAGATTCAAACGATCCGACAAAGTATAAAAACCTCACAAGATCGACAAAAGAGTTTTGCTGATCTTCATCGAAAGGACGTGGAATTTGATATAGGAGATCATGTGTTCTTACGTGTTGCTCCATAGAAAGGAGTTACGAGATTTGGAAAGAGAGGAAAGCTCAATCCTCGATTCATCGGTCCATTTTTAATCCTCGATCGAGTAGGAACTGTGGCTTATAGACTCGCTTTACCGCCAAGTATGTCTCGTGTTCATAACGTTTTTCACATATCCATGTTACGTAAATATGTGGAAGAGCCGAACCACATTATTGAGTTAGAGCCGGACGAAATAGCAGAGGATTTGACGTATGAGGAAGTTCCTGTTCAAATCTTGGATAAGAAGGAACATATTCTACGCTCCAAGGTTATACCTCAAGTCAAAGTTTTATAGAGAAATCACGATGTTGAGGAAATGACTTGGGAGTTAGAATCTGAAATGAAGTCAATGTATCCTTACCTCTTCGACATACCAGGTACGTACCCTAATTTTGAGGGCGAAATTTCATAAGAAGGGGAGGTTGTAAGACCCCAACTTTTATAAATAAAGATGAATTTTATATAAATATCATTTTTGAATATTATGGAGTTAATTTGATATAATGTTATAGTTGTGGGTAATATTTATAAATTTTACAAAGTACGCAAGTTGTTATATAATATTCGATTGGTCGGAGAATATTCATTTTAACAGGGAATATTCGTACAACGGCACAATCATTGGTGGACCCCATAACGAAATTATAGTCGGATTGAGAAAACGACAAAAATATTTTATTAAAAATAACGGCGAAAGTTTTACCATTGATATTATTGAACTACTCGATAGTAAAAGTACAGTAATACGTGTGGTTGCATAGTAGCACACGGTATTGATTATTAATACTTATGTGAAAAGTCACTCAGTTTGATTCAATTATTGTCAGTTAATAATATGAATTATTTAGCAATAATGAAGTTTTGTTTTATTCGTATTATTAACGTAATAAAACAGAAACATCTTTTTATATAAAACATAATACTTTATTAAAGTTATTCTATAAATAGAATATATTATATTTTATTTAAAGGATTTTTCTTTAAATATGGACCGTCAGATTAAAGTAATCAATCTGGACCGTTCATGGATTAGTTACTATGCATTCTATTTTTCTATAAATAGCAGCTCATTCCTTCATTATTTCTTACGAATTCACTGAACTCTAGAGAGAGAAACTATAGAGAGAAACTATAGAGAGAGAGAAAAAAATATTTTGCTACTTAACTACTTCCTTATTTCAGTTCTTCTTTAAAACGGTAAGGGGTGTTATTCTTTCTTATTCATGAAGAGAACTTTTGTTATTCTATTTCTTATTATTCTGTTGGAATAACCTGTATACGCGGTCTACCCTATACTTGGTGACATTCTTCTATTATTCTGTTGGAACATCCTGTCTGTGTGTTTTACACCGGACCTGGTTCCGTTTTTATTATTATTCTGTTGGAACATCCTGTCTGTGTATTTTACACCGGACCTGGTTCCGTCTTGTTATTATTCTGTTGGAACATCTTGTCTGTGTGTTTTACACCGGACCTGGTTCTATTATTTATTATTCTGTCGGAATATCCTGTCTGTGCGTTTACGCCGGACCTGGTTCCATTATTTATTATTCTGTTAGAATAACCTGTCTGTGCGGTCTATCGCATGCCAGGTGATTTCTTTTGTTATTCCATTCTTTATTATACTAAGTTGTTTAAGTTTTAACTTCTATACTCCATGAAATTAGTGGAATATCGTTGATAATTGCGTTTCATCCAGTATCTTTTCATGAAAATATTATTCTAAGCATTCTTGAATTTTACTCCACAAAGCAGTATAATGTTGACAATTTGGACATTGTTAATTATTGGAAAAATTAATTCTTGAACTTGTTTTTATTGAATTCTTATATCATTGTCATCATCCTCATGCTTATAAAATGTTGAAAGTCATTTGTGGCCTGTAGTGCATAGATGGACTTGGTATGATTATGATCAGAGATTATTCGGTATAATCATGACCGTAATGTTACAAATGATGTGGTAAAAGTCCTCATTGGCCCGTAGTGCATTGATGGACAGTTGTTGGCATGATCATGACCATTAATGAATACACGAATATCCCTGGCCGTAGTGCAGGGGTGATTCGATAATGTGGATTATTAAGCTGAGTCCCAACGATAACAGTGTTGAAAAACCTTTTAAATCATATAAGATAGTAGATTTTATTTTCTACTTGACTCTTTTAATGGATTGCTTGTTCCGCTGTAGTTAAACTTGATGTTCGTTATATTTTATCAGTTTAACACTGTTGAAGGCTAATGATAATTTATTCTGAATTATCTTAGTCATAATATTTCTTACTGGGCTAGTTGAGCTCACCCTTTCTTTCACTGTTCTCTTCAGGAAATGAGAATATAGCTGGGATGAGTCGGGGAACGGAGTGATGAACCAGATGATAGTATTAGTAGTCCTCACCATTCTGTTAAATAGTGTGACAATAATTGTAATGAGGACTCCTTTTGAGTTTGTATAGTCTCTAGTAGACAATAATTGTATTCAAACTCACAGTTATGTTTTGTCGTATTGTACACGACAGTTGTATTTGTATTCTGTACCATGTATCTGACGACCCAAGATGAGTGATGTATACCTAATTTTGGGGGCGTCACATGGAGATTTGAGCCAAGATTTGATCTTGTACTCATTCCCGGACTCCTTCTCACAATTGTTGTGAATTTTTCATATGAACAAGCTAGATATCAGCGTCGCTAATTTGCTTAACATGTTAAAAATGCTGAGAGTCACTTTCTAACCAACAAAGACCAAGTCTTACTGGTAAGGGCCAAAGGATCTTCTGAAAAGAAGAACGATTCAAAGAAGGTAAATAGAAAGACAAAAACAAAGGATAATAAGAACAAAAACTAATACGGATAGTAAAGGCATTTGCTTCCACTGCAATAAGCCTGTACACTGGAAAGGAAACTGCGAGAAGCATCTTGCAGAGGCTAACCAAAGAAGCTTAGTGAAGTTTTTGTTACAATAATTTTTTGTTCATGATTGAAATTAATCTTTTTATAAGTTAAGATTCTACTTGGGTATTGCATACCGTATTTAATTCTCCTAAATATAGATTTATGAAGGGACCAAGTAGAAGTAAAAAGCTAAACATAGGAAAAGTAATCATATGTCTGGTAAATGAAGCAAAGGTTACTACTGCATTAGCCATAGGAACTTATAGTTTAGCACTACCTACGAGCAAATCTATTAAGTCAATAAGTTGTTATTGTATTCCAGTTCTCGTTTGAAACATTATTTCCATTTTATTGTTGGACAATAAAATCTTTGGTATTATATATATTTAAGAACAATTGTTGTTCTATTTATAATAATAATGTTTTGTATAGAACTGAAATATTACTTAATAGATTTTGTGTACTTGACTTACGTGAAAAATTATTTTGCAAATTGAGCAAACTAGTATAAAAAAATGAGATGATCATTCAAAGAGTTGAAGGCGTGTATTTGCTGAAATACAATTGTGAATTATTTGAAAGGTTCAAAGAATTCAGAAGTTAAAATAATTTGAAAAGTATTAAGATTCTTTGATTAGATCAAGGAATAAATACTTATGAAATAAGTTTCTAGATCATCTTAAATGGTTTTCTCATAATAGACGCCTCCTGATACACAATAATTGATTGATGTATCTGAAAGGAAAAATTGTACCTTGTTGGACATGGTGCGGTCTATAATGATTTTACCAACATTCTAGTATCCTTCTGGGGTCATGCCATAAAAATGGATGTATATCTACGAAAAAGGTATCCTCAAAATTCGACCCCGAGACTCTATAAGAGTTATGGACAGGGAGGATTCCTAATCTTAAGTATGTTAAGATAAGGGGTTGTCCAACTTATGTGAAAAGGTTTCAAAGGAATAAGTTTGGGATAAGATTTGACAAGTGCAGATTTGTGGGACATCCTAAAGTAAGTTTAGGGTATATGTTCTATAATCCTACTTAGCAAAAGGTGTTTGTTGCGAAACACGCTACCTTCTAAGAATAAAGTGTTTATCATTGAAGGGGATAGTGGGAGGATAATAAATCTTAAAGAGTTTAAGAACCACAAAGCACTATAAATTAAATAAGAGGAACCTATAGATAGACCTATTGTACCACAACTGAATCGTAAATCTGGAATATTACCTAAGATACCTAGGACGTATGGATTCATCATAGATGATGATGATGAGGTACACATCATAGAAGATGATGATCCAGTTACATACAATGATGTAAGAGTTGTAGACACTCAGAGAAATGGATTAAAGCAAGCTTCTCAAAAATGGAACATTCATTTTGATGAGATAATCAAAAGAGTTTGATTCTATCAAAAATAAGAATGAACCTAATGTGTACAAAAGGGTCAGTGGGAGCATCGTGATATTCCTAGTATTATATGTTGATCTACTATGGATAAGGAATAACATACCAATGCTACAATCAATAAAGATAAATTTGTCTAAACATTCCTCCATGAATGATTTGGGAAGAGTATTTTGGGGATACAAATCTATATAGATAGATTTAAGAGGATGCTCGGCTTAACCCAAGGAACATATATTGATTTGATGCTAAAGTCGTTTAGCATTGCAAACTCCAAGAGATGTCTCGTGTTGATGAGACATGGAGTGTATCTCTCTTAATAGTCCTCATAGACTCCTGAAAAATGAGTGACAATCATGTATGCAATGAAATATACGAGACATGATGATGATCGGTCATATTTTGGAGAAGATCACTGTAAGATAGTGAAAAATATCTTAAAGTACTTAAACGACACTAAGGATGTGATCATATTTATGGTGGGTCTAAATTAAAACTAGAGGGCTTAACAGACTCAAGTTTTTTTAGACAGACCAAGATGACAGAAAATACACTTTAAGGTAAAGCGTTACCTTGAACGGTGGTGCAGTGAATTGGAAAGGTTTCAAATAGCAAAGAGTTGCTAGTTTAGTGATAAAAACAAAGTATATAGCTATAAATGAAACTACAAGTTGATTGTTTGGATAAAAATTTCATTACAGAACTAGGAATAATTCCTAAGTCCCATCTTGGATCTAAACATGTGTTGTGTCACTTTCATTTGGTTATAGGAATCATTGAAAAATGGGAAATCACTGTAGAGATAGTGGACTCTCAAGAACAACATTACATATCCATTTACTGAAGCTTATCCAATAGTAGAATAATCGTCACTTAGAGAAGAAGGGTATAAGATGCCATGACGATTGACTTTAGTGCAAGTGGGAGATTGATAGTAGTATGTACACAAGCCAATCATGTTTGATGATAAAGCATATACTTTGTAACAATCTTATTTATTTATTAATAAAAAATATTAATTTATTAAAGGCTTTCAATTATCTACATGATGCTGTTTTCTAATATGTGATAAACTCATAGTTTTAACCAATGCTTTTAGAATAATGATGATGATCATTCTAATAAGATCTAAATTCTTAGAAAGCTTAAAACTAAAATAGTTCCCAATCGTTGGATTACTAAATTGGTGATTAGTGAATCCGGATAGATTGGTACATACGTTGCTTCCTCATTAGATGAGGATGATTGATCTCATGATCATTTATGTGGAGACACTAAAGTAAGTACGTAGGTGCTTATTGGAGAATAAGTACATTGAACGTGGCTCGCTAAGGAATACTTAATGGAGTTTTACTTGCCTGTCAATAGGAATTTCTGTAGTGATAGTAGTACAAGTGATCCTTGAACTTGAGATCATCATACTATCTTGTGTATGATGAATTATATTTTGACTTATTTCTTAAGACCCTTAGGGTATATCAAAGGGTATGCTTGGGTATAATAAGTTGTACATGGAAATAATGTATGATCAATAAAGAATCTACCGCTTCTAGTAAAAGAAGAGAAATGTCTTATGTGATTCGATAAATGACAACCTAGTAGTCCTTGGCCAAGGCAGAATGAAAGAAGAAAGGAGTATCTAATTTGCATTATTTGGAGTTATGCATTTAAGAGTCGAAATACATATAATTAAATAAAATAAGACTTGACCTTAATTCCATGTCTTATATTCAATTAGGACATTGTATGGTGGAAGGATTAAATTGTATAGTAACTATTTACTCAAAGGTTCTTTTATGATTAATGTTGAAATTTAAAATATCTGGAAAGTCGTTAATCTCTAGGGAGACTTATCCCTATTGTAGAATAAATATTATTTATTAAAATAAATTAATAGTTTAATTTATTTACTTAAATAAGATTAGAATTATTCTAATTGATTTATTTACAACCGGTTTAATATGGAGAACCTAAAAGGTTACACCGCAAAAGGAAGAATATTTATTTAAGAAGCAAATGGAAGAATCGTAATAATAAGTTAAGTATATTTAATTTAATCTATGGTGATAGAATAAATTAAATAGCTTAATATTTATTATTTAATATTTTGAAAATATTAAATATAAATTAATAAGAGGAGTCTTATTATTATTATTATTATTATTATTATTATTATTATTATTATTATTATTATTATTATTATTATTATTATTATTATTATTATTATTATTATTATTATTATTATTATTATTATTTAATTCCTAAAGGAATTTGGGAATTATTTAATAAAAGTACTCTTAAATATTCTTAATAAGATTAGGAGACTAATTAATTAAAAGAGTTTAATAAATTATTCCTAATAAGATTGGGAGCCTAATTAATTAAAGGAGTTTAATTAAAATAAAACTAAATTCCTTAATTTTTAAGGTGGGTTACCTACATCTATAAATAAGAGGAGTCTTATTATGGGTGTGGGTTGTTGACGCTTTCACAACACACGTGAAAGATGTGATTCTAATTGCTGGAGAGTACACATTTTTCTATGACAGATAGAAAAACTAGGGTTTTGCCAACTACTCTCCTTCTTGAATCTTTCTTCTTCCTTGGTGGATCACCTCTTGAAGCCAAACACTTGGGTGGCTAATATTGATCAAAAGAAGGAATCAAGCCTGGTGGATTCCAGTTGAACACGAAAATGATTTGGAGGTGAGATAGTACCTGAGGAAGCTCGAATCTTCAAGGGTATAATTCTTGTTCTTCATCTTTTCGTTTAATTAATAATTGAGCATAAAGGATGATCCGGGTATATAGTTTGTACAATTTTAAAACTCTATTTTACCCTTATTTCGCTTACTTTGTGCAATTTAATTGCGTGTATGAATCTTACAAACCTAACATGACCAAGAACTCTTGCTAGATTTAACAGTATTTTACTTATAATCTAATAAAAACAAGTACAATAGGTGATTAGCCCATAGTACCCTACATTATGCATAATTTTTAAACATGATGTTCACACGTATGTTGGTTTCCCATCATATATATATATATATATATATATATATATATATATATATATATATATATATATATATATATATATATCCCTTTTTTAATGGTTTTTCATCTCAGTAGTTTATAAGATTCTGCACCAAGTCAATTGGTTTGGATAGCTTTCTAAATCATAGATATTGGCCTAGCCGAACAAATGACTTAACCACCTTTCTTAATGCATTTGAGAACAATTTATAAGTCCAATATTTGCAACATGTTTCAAAGAATATAATTGTGATTTAAATCAAGCTTTAGAGTATGAATAATAATTTTCATGAATTTATAATACAAGAATCATTATATCAATTATTTACTCGTACGGTCAATAAGAGTACAAGTTTAGGTACTTGCCTGAGTCGTTGACTAATCCCGACCTTGACGCCTTATCCTTTGAATAACCTATTGTTATCATAACTGTTAATCTATTTCAACCCATAATATACATCTCAATCAATCTAATTCACTAGCCTTAGATAACTAAGACTCCACAAAACAATTCATCTTATTAACCGTTGTTTTATCTCTTTGTCTTCGTATTCATTTCATAAGGAAGTATTTTATTATCTTAATTGTTCACTTAAGGTTTCACACCTTATTGCATTCATAAAGTATTCTTACTTCGTTTATTATCCTTTAAGTAATTTCCTTAATTACTCTTCATACTTTAATTAACCCGTTATTACTTTGGTTTAGGGATATCTATTTATATCATTCAAATTATTTATGTCTCATTTGACCACATTTAAATAATCTTCCAAGCATTTAATTGTTTACCATTATCATTTCATAGTTAAAGTAACTATTACCTTTAATATCAATTCAATTGTCCACAATTAAAATGTTACTTAATGTCATCTTAATTGTTTATACTTCATTCATTTCACAATTAGAAATAGTCTTTATTGCTATTGAAATTTATTATTTATTAAACCACATTATTATTCACAAAGCTTATAATTAAATAAGTACTATTTTAATTGATTATTAACTCCATAATTAAAATCATCTTTAGTTTTAACTGTTTGATAATCTTTTAATTATGATTTATTTATTAAAAAATTTATGTGTTGACCCGGTTCACCATGACCCGACCTGGCTTGACCCGGATTCGAGTCAAGTGTGAAAGGGGTCCGGCGCAGGGAGCGCCAGTTCAATCCTATGGGCAGCGCAGGCCGCGCTACCCTTGCAGAGTTCCTGGTTCGACCCTGGCGCGGGGCGCGCCGGGTTTTGTTCTCATGCGGCGCGGGGCGCGTTACCCTAACAGAGTTTCTCATTTGGTCCTGCTAGATTTTGTTCGCAGGTAGCGCAGGGCGCGCCAGCCTGGCAGATTTTCTAAGCTTGAGGTTTTTCAACATTTTAATTTCCTACCTCTTGACTCAATCTTTCATAACTTGTGCCTTATACATTCAAATAAGTTCAAACCACTTTCATTATCTTGTAAACTTACATATCTTCAATACTTGATTTCTTAAATTATTTTCCAAATTATTTAGTTAATCGAATTCATCAATTTTCCAAGCTAGGGTTCACACTTAGACATGTTTCACTACACATCTTGCTACGAGTTCATTTTAAGTTTGAATCTGACGATTCCACTTGGGGTATACTTGTATTTCATAGATGTTCAACATAACATTTTAGGATCATAACAAAGGCTTGCGCATTTTATGACATTTAGTACCAAATATCAAACTTTCAAGCATTTAAATCTAGATTTCATGCTCACATGTTTTATTCATGCTTCATAGGTTCTATAATCGCATACAAGACATATATATCACATATTCTCCTTCCAATACTCATCCTTATACCTTCGGATCCATCATGATTCAACAACACAATAAATCTCCCACAACCAAGAATGCATTTCCAACTTATATCTACATATATTAACTTATCTTGACAAAAATAAAGTTAGATGATGAACCTACCTTTTAGTTGGTTTCTTCCTCTTGGCTATAAACTTCCAGTAGGTCTCCACCTTAATTCTTCTTTCTTGTGCTCCACTAAAATGCAAGAGCTCTCCTAGGTTTTTTTTCCTCTAAATTTCTCTCTAACTCTCTATACTAGGACTTAGCAAGCAAAATGTGGCAACTTTCCACCAACAATCTAAGGCTCCTATTTATAGTAAAATCAATATCCAATGATTGAGTTATTAACCAAGGGTAAAAGTGGAGTTGATGAAAAGTTTCACCAACCCACACTATTCCTAGTACTTCTTCATCATTCTACCCATATGGCTTTACTTATTGGCTAAAAAAAAGAACAAAAATCAGCATTTTTTAAGAAAAAAGGAGGGGTTGGGCGGCTAGGATGGGGGTATTGTTCCCATGCGACATTTTTTTTATTTCCCCCATTTATACAATAAGCTAGTATACTTGCTTTACACACACACACACACACACACACACACACACACACACACACACACACACACATATATATATATATATATATATATATATATATATATATATATATATATTCACCCACATACACATATATGTGGATACTTCACTTATAAATATATAAATATACCCATATAATTATATGGCCCATGTGTATTGGGTTAATCTAATATAATGCCCCTTGGACTACTAACATAATTTAATCAAATCTTAGATCAAATACTCATTGGGCTAAACTACCATACTAGTATCTAAATTTTATTGGGTTACCAATTCACATCTATTGGACTCCCAACTTAATTTAATAGGATCATGCACACTCACAATTTTACACATTGGGATCTAACACTAATCTATCAAATCAATTACTTGGGCTAACTCCCAACACATGTAGACATGTCACATTATTAATATTGGGCTTGGATATAACCCTAAGTCCAATACATGATTAAATCATCTCTTAATTAATCCCATTAAGTAATTAATTATGCCACACAAGGCTTATTACTTAAGCTTGCTTAAGGTCATTCTCAACATTATTATATTACTTATTTAATTCAATTTAAATTGAACTTCCACATTTTATGTCACACAAATATACATGTGTGTTCAACATAAATATTCAAATATTTTAATTTTCAATACTAATATTATTTATAAAATTTTCAAATATTACATCACCCCCCTTATAAAAATTCCGTCCTCAGAATTGGTACAAACTTACACAAACAGATGGGGATAGTCCCTCCTCATCTTATCTTCTAATTCCCACGTAGCCTCCTCGGCGTTATGGTTTCGCCAAACTACTTTTACAGAAGATATAACTTTATTTCTTAATGTTTGCTATTTCCTATCAATTATTTGGACATGAATTTCTTCATACGTTAGATTCTTTTCTACTTGAATGGGCTCATAAGATATCATGTCGTAAGACAGAAACATGAAACACATTGTGAACGTGTTCCAATTCAGGAGGTAAAGCTACCTTGCACGCCACTTCGCCTATTCTCTTCAATACTTCGAACGATCCTATGAACCTTGGGCTCAAATTTTCTTTCTTGCCGAATCTTATCTTTCCCTTCCAGGGAGATACTTTCAAAAACACAAAAGTACAAACTTTAAAATCTCATCTTTGATGGTGTAAATCAACGTATTTCTTTTGTCAATCTTGAGCTGCTACTAATCTGGCTCTTATCTTCGTCACCATATCTGTCTTTTGTTGAACTAATTTTGGCCCCAAAAGTCATCATTCTCCGACCTCATCCAACGCAACAATGTTATGCGCTTTCTTCCGTAAAGGGTTTCGTACGGTGGCATGCCGATACTCGCATGATACTATTATTATACACGAATTCCACTAAAGGTAAGTGATCATCCTAGTTACCTATGAAATCCATCACGCAAGCTCTAAGCATATCTTCTAGCGTTTGTATGGTTCGTTCACTCTGCCCGTTGGTTTGAGGGTAATAAGTAGTACTCAATCTTTTATGTGTTCCCATTCTCTCTTGTAAGCACTTCCAAAAATTTGACGTGAAGCGCGGATCTCGATCGGAGACAATTGACATTGGCACCCCATGTCGCGAAATGATTTCCTTTACATATAAATTCGCCAATTGATTTAAATTGAATCAGATCTTGATTGGTAAAAAATGAGCTGTCTTTTCAGTCGATCAACAATAACCCAAATTGCATCAAAACCCTTCTGTGTGGTCGGAAGTCCCACCACGAAGTCCATCGTAATGTTCTCCCAATTCCACTATGGTATTTCCAGCGGTTAAAGTAGACCACTCGGCCTCTAGTGCTCTACTTTGACTCATTGACACATATGACATCTACTAACGTACTCTGCAACCTCTCGTTTCAAATTGGGCCACCAAAAGTGCTATCGAAGATCCTGGTACATTTTTGTGCTTCCCGGATGAACCGAATATATTGTATTATGTGCCTCGTGCAAAATTTCCTCTCTTAATTCAGTAACGGCTGACACCTACACTCGACCTTCAAATGTTAATATCCCGTCCTTATCCATCTTGAACCTTTCTTCTTCATTTTTTGCTATCCTTTTCTTTATCTTCTAACATTCTCCATCCTTTTCATGTGATTCCTTTATTCTATCAAATAACGTCAGACGAGCTCCCATTACGAATAAATTCCCCTCGGGCTTGCTGGGTTCCTTTACTTCTATTTCCAATCTTTCTATTTCTCTTATTAGTTCTTCCTGAGCAGTCAATTTGAGCAAATTCTCCCTTCCTTTCTTACTTAATGCGTCGGCTACTATGATTATCTTTCCTGGGTGATAAAGAATTTTGTAGTCATAGTCCTTGATCAATTCTAACCATCTCCTTTATCGTATGTTCAACTCCTTTTGTGTGAAGATATATTTTGGACTCTTGTGGTTTGTATATATCTCACATTTTTCTCCATACAAATAATGCCTCCAAATCTTTAATGCAAAAACTACCACTGCTAACTCCAAGTCATAGGTAGGGTATCATTTTTCGTAATACTTCAATTATCGTGACGTATACGCGATGACCTTGCCATGTTGCATTAGTACACATCCAAGACCTCTGTGCGATGCATCACTATACACCAAAAAACCTCACATATCATCTAGTAGTGAAAATACAGGCGCTTCACTCAACCTCTTCTTTAACTCTTAGAAACTCTCTTCGCACTTTTCTGTCCATACGAACTTCATTGTCTTCCTCGTTAAATTGGTCAACGGAGTTATTATCTTAAAAAAATATTGGATAAATCTTCGGTAATACCCAGCTAACCCTAAGAAACTTCTCACCTCCATTGGTGTCTTCGGCTGCTCCGAATTATTTACCACCTCCACCTTTGCAGGATCTACTAAAATTCCATCCTTGTCTATCACGTGCCCTAAAAATTGGACCTTCTCGATCCAAAACTCGCACTTAGAGAATTTTGTGTACATCTTCTCCCTCCTTAGCGCTTCTTGTAGACACTCGAAATTTCATTTTCCTATTACTAACTATGCAGGAGGACAAAAACATCTTTTTCACACTCCGGAGATAACCCTGGAGGATCACAACATCAATTCTAACCCCGGAGATAGCCCCAGGAGATCCAGTTTCCAACCCCAAAGATAACCCTGGGAAAGTCAGTTCCAACCCCGGGAGATCAAGTCTAATGCCCGGAGTCAACCCCGGGAGGTCAACACAACCTCAGAGATAACCCTGAGGACAGTCAGAGTCAACATCAAGCTAACCTCAGAGATAACCCTGAGAAAAGACTGCTACAACTGTGAGAAAACTGGAGATAACCCCGAGAGGGGCAAAATGGTCATTTGCTAACTCAACTTCAACTCAAATCAAATAAACTCATTTCAACTCAAATTACTTCAAAAGAAGTCCCACAAGAACTATATTTTAACTTCCGAGTGCAAACTATGCAAAACGGCTCAACGGACTACCTGATGGAAACCCGAAAATGCCATTAAGGTCATGGACCCATCTTCCAGGAATTAAAAAAGGGTACATCCTATGTCATTGCGTAGCTCTCGGAAAGAGCTTTCTCAAATGGTATGGCACGCTTGTATTGGACTCTCGGATTGAAAGTTCGAGACGGCGGGACCCACATTGCCCGGGGCACCCCAGGCAGCCGCAGGTACACCTGCTGCTGTCGTAGGTACACCTGCTGCTGCCGCAGGTACACCTGCTGCTGCCGCAGGTACACCTGCGGCTCCCCCCTCTACAAATAGAGGGCTTGGGTGGCCATATTTGGAAGAAAAAAGGCGAGGAAGCCCTGTCTAATTTGCTCTGTACACACTATAAACTGAGTGCTTTCTCATTTTAAACACTTGTGAGCTTATATATTGTTATATTTTAACTAGCGGGAGCTGAGTGTTCATTAAAGTAATTGAAGTCTTATTTAGCAGTCCACTATAAGCCTTCTTACACACTTTAAAGCCTTTCTCTTCATCTTTGCACACACCACTCTTCACGTTGAGAGTCGTGTTGCGCGTGTATGCCCGGACTTCGGTCCATGGCTTTTATTTTCCTTTGTATATATATAGACTAACGTTATCGAGTTATGCCTCGATTGAGCCTGAACTCATGTCAGGAGCGTTTATTTACTATATATATATATATATATATATATATATATATATAAACTGTTGTCGAACTTTGTTCGATGAGCCTGGATTTACATCCGGAGCGTTTACTGCTTTTATATATATATAAATACTTATATATATATTGTTGCTATCAAACTCTATTTGATTGAGCCTGAATTTCACATCCAGTGTGTTTACTGCTTATATATATATATATATATATATATATATATATATATATATATATATATATAGCGACAAATCGCTGAAATGATAAATCGAGCCGAGATCGATATATATCTTGTGCACGACAAATCGCTGAAATGATAAACCGAGCTGAGATCGATATATATCTTGTGCGTTTACCTCTTATGTGTGTGTGTGTGTGTGTGTGTATATATATATATATATATATATATATATATATATATATATATATATATATATATTTACATTTCTGTCAGGCCTAGAGTTTACTTCGTGGCCTTTTACTGCTTTATTTACATTTCGTCCCGCCTGGAGTTTACTTCGTAGCGGTTGATCACTTTTACTGCTTTCTTTACATTTCGTCCCGCCTGGAGTTTACTTCGTGGTTGTTGTTCATCTTTACTGCTTTATTTACATTTCTGATCCCCCATGGAGGTGCTTCGTGGTGGCTGATCATATATATATATATATATATATATAGTTACCGCTTTTATATATTTACATTTTCGATCTCCCATGGAAGTGATTCGTGGTGGTTGATCAAGTCTGTATATACATATTTACAGCTTATATATATATAACTGCTTACTGATTTCATATAAATTGCGGTATCATGTGAGCCTAGGAATCATGTGATCACAGATTCAGTCTACTGAATCTAGGTTCGGTTCCCGTGATGGACATTTTCAGCTGTAAACAGCCTGTAAATTATTTACGGTGTTTGAATTTCCTTAGATGGCTCTCATGCCCACAAGGAGTTCGGCACTGTTTTGTACATTATTTTCTCGAAAATGCTTCGCATCTAGAAAATAAAAGCAATCAAGTCGAACGCATAATACAATGGAAGTATCAAAGGCCTCAATTACTATTGAGCATAAGGGTTTGAAAAACCTCTTTTTACAAAACATCATTGCTATATCTTGTTAAAATTGAATTTTTACACAAATTCAAACCCTTTGTATATAGGTACGAACGAGGCATATCACTACTTCCAAATAATTAAACATTGATCCACACACACACACACATTTATATAACAGTTTAAATGAAAAGTGGCGGTCACCGTGGCAACACGGATGTCGGGGGGTGCCTAACACCTTCCCTCCGCATAACCAAGTCCCCGGACCCTAACGAATCTTGATTTCATAGACCCGTTAAGCAGTGTCGCATCACTAGGTCAATGTGCAAATCTTTTCTCGGTTGTGTTGGTACAACCATTTAAAAACCAACTGGCGAGTCTTACAGTCCAATCGTCGACATATACATGTCGGACCTTTTCACAACTTATTTTTTTAAACAAATCTCACCTAACATGAGAACACCAAAAGACAAGAACAGAAAAGGGACAAAATAAAATCCCGACATCGACAGGTGGCGACTCTGCTGAGGACTCCAGTATGAGGGCTTAAGACGCTATTTACAAACTTTTCAAAACTTTTATCTGTTTGTGTGTGGATGTTGCATGAATGTGTACTAATGCATTTACTTACTGCATTTAGTGCTTCGCACCATATCTGCCTGTGATATTAGTGCTTCGCGCATGTCATCATTTCCATATGATGAGACGCGATATATGTGAATATATGTTGTGTGGTCCCTCCACCAGGAGGCTATCCTGTCGGTGTTTGATTATTGGACTTGTAGGGAGACTAATTCCAAAGAGGCTCAGGAAAGGCACCACCCAAATTCGCTCCAGTTGAAAGACCAGATTAAGTTCTCGTCAAGTAAATTGCGCTGATTTGGGAACCTTTATGCCAAAAAACTGCGAGAGTAACCTAAGATAGGTCAGCCTCTGATTAACCAAATGCGGAGGAAAGTCTCTTCATACCTTCTCATTTCAATTACTTGTAATTTTAATAACTTGTAATTTCATTTCCATGTCAATCTCAATGTAATGGAAAATATAAAAGAATATGTGTACATGCATTCCCTTTCATATCAAAACTTGCCATGCTATCTTATCATTCAAACAACTGACATCCGTTTTGCAGGATAATACTCCTAAAACGGACACTTCACATAGCATGTAACATTTCCACATTCCCTAAGACTAAACTACATACTTCTTTTCGTAGGGAAACAGTTGGTCTTGGTTTCCGTTCAAAGTCCAAAAAAGGCATTAAGACCACAGTCAGGCATGGCTACAAGTGCCCCACCTAAACCTACTCCTGTCACTCGAGAGGAGTTCGAAGGATTAAGGAATCAGATAGCAAAATTGGTTGTCTTTCTAAAAGAACAAAGTAAAAATACTCTGGGCCAGACAATGCCTACTCAACCAGAGTCATTCACACCAGGGGCAGTCAGGGTATTGGCAAAAAGATGGAAACCCAGATACCTGAACCTCATTCTATTAAAGGAACCAACAAAACCCCTGAAATCACAAAACCCAGGGATAATCGAGAAACTGGGGATATAAGAAAGAAAGTCCAATAAATGGAGGAAATCATCCGATCAATTAAAGGGACTAGAAACTATGGAAGTGTCACCTATATAGATCTTTGCATATTCCCAGGGGCTCGGTATCCTGAAAAATTCAAAATCCCAGAGTTTGAAAAGTACAATAGGGCAGGCGATCCCTATACGCACCTAAAAGTGTACGAAAGCGAACTGGGGTCTTATGCTGAAGATGAAAGCCTCAGAATGCAGCTTTTCTAAAAGAGTCTCACTGGAGAGACTAAAGCCTGGTATACTAGACTTGACAATGCCAAAATCCACAACTGGGAAGAATTGGCCCACGCCTTTCTAAATTAGTACAGTTTTCAGTCACAAATGGCACCAGATCGATACCAAGTGACTAAAGTCAAAAAGTAAAGTACTGAGTATTTCCGAGAATATGCCCAAAGGTGGAGACATCTGGTAGCGCAAGTCATTCCATCAATGACAGAAACTAAAATGGTGATGACTTTCATAGACATTCAAGAGGCGCCTTACTATGAGAGAATCCTAGCAGGCATAGGAAAGTCATTCTCGAAAATGATCAAACACGGTGAAATAGCAGAGATGGGCCTAAAGGCAGGAAAGATTAAAGACTTCACTGCCTTGGAAGAAGTTGCCAAACATATATAGACTAGCAAGTACGTGAGCGATCCCAAGGGGGTACCCGATAAAGGCGATGAAGATGTATCCCTTGTTGTACAGGGGCAAGCTAGGAGACCAAACTAAAGTCCCCCTATTTGGAAAAAGCAAGACAATATACCATCTCAACAACAGGCTGCATTCAACCAATGCCACGATAGAAAAAGAAAATTTGAAAAAATGAAAAATCAGGTGTTCACTCCACTAGGCGATTCCCTTGAAAATGTCTTGGCGATATTAATAGATCACAAGAAAATTTCCGAACTTGCTCCACCTCTGAAACCAGGGAGCAAAAGATACAATCCGAACTAGAAATGTGCTTACCACTCAAGGTCTCCAGGACACGATACACAAGATTGTTGGTCCTTAAAACATAAGATTCAAAATCTAATCGAAAGTGACAGTATTGTGGTCCAACAACCCGATCAACAAAATGTCAACACCAACCCTCCGTTTCAGCATGATACAGGGGAAGTAAACATGATCGGGTCAGGAAGTGATGAAATGTATCCAAATCGTAAGTACATACGATGGGTGGAGGAATACCCCCAAAGGCACAGAATAAATGTTCTAGAGTGGGAAAACTCGGAGGAGGGTATGCCAGTAATGCAAAAATTAGAGACGATCCAGAATCAAGTAAATTTGCTGGCTAAGCTAATAGTGCGCCAACATCAGGAAACGAGGCAGTTTTTCACTCAACTATCAGAAAACCAAGATAAAAAGGAGGTTAACCAGAATGTAAGCCCATATCTCTCTATGATGAGCCAGCTAAATGAAGAATATCAAAGCAGGCTAAAAGTACAAGAAAAGGGGGATGATAAAATTGCTAGAAGATCTCGCTAGCGGAAAAATCGCTCGAGGGAATGCGAATTCTCAAAGATAAAAGATCAAACAACCTCCAAAAGAGTCCGAAAATTCACCCCTCTAAGAAAATCAAATGAAGAAATGCTACACTTTCTGATAAGCGAAGGAAGGATTACTGAGTTCCTGCCTCCTATAAATTCCAAGACAAAGAGTTATGATTCCACCAAGATATGTCTCTATCATTCTAATTCACTTGGACATACGACTGAGGAATGCTGGTCTTTGCGGCATAAAATCTAGGATCTCATTGAAAATGAAGAGCTGAAGATAGAATTCCTCATGACCAGAATAAGCGAGGAGGGAATAAAAAGCTTAAGATGTTCACTCGAGACAGGCAGTTCAAAGGATTTGAAGGCTATGAGCACCAATTCTGCCAGAACACAAGGTGGACTGATCCTAATATAAGGAATGACAGAGGAGACAAAGGCATCCCCAAAGGAGATTCCTCCGCCAACATCAAACATCCTGTGGTCCAAAGATATCAACCACGTTCCTGATTTCATCACCTTGGATGATGAGGAGGAAATACTAATCCTTTCCAAGGAAGGAGAAGCCAAAAAGGAAAGTTCCTTACGAGAAATGCAACAACAGTTCGAGGGAGATTTCATGGTCGAATTATCTCAAACCAATGAAAAAGGCGAAGGAACAGATGAAGAAAAAGGTGGTGAGGTTGTCGAGAAAACCAACCCATCAAAGAATCAGGAATTCATACCTTTGCGTGATGGGTCCATCTCAAGCGTCCTTGAGGAATGTACTGAATCAGGAAGCAATCAAGTTATGGCTATAAGTGAAGATATTCATAATCAAGAGGTAACCTCTATCGCGAGCCCTGAAGGCAACATAACCACTGACAACTGGACTATCATGCCTCAGCTAGCTAAGAAGGTGTAGATCCAGAGGATATAGTTGTGATTTCCAAGAGATGTTGGGACGATATCACTTTCTTCACAGTGTGCCATTTATTTTCCATGCATGTAAAGAAAAAAAACCAAAAAACGAAAACGAAAAACAAAAAAAAACAAAAAACAAAAAAAAAATCAAAAAGTAAAAGAAAAAGAAAAAGAAAGAAAAAAGAAAACAAAAACAAAAACATCTCTACACCCTTCTCACCACTTACCACTTTGAACCTTTTCAAACCAGCGTTGGAACTACGCAGACCTGATCTCCCCTCATCAATGGGAGTACGTAGCCAGCCATATACGGTGCGGTCTAACCACTACAAAAATTGAAAATCCCCTTCAACCAAGCTCACACTCCAATAAATATTTTTAGCCTTTCAAGCCAAAGCAGGAACTACGCAAACCTGATCTCCTGCACACACAGGAGTACGTAGGCAACCATCAAGTGTACGGTCGAACCTTCAAAAGAAAGTCAGCAACCCATGTTGAGAAGACCCAATAACACTTCAATGTCATTCCATCAAATCTGGCACAAATCCCATAAAGGAAGAAACAACGATACACTAAGACAACCAGCAGCAAGGACCTTCAAAGGGCCGACACCATCAATCACATGTCTTCATCAAATTAGAAGAAAACCATTAACACCGATTACGAGAACAAGTCAAGAACAATAATTGAGGGCATCAAAGCCCAAATCCACTACCTGTTCACCATCTGGTACAGAAGTAAAAGCCTCTTGCGATCTCGGCATCTTATCAGCTCATCTATCAATGCAACTATCCTAGAAAACAAGCAAGGCTGGGGCAATCTCGAAAACAGCAACAATTCAACACTAGGACATTTATCAACCATCCTAAAGAGGAAAATGCACCAGTCAGCACCATCAGCATGGTACATCATCATTAGAGCTTCCCTCACATCATCTCACTGGCAATTTGGATATTACTCACTTGCGACTTCATCAACAAAGAAAGTTTCTCATATGAATCCTCAACATCAACATACGAAAGGACTGGGGCATTTTTCCGATTCTAGGAAAAGGAAAGAGTTTAAGGCGGGATCAAGCCTCTCATCAAAAGAAAGGAGAGAATTCCTGAAAGAAATCATGGCGATATAAGCTTGCCTCTACAAAAGAAGGGGAAAGTTCTCAAGAAAGTCCTTAACTCAAAAGCACAAGATCTATGACAAAAGGGTTAGTGAATGAAATCATCATCATCAAATATGCCAACCGGCGTCGAGTCCTCACAAGTCGAAACCTCTACACCGAAGTTCAAATCTAGGCAGCGAAAGAACGAGCTGCACCATCTAAGGATGTTAGCGGCATTCAGGTCATCAGTTCAGCCGGGTTGCGAATCAAACACTCAAGGAAATGGGAAGCAAGCACCCAACAACGAAAGAAAACTCTAAATCACCTCAAAAAGGGTGAGCGTAACATCAGGCAGAGTTTGGCAAAGTAAACATTAGAATATTACTTCAGCAAAGGTATCGAAAGATCTGGTATTCTAAGCCATTGGCATCCATCCAACGCAACATCAAGACAGTTCAACGATGAAAGCTTCGTATACCACCATTCGAGTGGGAACCAAAATAATTTGGTGATCAGCAGGGTAGGCACCGTTGCAAACTACCAGTGTATACATCGGGAAGGTCTGGTGATTTCAGAACGTCATCCCCATCAGAGATATAGAAAACATCTCAACTTATCTTTATCAAATAAATATCAGCGATTAAATGCCAAACCATGGGAGTCAACACCAACATAGGCATCAACAATGATTGGTAAAGGTAAAGTAGTTTGCGAAAACATTTTAACATTCATTACATTGCGATTTGCAAAATGCAAAAAGTGAAGTACAAAATGCGATGTGCGAGTTACGAAGTGCGATTGACCAAATGCGAAAAGTGAAGTGCGAAGTGCGAAATGCGATATACGATTTGCGAAAATATTTTAACATTCATCATAACATTCATTACATTGCGATTTGCATCATTAGAAAATACCTTGTCATAATTTCAAGTGTCTAGTGATCTTTATCATGTTCATTCCATTGCATTACATGAACATGATAAAGAGGGGCATCCGTAGACACTCGAAATTTCATTTTCCTATTACTAACTATGCAGGAGGACAAAAGCGTCTTTTTCACACTCCAAAGATAACCTTGGAGGACCATAACATCAATTCCAACCCTGGAGATAGCCCCGGGAGATCCAATTTCCAACCCCGGAGATCACCCCAGGAAATCAGTTACCTTGAGAAAGTCAGTTTCAACCCCAGAGATAACCCCGAGAGATCAAGTCTAATGCCCGGAGTTAACCCCAGGAGGTCAAGCCAACCTCAGAGATAACCCTGAGGATAGTCAGAGTCAACATCAAGCTAACCTCAGAGATAACCCTGAGAAAAGACTGCTACAACTGTGCAAAAACCGTAGATAACCCCAGGATGGACAAAATGATCATTTTGTCAACTTAACTTTAACTCAAATCAAATACACTCATTTCAACTCAAATTACTTCAAAAGAAGTCCCACAAGAACCATATTTTAACTTTCGACCGCAAACTACGCAAAACGGCTCAACAGACTACCTGACGGAAACCCGAAAATGCCATTTCGGTCACGGACCCATCTTCCCAGAATCAAAAAGGGAAAATCCTATGTCATTGCGTAGCTCTCGGAAAGAGCTTTCCTGAACGGTATGGCACACTTCCATCGAACTCCCGGATTAAAAGTTATAAAGGTTCGAGCGAACAGCGCGTCGTCTAAGAGCACATACTTCGAGACGGCGGGACCCACATGGCCCGGGGCACCCCCGGCAGCCGCAGGTACACCTGCGGCTCCCCCCCTCTATAAATAGAGGGCTTGGGGTGGCCATATTTTGAAGAAAAAAGGCGAAGAAGCCCTGTCCAATTTGCTCTGTACACACTATAAACTGAGTGCTTTCTCATTTTAAACACTTGTGAGCTTATATATTGTTATATTTTTACCGGCAAGAGCCAAGTATTCATCCATTTAAAGTCATTGAAGTCTTCTTTGGATGTCCACTGTAAGCCTTCTTACACACTTTAAAGCCTTTCTCTTTATCTTTGCACACACCGTTCTTCACGTTGAGAGTCGTGTTGCGTGTGTATGCCCGGACTTCGGTCCATGACTTTTATTTTCCTTTGTATATATATATATATATATATATATATATATATATATATATATATATATATATATATATATATATATATGGACTAACATTATCGAGTTATGCCTCGATTGAGCCTGAACTCACGTCCGGAGCGTTTATTTGCTTATATATATATATATATATATATATATATATATATATTTATGTCAGGCCTGGAGTTTACTTCGTGACCTTTTACTACTTTATTTACATTTCGTCCCGCCTGGAGTTTACTTCGTGGCGGTTGATTGTTTTTACTACTTTCTTTACATTTCATCCCGCCTGGAGTTTACTTCGTGGCGGTTGATCGTCTTTACTGCTTTATTTATATTTCTGATCCCCCATGGAGGTACTTCGTGGTGGCTGATCATGTCTCTATATATATATTTACCGCTTTTATATATTTACATTTTCGATCTCCCATGGAGGTGCTTCAGGGTGGTTGATCAAGTCTGTATATATATATTTACAGCTTATATATATATATATATATAACTGTTTACTGCTTTCATATAAATTACGGCATTATGTGAGCCTAGGAATCATGTGATCACAGATTCAGTCTACTGAATCTAGATTCGGTTCCCTTGATGGACATTTTCAGATGTAAGCAGCCTGTAAATTATTCACGGTGTTTGATGGCTCTCATGCCCATAAGGAGTTCGGTACTGTTTTGTACATTATTTTCTCGAAGATGCTTCACATCTCAAAAATAAAAGCAATCAAGCCGAACACATAATAAAATAAAAGTATCAAAGGCATCAATTACTATGAAGCATAAGGGTTTAAAAACCCTCTTTTTACAAAACATCATTGTTATATCTTGTTAAAATTGAATTTTTACACAAATTCAAACCCTTTGTATATAATTGCGAACGAGGCATAGCACTACTTCCAAATAATTGCACATTAATACACACACACACACACACATATTCATATAACAGTTTAAATGAAAAGTGACGGCCACCGTGGTAACACGGGTGTCGGGGGGTACCTAATACCTTCCCTCTGCATAACCAAGTCCCCAGACCCTAACGAATCTCGGTTTTACAAACTCGTTAAGCAGTATCGCATCACTGGGTTAATGTGCAAATCTTTTATCGGTTGTGTTGGTACAACCATTTAAAAACCAACTGGCGACTCTTACAGTCTAATCGTCAACATATACATGTCGGACCTTTTCACAACTTGTTTGTTCAAACAAATCTCACCTAACATGAGAACACTAAAAGACAAGAACAGAAAAGGGACAAAATAAAATCCCGATGTCAACACTTCTAATACCATCTTCAGATGTTCGATATGTCTTCCTTGGTCTTCGAGTAAATCTAAATGTTGTCAATGAAAACTACCATGAACTTATGCAAATATGGCTTGAAAACTTGAATCATCAAGTCCATGAATGTTGCTGGAGCATTAGTCAATCCAAATGACAACCCATTCGAATTGGGTTCATAGTGTCCGTAACGGGTTCGAAATGATGTCTTCGATATGTTTTCCTTTCGTACCTTCAACTGATGATATCCCGTTCGCAAGTCTATCTTTGAAAAACACTTCGCTCCCTTCAATTGATCAAAAAGGTAGTCAATCCTCGGTAACGGATATCTATTCTTAATTATCACTTTGTTCAACTCACGATAGTCGATACAGAGCCTTACCGATCCATCCTTTTTCTTTACAAACAACATTGGTTCTCCCCAAGGAGACACACTCGACTAAATAAAACCCTTATTTAGCAATTCTTCCAGTTGTATCATCAACTCCTTCATTTCTACCAGAGCCATACGGTATGGAGCTTTTGAAATCAGTGCAGTCTCTGGTACTAAATCTATCACAAATTCGATTTCTCTGTCTGGCGAAAGGCCATGCAGATCATCTAGAAATACGTCTTTAAAATCTCTCACTACTGGTATATCTTCCATTTCTACTCCCTTTTTCTGAGTATCTACGATATAGGATAAATAACCTACACATCATTTTCTCAACAATTTCTTGGCCTGCATTATCGTAAGACAACACGATTATCTAAGCGATGTGCTACCATAAAACACTAACTTAGACCGGTTTGGAGTCTGAAGGTTCACACATTTCTTCTGATAATCAATTATCGCGGCGTGTTTAAATAACCAATCCATCCCTAGTATTACATCGAATTCTCCCAGTCTTATAAGAATCAAGTCTACGCTCAGTTTATGTCCCCTAATTTCGGCATAACAATTTTGATAAACGTATTCTACAAGAATTACTTCTTTATTCACAACTTCTATATTCAAGGGATTTGCTAATCGTTCTTGGGGTAAATTTAATCGACTAGTAAAGTGTTCAGATACAAAGGAACAGGTAGCACCCGAATCAAATAATACATAAGCATTTATATTATTGATTGGGATATTACTTGACACCACATCCTTTGCAGCTACTGCGTCCTGGACCGTCATATCAAATGTTCTTTCAGTCGATCGGTTGGGTTGAGCTGGTCCACCAATCATTAGCTTGCAGCATCCTCCCTGACTGTCACTTCCTTCGCTGCTTCCCTTCTTCGGGCAGTCCTTAATCTGATGCTCTGTCAAGCCACAAGCAAAACACCCTCTTATCGTCTTTAGTTTCGGACAGTTTGGCAAAATGTGCCCTTCTTGGCCATAGTTCTAACAGACATTGTGCCCCTTCCAGCATTCCCCTTGGTGATTCTTTCCATATTTTGGACAAGCCTCACTCTTTTCTTGAATCCTCCCTGATGATTCCCCGTCTAATTTTTGTTTCTGTTGTTGTTGTCCCATTTCCTCTTCCCTAGGTTACTTCCTCCACTACTGCTTCCCCCACGACTATCTCCTCCACTACTCTTGTTCTTCTTTTCTTTGTTGTACTTGCTCAAATCCTCACTAACACCTTTAGCGATGATGGCCTTCTCCAATAGCATAGTGAATGAGTCAAATTGGAGTATAGACACCTTTTTGAGCAACCACAACCTTAATCCTAATTCGAAACGTCGAGCCTTCTTTTCTTTCGTGTCTACTTGGTGTGTTCCAAAATGCGCAAGTTCGTTGAATTTTACGACATACTGGGCCATTGTCATCTCTCCTTGCTTCAGCTCCAGGAACTTAACCTCAATTCGATTTTGCATGCTCTTTGGAAAGTAATTCTCAAAGAACAGCGTCTCAAATCTCTCCCACGGTATAACTGTGTTGGGTATAATCCAATTACACATAGCACGCAAGTATACGTGATCAACAAGTAATATAATGATAAGTTGAGTATCGTTCCCATAGAGACAAGAATTAATTTTAATCTAACAATTACCAGCTTTGTATTATTTTAATTTTATTAAACTAACCGAATTAATAATTAAAAATAATGAAAAACTAATAAATAAAAATCAAATCAACGCAACAAATTACCTCAAATTTTAATCAGATAATGGAGAATTAAGACTACAACTTCGCTTTATGTATCACTCAGATTATCACACTTTTTTTTAATTCAATTAACTATACCAGTTCATTAATCAAGAACACGAAAGTAGAATTAGCCATCTCTCAATGCACTAAAACCATATCAACTTAAATCAAAAGATGATAGAATTAAGCCAAAGACCCTAATTAACTAATTCATTATATCTGTAAGACCCCAAATTATTAATAAATAAAATTTAATTTCCTCTATTTATTATTTTGAAATAGTAAGGGTTGAATTGATTAATGAGGTTAGTTATGGGTAAAATGCGTAAATATTTTAAATAAGCAAGTGGTTATAAAATATTCATTGTTGTCGGAGAATATTCGTTTGGTCGTGAAATATTCGTACGACGGCGCAGTCTTCTGTGGGCCCCATAACGGAAAGTGATTAGATGAAGAAAACGATAAGTATAAGTTGTTTATAAATAACGGCGTAGTTGTTACCGTTAATACTGTTGGAATACCCGATGGTTAAAACACAGTAATACGCGTTGTTGCACAGTAGCACACGGTATTGCACCAATTATTGATTCTTATGTAAGAAGGCACTACTCAATAATTGTTACAGTAATTACTGTTCAGTATTTTATTTTATTGATTCAATAATTGCTACGCTGATATTTTATATTACTATTGTTTCAATAGTTTTCATTACACAGTATTTTTCATTATCAAAGCAATAATTCATATTATTTGAATAATATTATTAAATAACATTATTGATAATGTCTAGAAAGTTCTGTCTAAGGCGAGGTTTGGTCACCTAATTGCGCGCCAGTAAGGAGAAATCCTTATTGGAAAGCCCCCTCTTTCCTGAGAACTGCCTGGTTATCAGTATTGTGATTCTATAATATTATTTGTGAATAATTAATTATTGATTTATATGATGAGAAAAATATTCATTTTATGTGGATATAGATGAAGAAAATTTTTAAAGTGACAATTGTTGAAAATCGATATTTTATCTTTTCTGATAAAATAATGTTTTATTATATTATTATAATATAATAATGATGATATTTTTACAATGAATGTGGGATATATGAGTATATGAGGAGGAAGAGTATTTTTATTGCAAAAGTTAATTAAAACATGTTAAACATGTCTATGAGCCCATTTCTTGACTGAAATTTGATTATAGCTTTTAGAATCGTCCGTTTATGGATTTTGGTCAATTTCTGTTTGGAATTTAGAAAAACTTTCTTCTGTAAAGTTGTAGATAATGAAATTTCCTATGAAAAAGACATGTGGTTTGAATTTTTTTTGACAAAAGGGCTATTTTTTATGAATTATTAATGTTCTGAAGTTCTGAAATAATTGATTTTTGGAAGTTTTATTTATTTTTATTAATAAAAACGTTTTTTATACTTTGTGGCCTCATTAAACATGTGCAAAGTGTTGAAGCTAGAGAATTAAAAGTGGGTGTATGAAAATTTAATTATATATTACTATTTTATTAAATTTTCTGCTTTGGTGTTCTAAGCATTTTTCTATAAATAGGGTGCTTAGGTTAGAATTGAAAATCACACCAGAAACTAAAGTTTTCTCTCTTTTTCTCTCTATATTATCGAGCGTATTCTTGTGAGTATTTTAAGACTTTGAGTGTTGTTATACGATGCAAGTTTCCTTCAGTTCTATATCCAGTATTCCAGTCAGAAGTACTGCCTTTTCGAGGTAAGGGATATTATTTTTTTATATAAATGATATTATTTCTTCCAATATCATTATGCCGAAATATTGATCTGAATTTTTATCAAATTTAGAACTTTTTGTGTCGGGGTTACTATTCACGTATACGACACTATTCACAAATACGACACTATTCATAGAAAAATTAAATTTTCATTTTTCGTCCAAAATATCTATTATGGATACTAGCTTTGATTGTATCTATATTTTGATCATTCTTGAATTTTACTCCACTATAATTACTTATGAGGTATTTTTGGACATGGATAAACTGAAATACGAATACTTAATATTTGTTATTTTGTTTCACTGGATTCGTTTCCTTTAAAATATTTTTCATCATCCTCAGTCCAAAATGATGATATTACTGAATATCTTTGGCCTGTAGTGCAAAGATGAATGATTTTGATGAATATCTTTGGTTCGTAGTGCAAAGATGAACATGTGTTTAGATGAACATGACCAACTGATGAATATCTTTGGCCTGTAGTGCAAAGATGAATATTTGATTCCAGATATATATTGATTGATGTTACAGGGATAAAATATCGACGATGAACTTTCAAATTCATATATAGAAGATAGTAGATTTCATTCTCTACTTAACTCTTCTAATGAATTATTATTTTCGCTGCGAATATTGATTTAAAACTTGTTGTCTATTGTATTCTATTAAATTTTTCCTTGTTAAAGACTAACGATAATTTGTTCTATATTATCTTAGTCATAATATTCTTTACTGGGCTAGTTGGGCTCACCCTTTTTTTTTGTTCCATTTTTCTTCTCAGGAGGCGAGAATGTAGCGAGTACTAGTCGGGATATGGAATGAAGGTTCTAGAAAGTCGTTTTAGTAGTCCTCACCATTTTTATAAAATAATGTATCAATAATTATAATGAGAATTTATTTGAGTATGAATATTGTCTAGATGACAATATTTGTACTTAAACTCACAGTTTTTATGTTGTATTAATAAAGTTGTAGTTGTTTCTGTACCATGTATTTTGACGACTCAGAATGGGTGTTGTATACCTATTTTGGGGGCGTCACAGTTGGTATCAGAGCTTAGGGATATGGTCTCTGGCAGAGATCGGGGAATAGTACTAGGAGGGGAGAGACGAGTAAATCCTTCGCTAGTGTGTCATACCGTAGCTTATTTGTTGGTCAGTCATAATATAGGGGTATTATGTGATTTGTTAATTTGTTTAATTAATCCTTGTTTTATGGCAATATTTAATAATGGCAACTGAGAATGTGAACAGTGGAGTAAACGAAACCGTGGAGACGCCTGTACTCACCAACGAGGAGAACATGCAACAGGCTGGCAATGTTCCTCCTGTGAACAACACCACTGAGCAGATGATGAACGATGGGATGTTTAGAAGCTTTTGCAGTTCATGCAAAATCAGACGAGGGAGACTCGTGTTCAAAATACAGAGGAAATGATAGCAATTCACGGTTTGTCACAGCCAAGCAGTTCAAGGAGTTGGGACCACCAGAATTCTGGGGAAAGCCAGATCCGATTAAGGCGGAGACGTGGGTCAAACAAATTACCAAGATATTCGATGTCTTGGGATGCACGGAAGAACAGAAGGTTCTATTCGCCACCTTTATGTTCCGTAATGAGGCAGATTACTGGTGAGAATCTGTAAAGCGTACCCATCCAGCCGCACTTAGCATGTCTTGAGAAACGTTTCAGAAACTGTTCAATGACAAGTACTTTCCTGAAAGTATTCGTCATATGAAAGAGGTAGAGTTTATTAGACTGGAGCAGAATAACATGACGGTGTCCCAGTACGAGGCGAAGTTTGCAGAGTTGTCCAGGTTTGCACCTCATTTGGTGGAGAATGAGGAACGTATGACACGGATGTTTCTGAGAGGTTTGAAACCCGGCATACGTCAATATCTCATTTCACATAAATTTTCTCTCTATTCAGATGTTGTCAACAGGGCTCAATTATTAGAGCGAGATAACAAGTACGTTTAACCGAGGGACCACAACCAGGATCATACCGGTGACAGCAGTCATCAGAACAACGATAACCAGCAAAGAAAGAAAAATACGGACAAGAGCGGCAATCACTCTGATGGTAATCATGGTCATGAGAATAGAAGAAGTGATTCGGGAGGAGATTTTAAAAAGAGGAGATTCAACAATGACAATACGAAGACGTTAGCACCAGCAGCAACTGGTTCCAAGGGAGGAGAATGACCACCGGTCATATGCTATAAGTGCAGAAAAGAAGGACATATTAGCCCAAACTACCCACAACAGTTTAAGGTATGTTATAACTGTGGAAAGGAAGGACATATCGCTTGAGATTGCACTGTAGCGAAACCAAGTCCAGTGGGGATGGTGACTCAAAAGGTTGTCCCAGAAAAGTCAAAGTCAACGGTTCCTGAAAGAGCGTTTGTCGTGACTGGTTAACATGCGAGGAACCCAAACGAGGTGATCACGGGTAAGCTAATCATAAATTTATGCGAAGTTTATACCTTACTAGATACCGGTGTTACCCATTCATTTATTTCTCCTGCTTGTGCTTAACGTTAAAACTTGACTCTGGAGAAATTAGACTTTGATTTATCTGTGGAGACTCCGTTAGGAGAAACATTCATCACATCCACTATTTATAAATCTTGTTTGATCCAAGTTGGCACCATCACCTCACCTGTTGACCTTATCTCTTTAAAGATACTTGCATTTGACATGATTTTAAGGATTGATTGGTTAACTACTCATCATGCCAAAATTAATTATTTTCGTAAGGTTGTTAGTTTTTATATTCCTAAGCAACCTGTTGTGCGAATTCAAGCAACTAAGCCATTAAAATCAATCACTATTATATCAAGTCATAAAGCTATTCGTTTATTAAAAAACGGATGTCAAGATTTCTTATCCCATGTTATGGATTTGAATAAAGACACGTCATATTTGAATAATATTCCTGTTGTTATTGACTTTCCTGACGTATTTCCTGAAAAACTTCTCGGTCTGCCCCCAGAACGTGAAGTTGAATTCTTTATAGATCTTGAACCTGGTACAAAGCCCATTTCTAAAACCCCATATCGAATGGCTCCTATTGAACTTCAGGAGTTAAAGGTCCAATTACAGGAGTTGTTGGACATCGGTTTCATTCATCCTAGTACATCTCCTTGGGGTGCTCCTGTTTTATTCGTAAAGAAAAAAGACGGGAGTATGCGACTTTGTATCAACTACCGGGAATTAAACCATGTCACTATCAAGAATAGGTATCCGCTACCTCGTATTGATTACATGTTTGACCAGTTACAAGGAGCACAATTCTTTCAAAAATTGATCTTTGTTCTGGATATCATCAGCTGAAGATTAGAACTGAGGATATTCCAAAGACTACCTTTAGAACTCGGTACGGGTATTATGAATTCTTAGTCATGTCTTTTGGATATGATGAACCGAGTATTCAAGGAATATTTGGATCAGTTCGTTGTTGTTTTTATTGATGACATCCTCATATATTCCAAAAGTCGTGAAGATCATGAGCACCATTTGAAGCTGGTACTCCAAAGGCTTCGTGAAAATAAGTTATATGCCAAGTTGAAGAAATGCGAGCTCTGGCTTGAGGAAGTATCATTCCTTGGGCACGTGGTGTCAAAATATGGAGTATCTGTTGACCTGGCGAAGATTGAAGCAATACAAAGTTGGGAACAACCGAAGTCGGTGACCGAAGTACGTAGCTTTCTAGGCTTAGCTGGTTATTATGGGAGATTCGTGGAAGGATTTTCTCAAATCGCTACTCCATTAACTCAGCTGACTTGGAAAGATAGTAAATTCGTATGGAGCGAGGAATGCGAGAAGAGTTTCCAAGAGCTTAAGAGGAGACTCATTTCGGCACCTGTTTTGACCATACCATCTGGTTCAGATGGATTTGTTATCTACAGCGATGCTTCAGGCAAAGGGCTAGGATGTGTTCTCATACAACGTGAGAAAGTTATAGCCTATGCCTCACGACAACTTAAAGAATATGAGAAGAATTATCCTACTCATGATCTAGAGTTGGCAGCAGTCATTTTCGCGCTAAAGATCTGGAGGCACTATCTATATGGGGAGAAAGTGGAGATATATTCAGACCATAAAAGCCTCAAATATTTCTTCACTCAAAAAGAACTCAACATGCGGCAACGACGTTGGCTCGAGCTGTTGAAAGACTACGACCATACCATTCAATACCATCCTGGAAAAGTGAACGTGGTAGCTGACGCATTGAGTAGAAGATCATACGCGGGAACAAGTGCGATGTTGTCAACACAAAGGCCCATTTGGTGTGATTTTCAAAAGATGAAGATAGAATTCAAGACTCTGGGGACCCATGCAATGATGTCAAGTATACGTATAGAACCAACTTTAATTAAAAAAGTTAAAGTTGCTCAAGCCACAGACCCAGAGCTGGTGCGTATGAAGAAGAAAGTGCAAGAAGGTGCTATTCCAGAAGCAAGAATCGATGAAGAAGGAATACTTCGAGTCCACTCCAGACTTTATGTTCCTAATGGTTCTGATTTGAAGTACAAGATCATGATGGGGGCACACAATACACCATTTGTAATTCATCCTGGAAGTACCAAAATGTATCGTGATCTTCGACATACATTTTGGTGGAACAATATGAAGAGAGAGATTACAAAGTTTATCTCGAGGTGTTTAACTTGTCAACGTGTAAAGGTGGAGCATCAAGTGCCTAAGGGCCCATTGCAACCACTTGAGGTTCCGAAATGGAAGTGGGAGCACATTACCATAGATTTTGTTACGGGTCTTTCCACGGTTTCTCAAGGCATAAATGCTATTTGGGTTATTATTGATAGATTAACCAAGTCTGCTCATTTCTTGCCGATACAGGAGACTTATTCCCTTGAACGTCTTGCTCGTATGTACGTAGATGAGATTGTGAGAATGCATGGCATGCCAGTATCCATAGTTTCGGATCGTGACCCAAGATTCACTTCACGATTTTGGATTAGCTTGCAAAAAGCTATGGGCACGGATTTACGATTCAGTTCGGCATACCATCCTCAAACGGACGAGCAATCAGATAGGACTATTCAAACTCTTGAAGAACTATTAAGACTTTGTGTCCTAGATTTCAAAGGGAGTTGGGATAAGTACCTATCATTGGTGGAATTCTCTTACAACAACAGTTATCAGGAAAGTATAGGTGTGGCTCCATTTGAAGCATTATATGGACGAAAGTGTCGCTCTCCAATATGTTGGGATGAGGTAGGAGAAGCAACATTGTTGGGACCCAAGTTGGTATGTATGACTACGGAAAAGATCCAAATGATTCGACAACGTATACAAACGGCACAGGATCGACAAAAGAGTTATGCGGATCTTCATCGAAAAGACGTGAAATTTAGTATTGGGGATCATGTATTGTTGCGTGTGGCTCCATGGAAGGGAGTTACAAGATTTGGAAAGAGAGGAAAGCTCAATCCACGATTTATTGGTCCATTTCAGATTCTTAACCGAGTAGGAAATGTGGCCTATAGACTCGCGTTACCTCCAAGTATGTTTTATGTTCATAATATTTTTTATATATCTGTGCTTCGTAAATATGTGAAAGACCCAAACCACGTCATTGAGTTAGAACCGGACGAGATAGCTGAAGACTTAACGTACGAGGAGGTACATGTCAAGATCTTGGATAGGAAAGAGCATGTCCTACGCACAAAGGTCATACCACAAGTTAAAATTTTGTGGAGGAACCATGCTATTGAGGAAATGACCTGGGAATTGAAAACGGAAATGAAAGCGACGTATCCTCATCTTTTCGAAACACCAGGTATGTACGCCAATTTCGAGGACAAAATTTTATAAGGAAGGGAGGTTGTAAGACCCCAAATTATTAATAAATAAAATTTAATTTCCTCTATTTATTATTTTGAAATAGTAAGGGTTGAATTGATTAATGAGGTTAGTTATGGGTAAAATGCGCAAATATTTTAAATAAGCAAGTGGTTATAAAATATTCATTGTTGTCGGGGAATATTCGTTTGGTCGTGAAATATTCTTCCTATCGGGGAATATTCGTACGACGGCGCAGTCTTTTGTGGGCCCCATAACGGAAAGTGATTGGATGAAGAAAACGACAAGTATAAGTTGTTTATAAATAACGGCGTAGTTGTTACCGTTAATACTGTTGGAATACCCGGTGGTTAAAACACAGTAATACGCGTTGTTGCATAGTAGCACACGATATTGCACCAATTATTGATTCTTACGTAGGAAGACACTACTCAATAATTGTTACAGTAATTACTGTTCAGTATTTTATTTTATTGATTCAATAATTGCTACGTTGATATTTTATATTACTATTGTTTCAATAATTGTCATTACACAGTATTTTCCATTATTGAAGCAATAATTCATATTATCTGAATAATATTATTAGATAACATTATTGACAATGTCTTGAAAGTTCTGTCTAAGAAGAGGTTTGGTCACCTAATTGCGCGCCAGTAAGGAGAAATCCTTATTGGAAAGCTCCCTCTTTCTTGGGAACTGCCTTGTTGTCAGTATTGTGATTCTGTAATATTATTTGTGAATAATTAATTATTAATTTATATGATGAGGAAAATATTCATTTTATGTGGATATAGATGGAGAAAATTTTTAAAGTGACAATTGTTGAAAATCGATATTTTATCTTTTCTGATAAAATAATATTTTATTATATTATTATAATATAATAATGATGATATTTTTACAATGAATGTGGGATACATGAGTATATGAGGAGGAAGAGTATTTTTGTTGCAAAAGTTATTTAAAACATGTTAAACATGTCTGTGGGCCCATTTCTTGACTGAAATTTGATTATAGCTTGTAGAATCGTCCGTTTGTGGATTTCAGTCAATTTCTGTTTGGAATTTGGAAAAACTTTCTTCTGTAAAGTTGTAGATAATGAAATTTCCTATGAAAAAAACATGTTGTTTGAATTTTTCTGACAAAAAGGCTATTTATTATGAATTATTAAAGTTCTGAAGTTCCGAAATAATTGATTTTTGAAAGTTTTATTTATTTTTATTAATAAAAATGTTTTTTATACTTTGTGGCCTCATTAAACATGTGCAAAGTGCTAAAGCTAGAGAATTCAAAGTGGGCGTAAGAAAAATTAATTATATATTAATATTTTATTAAATTTTCTACTTTGGTGTTCTAAATATTTTCCTATAAATAGGGTGCTTAGGTTAGAATTGAAAATCACACCAGAAATTAAAGTTTTCTCTCTCTTTTTCTCTCTATATTATCGAGCGTATTCTTGTGAGTATTTTAAGACTTTGAGTGTTGTTATACGGTGCAAGTTTCCTTCAGTTCTATATCCAGTATTTCAGTCAGAAGTACTGTCTTTTCGAGGTAAGGGATATTATTTTTTTATATAAATGATATTATTTCTTCCAATATCATTATGTCGAAATATTGCTCTGAATTTTTATCAAATTTGGAACTTTTTGTGTCGGAGTTACTATTCACGTTATACGACACTATTCACGTATACGACACTATTCACAGAAAAATTAAATTTTCGTTTTTCGTCCAAAATATCTATTATGGATACTAGCTCTAATTGTATCAATGTATTGATCATTCTTGAATTTTACTCCACTATGATTACTTATGAGGTATTTTTGGACATGGATAAACTGAAATACGAATCCTTAATATTTGTTATTTTGTTTCACTGGATTCGTTTCCTTTACAATATTTTTTATCATCCTCAGTCCTAAATGATGATATTACTTAATATCTTTGGCGTGTAGTGCAAAGATGAATGATTTCTGATGAATATCTTTGGCCCGTAGTGCAAAGATGAACAGGTGTTTAGATGAGCATGACCAACTGATGAATATCTTTGGCCTGTAGTGCAAAGATGAATATTTGATTCCAGATATATATTGACTGACGTTACAGCGATAAAATATCGATGATTAACTTTTAAATTCATATATAGAAGATAGTAGATTTCATTATCTACTTAACTCTTCTAATGAATTATTATTTCCGCTGCGAATATTGATTTAAAACTTGTTGTCTATTGTATTCTATTAAATTTTTTCCTGTTGAAGACTAACGATAATTTATTCTATATTATCTTAGTCATAATATTCTTTACTGGGCTAGTTGAGCTCACCCTTTTCCTGTTTGTTCCATTTTTCTTCTCAAGAGGCGAGAATGTAGCGAGTACTAGTCGGGGTATGGAATGAAGGTTCTAGAAAGTCGTTTTAGTATTCCTCACCATTTTTGTAAAATAATTTATCAATAATTGTAATGAGAACTTATTTGAGTGTGGATATTGTCTAGATGATAATATTTGTATTTAAACTCACAGTTTTTATGTTGTATTAATAAAGTTGTAGTTGTTTCTGTACCATGTATTTTGACGACTCAGAATGGGTGTTGTATACCTATTTTGGGGGCGTCACAATATCTCTATGTGAATTAAAATTAAAGAAGGTTTAAATTCTAAATGCTTACACGATTACATGCGATGTTAGGTATATCTCTATCCTAAACATACATCAAGACTTCCATAAAAACGCAGAAATCACAAACACATACTATTTTGACTAAGTCTAAACTCATATCTCATCTCTCGAATGCATACAAGTCCAAATAGAATTGGTGATCAAACAATTCATAAATTACACACGAATCATAATAGATGAACTGAAAAATAGTTTTATAGAATTGAAATCAAAGCATGATAATCCTTGTTCCACTTAAAGATCCATTGTAAGCTTAATAAGATAATTAGTTCATAATTAATGAATTAAACACTTAATAGATTAAAGAATACATCATCCCAATTACAGAAACTGAAATAAAAGAACAAGAATAGTATAGAACCGCCCTTCTCCTCACCCAATTCTACAATCTTCATGCTCCTTACTCCTTAGCTCCGTTCCTCCAATATCTTCTCAAATTAGGGCTTCAAAGTAGAAATTCGTTATTGATTGATTGTATGATTAATTGTCAAAATGGAATAGCTTTTGTCTCTAAAATTGCAGCTAAAAACGTCCTTTGTCCAGTCCTAATTGAATCCAAATTCATTCAGTCCACGCCACAACAGTAGTAGAATTAGAACAAAAATCCTCTTCTGATTCGCATACCCCCGCCTCGGCGAGCTAATTTAACTTAAGAACCCCCACCTCAGCTGGGTACTAAGCTTCTGCCACGTGGCCACCCCCGCCCCAGTGGGTGTTTCCTTTGTAACATATGTAAGACCCCAACTTTTATAAATAAAGATGAATTTTCTATAAATATCATTTTTGAATATTATGGAGTTAATTTGATATAATGTTATAGTTGTGGGTAATATTTATAAATTTTGCAAAGTACGCAAGTTGTTATATAATATTCGATTGGTCGGGGAATATTCGTTTTAACAGGGAATATTCGTACAACGACACAATCATTGGTGGACCCCACAACGGAATTATTGTCGGATTGAGAAAACGACAAAAATATTTTATTAAAAATAACGGCGGAAGTTTTACCATTGATACTGTTGAACTACTCGGTAGTAAAAGTACAATAATACGTGTGATTGCAGAGTAGCACATGGTATTGATTATTAATGCTTATGTGAGAAGTCACTCAGTTTGATTCAATTATTATCAGTTAATAATATGAATTATTTAGCGATAATGACGTTTTGTTTTATTTATATTATTAACGTAATAAAACAGAAACATCTTTTTATATAAAACAAAATACTTTATTAAAGTTATTCTATAAATAGAATATATTATATTTTATTTAAAAGATTTTTCTTTAAATATGGACCGTCAGATTAAAGTAATCAATCTGGACCGTTCATGGATTAGTTACTATGCATTCTATTTTTTTATAAATAGCAGCTCATTCCTTCATTATTTCTTACGAATTCACTGAACTCTAGAGAGAGAAACTATAGAGAGAAACTATAGAGAGAGAGAAGAAGAGTATTCTGCTACTTAACTACTTCCTTATTTCAGCTCGTCTTTAAAACAGTAAGGGGTGTTATTCTTTCTTATTCATGAAGAGAACTGTTGTTATTCCATTTCTTATTATTCTGTTGGAATAACCTGTATACGCGGATCTACCCTATACTTGGTGACATTCTTCTATTATTCTGTTGGAACATCTTGTCTGTGTGTTTTACACCGGACCTGGTTCCGTTTTTATTATTATTCTGTTGGAACATCCTGTCTGTGTGTTTTACACCGGACCTGGTTCCGTCTTGTTATTATTATGTTGGAACATCCTGTCTGTGTGTTTTACACCGGACCTGGTTCCATTATTTATTATTCTGTCAGAATATCCTGTCTGTGCATTTACGCCGGACCTGGTTCCATTATTATTATTCTGTTAAGAATAACCTGTCTGTGCGGTCTATCGCTTGCATGGTGATTTCTTTTGTTATTCCATTCTTTATTATACTCAGTTGATTAAAACTTTGACTTCTATACTCCATGAAATTAGTGGAATATCCTTGATATTTGCGCTTCATCTAGTATCTATTCATGAAAATATTCTCCTGATCAGTCTTGAAGTTACTCCACAAAACAGTATCATGTTGACAATTTGGACGTTATTAATTCCTAGATAAATTAATTCTTGAACTTGTTTTATTGAATTCTTATATCATTGTCATCATCCTCATGTTTATATTCTGTTGAAAGTCATCTATGGCCTGTAGTGCACAGATGGACTTGGTATGATTATGACCAGGGATTATTCGGTGTAATCATGACCGTAATATTACAAATGATGTGGTAAAAGTCCTCATTGGCCCGTAGTGCATTGATGGGCAGTTGTTGGCATGATCATGGCCATTAATGAATACACGAATATCCTTGGCCGTAGTGCAGAGGTAATTCGATGATGTGGATTATTTTATTAAGCTGAGTCTCAGCGATCACAGTGTTGAAAAACTTTTTAAATCATAAAAGATAGTAGAGTTTATTTTCTACTTGACTCTTTTAATGGATTGCTTGTTCCGCTGCAGTTAAACTTGATGTCTATTATATTTTATCAGTTTAACATTGTTGAAGGCTAATGATAATTTATTCTGCATTATCTTAGTCATAATATTTCTTACTGGGCTAGTTGAGCTCACCCTTTCTTTCACTGTTCTCTTCAGGAAATGAGAATGTAGCTGGGGCCAGTCGGGAAACGGAGTGATGGTCTGAATGATAGTATCAGTTAGTAGTCCTCACTATTCTATGTAAGGGTGTGTTAATAAATGTAATGAGGACTCCTTTTGAGTATGAATACTCTCTAGATGATAATATTTGTATTCAAACTCACAGTTTATGTTTTGTCGTATTGTACACGACAGTTGTATTAGTAAGTTGTATTTGTATTTTGTACTATGTATCTGACGACCCAAGATGGGTGATGTATACCTAATTTTGGGGGCGTCACAACATAGCCCTCCGCGACGGGGTACTATGCTGCACTCTGCTTTTTTCTGCTACATTACGAAACTTATTTGCCATATCGCCACCTACCTCGCCTTAGCTAACACGCACTAACACTACAAAAAAACACTTACAAAATATAGAAAGCGATACTAACACAGATAGATTACACACCTTTTAAGTCCAAATAGGAACCCAATTCGTAGGTATGAAACCCACTCATCAAACTCCCCTAAACTTAAACTGTGCTAGTCCTCGAGCACAACAACATGGAATGCAATGCAGCTAACTACATGCCTACGAATCCATCAGACAAAACAAAATTTATTCACATTTCCTCAAAAAAACTACAATAGGCTTGACAGTACATCATACCAAGACAGAACAATAACTTCATATCAATCACCAAATCTTTCCCTTTTATGACTAATATAGTGCGTGTGTGCTCAACAACCATGCTAACTGACATAAAGTTAAATAAGACACATAGTACACCTCTTTAAAGGAATTAAACAGCTTAAATTCAAGAAATTCAAAAACAAGTAAGATCCGACTAAAACCAAATAGTTACCCAATTCAGAAGTCAAAATGGGATACTTTTGCTTATTATTCACATACGGGGCTTTTTTGATCTTTTACCTGTTTTCACTTTTTATTTTTCTCATGGCTATGCAATGTCTAGTCCTCTTAGGCTTTTCAGTGCTACCCCTTTGCGAGCTTTCGACCAACGACTCCTAAACCATAAGGCTTTAGGGCGCTGGGTGTAGAGACATCCCCTCGGGCGTACTTACTTAAGTAACAAAGGCCACAGAACTTAGACTAACCACGATGTTTATTCATATTTTTTTTTCTTTTTTCTTTTTTTGTTTCACTTAATATCCCAAATCTTCCCCTAAACTTAAGTTCCTGTCTAATCCTAGCCATCACTACCTATTCATGACTTTCTTTCATTCAAACTAGCATTATCATTAAAAGTTCAATTATGTGTCAATTTAAATCCAATCAGTCAACATAGTTATTTTTAAGGTGCTAACCTGAATATACCAGTTTCAAACATACAAAGATTTAGATTACGATAAGAAATCACATCAAAGCCTTGACAGTCAATACTATGCTTGTCTACGCAATTTTAATCTCATCATTGGCCCAAACAAACCTTAACCATCTACAAGCTGGAATCAGGCAAATATGAACTAAGTGCAATATAAAAATAGTAAACTAACTAATATTTATGAATTTTTCAATTTTTCAATTTTTTTACTTTTTATAACTCAACAAAAATAGAAACAGAAAACTAATTACAAAACTAAACTACTAACTATGCAAGCAGAACTATATTATACTAATAATGCAACTACATGAATGCAAACATGAAATAATATGAACTAATGAATGCAAAACTAACACATGCAAACTAAACATAATCAACAGAAATAATTTACAAAACTAATATGACTAAACTACGACTCCCCCAAACTTACCAGAAACAATGTTCTCATTGTGAAAATAAAGCATTAACGTATAAGAGGACTTCCCTATAGTAGCTAGGCAGGCGGTGGTGGCATCTCCTCAACATCAGAGTCAGATGGTGGATATTACGGTAATGGTTGTGGGACTAGAAACTGGAATTGGTCTGTAGCAGCTAGATTCATTCTAGCGAATGCCTCTGCCAACGAAGCATTGAAGGCATTCTGTGTGACAAAGGCATGATCTTATCTTTCTGCAATCCTCTTCAACTTCCTATCCTCTTCTCTATCCCTCAGATCAATGTGTCTCTATAGGTTGCGAAACTAGGTACTGAACATATACTTAATTGACAGACTACCCCTCGCAACCTCCTTAGAACCCTCAGACAACTCGTCACCCTTGAATTCATCATCCTCAGAGGTATCCTCAGCGTCCTCCTCCTCAGGAGCATTGGGAAATAAAAATCCTAATCCTCTAGGATGCGAATCTCCTCCAGCCCATACTGAATATCTAGCAATCATACGCGAATCAAGTAGCTGGAGTGGCTGCTGCATGGGCTCATCTATCGACCATCGAACCCCGAACTGTCTACACAATCCAAAAATAAGTGAGGGGTATGGCAATCCCCCTGAGAATGACCCGCGTAAGCAACGCCAGATCGAGAAGCTAATGATGGCGCCGATATTAATATCAAAATCCTTAACGATGGCATACAAGAGTAGAACCTTTTCTTTAGTCACTTCATTGGTATGTGTTGATGGAAACAACTTTGTACATATGAATGCATACCAGATCTTGCCATATAAACTCAGATCTTTGCTCAAAAAAGGGTTCCTCCTTTCTTCCCTTTCACCCATGTAGTACCCGGTTTTGATATTTTAGTAAGAATCTGATCGTAGTTTGGGTTGCTATCTCGCAGTTAGACATACTGACAGACTGTTGGGACTCGCAAGTTGTAAAACTCATTGATCGCCTCCAGACTTAATGGAACTTGTTTGCCACGAACAAATGTCGCAAACAGTGCTTTATCCTCTACATTAGCATAAAATTCCTTCACCACTGTCACAACCGTAGGGTCCGACTAATCAGTAAATGTATCCCAACCCTATTTATTGATTTATCACCTCATTTGTCCATCAAAAGAATCTGGCCTCAAGCCTCTTTTCGGTGTCAACGCCTTTGGTGTGAAGTAATCGTATTTGTCAACCGCATAGGCACTAACAAATTTTTGTTTCTTGAAGCTACGGGTCGGTGGTGATGACCCTTCGCCCCGTTGGCATTTAACTGGTGTTTTCAGTGCCATTCCACACTAATTCAGTTAACAAATCCCCAAACTTGCTCTTAGGCAATATCTCAAACACTTGGTGTGCAAATTAACTCACAATGCCCCAAATTGAAGAATGAAAGCCAAATATGGTGAACAACTGATAAAAGTTGCTTACCCACACTAATTGATGTACTCTGTAATGAACTTGAAGTGGTGGGTAACCAATTTCTGAATTTCCTCGACCTTCCTTGCTGGTAAACCGAAATTTAAGAGAACCCTATATTTTGAATATCAAAATCAGAGGATTTGATGGTTATGTGGGGTGGAATGAAGAATTGGGGTTTAGGTTTATATAAGAGCTAAATAATGGACGAATTTGGTGGAGATTAGGGGGTTATGGGGGATGTCGTGGGGTTAGAGATAGCTTGGGTTTATGTGTAATAGAAGTGGCTTCTGCACGATCTGCAGAAGCTATTTTAAAAACTGATATCACGTACCCCCGCCGGGGCGGGATGTATTTTTCCTTAGAAGGCCCGTCGGGGCGGGTAGATACAGAGCCCACCCTAGCCGGGGCGGGCGTGTTAGGCTGCAAATTGGCTCGCCGTGGCGGGCATGTGCTTGATGTAGGCCTTCTAATTTTAAGTTGTTTTGAACTGCGTGCATGCACAACTTCATCCTTTGGTCCTGAAAACCATAAAAACCCAAAATATAAGTTAATTACATGGAGTTTGAGTAAGAATGGTGTAAATTACTACAATGACTAACTAATTGCCTAAGTTTTGCACAAATTTAACTACGAAGTACTAAAACTATACTTCGAATTATATAATATAAAACTAAAATACTATAATTGACAAAAAAATTGGGTTACCTCCCAACGAGTGCTTTTTTTAGTCTTTTAGCCTGACTACTCCCTGTGTCATGGCGCATCAGCAAGAGTAATCGCAGTGGCTTGATTATCGATGTTACCACCCCAATAATGCTTTAGACATTGCCCGTTGGCTTTGAATGTTTCCAGCGGATTTTTGCTATAGATTTTAACAGCGCCATGTGGGTATACTGTCTTGATGGTGAATGGCCACGACTATCGTGATTTGAGGTTCCTGAGAAATAACCTCAGTTGTGAGTTATACAATAACACAGATTGGCCCAGTACAAACTTCCTCTACAAAATCTTCTGGTCGTGCCACTTCTTGACCTTTTCCTTATACAACTTAGAGTTCTCATAGGCTTGTAGACGAAACTCATCCAGCTCATTAAGTTGCAGCAGTATTTTCTCGCCTGCAGCTTTTTGATCAAAATTAAACTTTTGAATGGCCCAATATGCTTTGTGTTGAAGTTCCACTGGGAGATGACATGTTTTCTCGTAAATAAGTTGATACGGAGACATCCTAATTAGTGTCTTGTATGCTGTGCGATAAGCCCATAAAGCTTTGTCTAATTTCAGAGACCAGTCCTTTCTATTCGGATTCATCACTTTCTCTAAAATTTGTTTGACCTCTCTATTTGAAACCTCAGCTTGGCCACTCGTATGGGGATGATAAGCCATTGCAACCCTGTGATTAACCCCATATTTTGCCAAGAGAGCTGTAAAGAACTTATTGCAGAAGTGACTTCCCTCGTCACTTATAATTGCTCTCGGTGTGCCAAATCTTGTGAAGATGTTTTTATGTAGGAATTTCAAAACCACTTTGGCATCATTCGTAGGGAGTACCACAGCTTCATCCTACTTCGATACATAGTCCACAGCTAACAGGATGTATAGATTGTTGTATAAAGGCGGAAAAGGTCCCATAAAGTCCATCCCCCATACATCAAAAATTTCAACATCCAAGATTATGTTGAGCGGCATCTCATTCCTTTTTGAAATATTCCCCACCCTTTGACATCTATCACAACTTTTTACAAACTGGTGGGCATCCTTGAATATAGTTGGCCAGTAAAATCCTTCCTGAAGCACCTTTGTCGTTGTTCGCTCACTTCCATAGTGTCCCCCAATGCAGATGTGTGGCATGCATGCAAGATGTTATGCACTTCACTGTAGGGTACGGATCGATGAATCATCTTATCCACACATTGTCTGAAAATATAGGGCTCATCCCACATGTGCCACTTGACATCATGTAAAAATTTCTTTTTGTATTGACGTTTCAAATCAAGGGGAAGGATCTTGCTCACCAAGTAATTAGAAAAATCCGTATACCATGGAAATTCAGAATTTACTGCAAATAACGGTTCATCCAAAAATGACTCGTTGATCAAACATTTATCTGCTCTGTCCTTGTCTGGATTTTCCAACCTCGAAAGATGATCAGCTACTTGATTTTCTGTTCCCTTCCTATCCTTGATTTCCAAATCAAACTCTTGAAGGAGTAGAATCCATCGAATAAGTCTAGGCTTTGCACCTTTCTTAAAAATTAGATACCAAATCACCGAGTGGTCCATGTATACCACAACCTTTGTTCCTATCAAATATGCTTGAAATTTATCAAAGGCCTACAGGATCACAAGTAACTCCTTCTCGGTAGTTGTGTAGTTCAATTGGGCATCCATGAGGGTTTTACTTGCATAGTATATGGCATGAAAGATCTTGTCTCGACGTTATCCCAAAACAGCCCCTACCGCATAATCGCTAGCATCACACATCAACTCAAATGGCATCGTCCAATCCGGTGATACGATCACGAAAGTTGTTGTTAACTTCTTCTTCAACTGTTCAAAAGCTATCAGACACTCTTCATCAAATCTAAAAATTGCCTCTTTCTCTAATAGACTGCATAGTGGTTTTGCAATCTTCGATAAATCGGCGGTAGAATCTGGCATGCCCGAGGAAACTACAAATTCCTTTAACTGAGGTCGGAGGTGGAAGATTTTCAATAGTTTCCAACTTTGCCCGGTCTACTTCCAACCCTTTCACAGAGAATTTGTGCCCAAGGATGATTCCTTCTTCGACCATAACATGGCATTTTTCCTAGTTCAGCATATTATTGGTTTCCTCACAGTGTTTTAATACCATAACCAGATTCTCAAGACAACTATCAAAGTTTTTCCCATAAACTGAAAAGTCATCCATGAAAGCTTCAACATTGCGCTCCACCATGTCTAAAAATATAGCCATCATACATCTCTGGAAGGTTACCAATGCATTACACAACCCGAATGACACCCTCCTAAAAGCAAAGGTGGTATATGGGCATGTGAATGTAGTCTTCTCTTGATTTTCAGGAGCAATAACAATCTGATTATACCCCGAGTACCTGTCCAATAGGTAATAATACTCATGCCCGGCCAACAGGTCAAACATCTAATCGATGAAAGGTAGAGGAAAGTGGTCCTTCCGGGTTTCCTTGTTAAACTTCCTATAATCCATGTATACTCTCCAGCCGGTCGCTGTCCTCGTCGGTATCAATTCATTATCATCGTTAGTCACAACAGTCATTCCACCTTTCTTCGGGACACACTGAACTGGTCTCACTCATGAACTGTCTGAGATAGGGTAGATTATCCCAGCATCCAACCATTTCAGAATCTCTTTCTTCACAACCTCTTTCATGATTAGATTGAGCCTTCTTTGCTTTTACACTATCGGTTTTCCATCCTCTTCCAAGAGTATCTTGTGCATAAAGAATGAAGGGCTTATTCCCTTGATGTCAATAATTGTCCATCCTATTGCAGACTTGTACTCTCGAAGAACCCTCAACAACTTACTTTCCTACAAATCGTTAAGTGTAAATGCAATAATAACAAGTAAAGTATCAGAATTGCCCAAAAACGCATACCTAAGGTGTTTAGGAAGAGGTATTAGCTTAAGAGTGGGTGGTTCCTCAAGTGAAGGTTTCATTCGTGTTGATGTTTTCTCTTCCGTATGTAATGGCTCGAATGGCACCTTGAATCTACTCACTCTAGGCAATGCATCCAACATATGCAAATAGTCCACAAATTCCAGATCATCCAAGTTAGCATCCCCAATCAAAGTGTTTTCCAACGGATCCCTGTCCAAACCTCTAATCATCCAAACCTCTAATCAAGTCTTCATTAACCATCTTTTCGATCACATCCATTCTGAAACACTTTTCCTCATCTGTAGGGAATCTCGTGGCTTTGAACACATTAAACTTCACCTCTTGGTTTTTTACTCTCATCGTTAATTCTCCTTTTTGAACATCAATGAGAGTCCTTTCAGTAGCCAAGAATGGCCTCCCTAAGATAATAGGAATGTTCTTGTCTTCTTCATAATCCAGAATAATGAAATCTGCTGGAAATATAAATTTATCAACCTTTACTAGAATATCTTCAACAATCCCTCACGGATAAGTAACTGATCTATCCGCCAACTGTAGTGAGATGTTTGTAGGTTTCGGTGCCGACAAACCCAACTGAGTGTACATAGATAATGGCATGAGATTCACACTCGCACCCAAATCACACAAACATCTGTTGAATGCCATGTTCCCAATTGTGGAAGGAATGATGAAACTCCCCGAATCCTTCAACTTCAAAGGCAACTTCCTTTGCAATACAGCACTACATTCCTCCGTCAATGCAATAGTCTCATTATCTTCTAACTTTTTCTTCCTCGACAAAATACCCTTCATAAACTTTGCATAGCTCAGCATCTGTTCTAGGGCTTCTGCGAATGGAATGTTAATCTGTAATTTCTTAAAGATTTCCAAAAACTTTGAGAACTATTTTTCTAACTTCTGCTTTTGAATTCTCTGCTGAAACGGTGGTGGAGGATAGACAATTGGTTCAACATCTGCCTGATTCTTCTTCACTTTCCTGTCTTCACCCTGTTTCTCTTCAACTAACTTTTTTTCACTTTCCTTGATATCTTTCTTTGGCAAATTTTTTGCACTTTGCCCCTCAAGATGTTTTCCACTTCGTAACGTGATTGCTTGACACTGTTCATGATTTCCCCTTGGACTCTTCTCAGTGTCACTCGGTAAAGTCCCTTGAGGTCTGTTATTGAATGCTAACACAAGCTATCCCATCTGATTTTCCAAGTTCTTAATCGCCGCCGCTTATGTTTTCATAGCTTCCTCATAATCAGATATGTATTTCAACAACAACTCTTCCAAATCTGATTTTTTCTCTTGATGTGGAGCTGACTGTTGATGCTGATTTTGGAAATCGGGGGGATTAGATGGTTATGGAGCTTGCTGATTTTGACTGTTACTACATGAAAAGTTTGGATGGTTCCTTGACCCTGGGTTATAGGTATTTTGATACGGATTCGGAGGTATTCTGTTATAGCTACCTACAGATTGAACTGCTGCAGGATTGATGGCACACTGCTCTGTCAGATGTTCCTCCGCACACAATTATAAGATGTGATTAACCCTGGAGGTATTCCCGCAGTGTGAACGGAAACAAATGTAGTCTAACTATGTCATCAGATACCCCATTGTATTTAAAGGTATCATAAATCTCCATAAAGCTAACCAGGTGCTCATTTGGGTCATCATTAGCTAATCCCCCCCAAACTGTACTGAATTATGTATCATCTGAATCGTTCCAGGCTTGATTTCAAAATGGTTTGTAACTATTACAGGCTTGGTAATGCTAGACTAAATTTTAGTAACCCTGGGAGTAGCATAGTCCCTAAGTGCTTTCTGATCCTCTGTAGCCATACTTTCTTGCTTATCAAAATTCTCTCTAGTTTCCTTAATCCGCTTCCTAAGCCTCTGAAACCTTCTTTCGATGTCGTCCTCGTAAGGAAGCAAATCTAGTTTCTTTGACCGAGTTTGCATGCACTAAGTAAGAGAACCTGAAACAAGAAATAACAAAAAGAAAAAGAAAAAAATATGCTTAACTAAAATTGATCTAATTAAACTAATATTGAAAGTAATAAAATCAATAACTAGTGTCCGGCAACGGTGCCAAAAACTTGTTAGGTATAATCCAATTACGCACAGCACGCAAGTATACGTGATCAACAAGTAATATAATGATAAGTTGAGTATTGTTCCCAAAGATACAAGAATTAATTTTAATCTAACAATTACTAGCTTTGTATTATTTCAATTTTATTAAACTAACCGAATTAATAATTGAAAATAATAAAAAACTAATAAATAAAAATCAAATTAATGCAACAAATTACCACAAATTTTAATCAGATAATGGAGAATTAAGCCTACAACTTCACTTTATGTTTCACTCAGACTATCACACTTCTTTTCAATTCTTCATTAATCAAGAACACGAAAGTAGAATTAGTCATCTCTCAATGCACTAAAACCATATCAACTTAAATCCACAGATGATAGAATTAAGCCAAACACCCTAATTAACTAATTCACTATATCTCTATGTGAATTAAAATTAAAGAAGGTTTAAATTCCAAGTTGTTACACGATTACATGCGATGTTAGGTATATCTATATCCTAAACATACATTATGAATTCCATCAAAACGCAAAAATCACAAACACATGCTATTATGACTAAGTCTAAACTCATATCTCATCTCTCGAATCCATACAAGTCCACATAGAATTGGTGATCAAGCAATTTATAAATTATACACGAATCATAATAGATGAACTGAAAAATAGCTTTTTAGAATTGAAATCAAAGCATGATAATCCTTGTTCCACTTAAAGATCCATTATAAGCTTAATAAGATAATTAGTTCATAATTAATGAATTAAACACTGAATAGATTAAAGAATAAATCATCCCAATTACAGAAACTGAAATAAAAGAACAAGAATATTATAGAACCACCTTTCTCCTCACTCAATTCTCCAATCTTCATGCTTCTTACTCCTTAGCTCCGTTCCTCCAAGATCTTCTCAAATTAGTGCTTCAAAGTTGAAATTCGTGATTGATTGATTGTATGATTAATTGTCAAAATGGAATAGCTTTTGTCTCTGAAATTGTAGCTAAAAACGTCTTCTGTCCAGTCCCAATTGAAGCCAAATTCATTCAGTCCATGCCACAGCAGTAGTAGAATTGCAACAAACTCATATTCTTATCCGCGTACCCCCACCCCGACGGGCTAATTTAACTTGAGAACCCCTGCCCCTGCGGGGTACTAAGCTTCTGCCACGTGTCCGCCCTGCCCTGGCGGGGTACTATACTGCACTCTGCTGTTTTCTGCTATATTGATGCACTTCTTTGCCATATCGCCACCATCTTCGCCTTAGCTAACACACACTAACCCTACACAAAAACACTTACAAAACATAGAAAACGATACTAAAACAGATAGATTACACACCGTTTAAGTCCAAATAGGAACCCAATTCGTAGGTATGAAACCCACTCATCAAAGTCATTCTCCCGCTCTTTGTTAGTTCACCTGCCACCAGAAGTTCGCTTCGCCCTTCATCATGTAGGTAGCGTATCTAGTCTTTTGGTCGTTCCCCACACGAGCGATGACGAATGCCTATTCCATCTCCTTGATCCAAATTTGTGCCTCGATAGAATCGGTAGTTCCCTTAAATTCTAGAGGTCTTACACTCTTAAAATCTTTAAATTTGGTTACAGGAACTACTTGGGGGTTGGTACACACGAGTTCATTTTTTCTTCCTTGAAGGACTTCTCCTAATAAGTCGACTAACTGTTGGATAGAGATTACTTGATCCATCTCATTATTGACCAATTCTTCTGGCGTTGGTAGTCTTAGCCTGGATGGAATTTTCTAAAATAATAACTTCATATTATTATCTTATAATATTCTTTAAATATTTAATTTTTAATGCTATAATTAGATAACACGTTTAAATAAAAACATTTATATTCATATGCCAAAATCAATACATAATTTAAGATTGTCTCCTAGCATACTTCTATAAATGCTAGCATATATCCCCTATTATATCAAAAGGTGGGGAATACTAACATACTACCCATTTAACAGAACATGGGGTTTACATCAATTATCCCGCATCTTACACAAAAGATGGGATTTACACAACAATACACAAATATAACTATTATTACTAGACTCATACACATAGATCTAAACCAAACATCCCGCGCTTTACTGCGCTCTTGTATTCTATCTACCCCATGTGGGCCATTATATCTCTACTCAAGTATAACGGGTTTATCCTTGCTCTGTCGGATAATGGTATACGCCATCGATCCATCTTTCTATAGTTGTGCGAAATGCATAGCCCATCTTGTTCATTTTCCTCTTCTTACACCTTATGTCATCTTCTAAGTCTTGGGCTCTATCACGAGCATCCTCCCACTTCTCCTCAAAATGGATCATATCCGTATTTTCTAACTCAAGCTGTGTCCTAAGGGCCTTTTTCCTAGTCCTCCCGCTCAACTCCCTCTGCTTAGATTATTCTAACTTTCCTATCAGCTCCACGTTTCTGGACAACAAATGGTGAACAAAGGTTCCTAGATGTGTCCCTGCTTCCTTGAAATATGCAATTTCTACCTCCATCTCTTGCATCTTAATCTACCTATCATGTACCTCGGTCTTTAATTCCTGCATCTGAGCCTGCCTCTCTAGAGCCTCTGATTCTAGTTTCTCAACCCTACTCCCTAACTCTAAGATTTGCTCCTCGTAATTACCCAGCATATGATCCTCGAATGTGTTCCCATCATGTGGAACCCCATCAGAGTCTTCCTCAGGTTCATCCTCTATTGGCTCTTCTTTCGGGTCAAACTCTATTTCTTCTTCCTCTTCATCTTCAACAAGAGCCACTGCCAAAATGGGCTCAGCTATCAGAGGTGCTTCATACACCACGTGTATGTCACATGGCTCCTCCTCTACAGTCCCATTAGGTTCTCCTAGCTCAGGCATATTACAACCACAAAACAAATAAGCAACAACTTCATTAGTATATTACAATATAAATTCATTGTATTGAATGAAAATATATTTTACAATGCTACTAACTCTACTAAGAAAACTCTACATGAGTTTTATCTTCTTCTATTCTCCTAAATTCTTTCTAAGGTTATAGTTTAAGGATTTTCGCTCCTAAGGTTTACAACCTAATGCTTTGATACCAACCTGTGACGCCCTCAAATTTAAATACATGTACCCTGAATCTGGTGCTTCACGTTCTAATATATCAATAACTTAAACAACGGAATAATAGAACAATTTACATTGATGAAACATAAATATTCTCATCCCAAATCTCGTAACCATTACTATTACATAACAGGATCTAAACATAACTTAATACATATCCTTAATGAAGTCTTAATTCAACATAATAATAAATCTTCTAACATAGAAGAACAAAGTTACGCAGTAACCTTGTCTTTATCCTTATCTAAGGGTCCACACTATTTTGCATTTACTGAAATGTTTAAGGAAAGCAAGAATGAGTAACAAATTTACCCAACAAGTAGTATAACAATAAGTGTGAACATGTTTAATTATATAAATCAAGTAATCTTAAAGGTATAAAGGTAAAGGATAGCTAGGGAATTCATAAAATAATGTTACAAATAAAGAAGTATTAATAGTTCCAAATCTGCCCTTTGAATTGTCAATAATGAGTCATTATAGACCGAAATATTATCAATAGAATTTAAAGGTTTCAACATTTTCCAATAGATAAGATTTTAATATTGAGCAGTCACTATGGACCAAGAACTCCTGCTAGAATTAACAGTATTTTACTGATAATCCAATAAAAACATGTACAATAGGTGATCAGTCCATAGTACCGTACGTTATGCATAACATTTAAATATGTTATTCACGAGTGTGTTGATATATATATATATATATATATATATATATATATATATATATATATATATATATATATATATATATATATATACCTTCTTAAAGTGTTGTTCATCTCCGTAGTTTATAAGAGCCCGCACCAAGGCAATTTGTTTGGATATCTTACTAAATCATAGACATTGGCCTAGCCGAACAAATGACTTAGACACCTTTCTTAATGCATTTGAGAACAATTTATAAGTCCAATATTTGCAACTTGTTTCAAAGAATATAATTGTGATTTAAATCAAGCTTTAGAGTATGAATAATAATTTTCATGAACTTATAATACAAGAATCATTCTAGCAATTATTTACTCGTACGATCAATAAGAGTACAAGTTTAGGTACTTGCCTGAGTCGTTAACTAATTCCGACCTTGATGCCTTATCTTGTGAATAACCTATTGTTATTATAACGGTTAATCTCTATCAACCCATAATATAATCTCAATCGATCTAATTCACTAACCTTAGATAACTAAGACTCCACAAAACAATTCATCTTATTAATTGTTGTTTTATCTCTTTGTCTTCATATTCATTTCATAAGGAAGTATTTTGTTATCTTAATTATTCACTTAAGGTTCACACCTTATTCTTACTTCGTTTATTGTCCTTTAAGTAATTTCCTTAATTACTCTTCATACTTTAATTAACCCGTTATTACTTTGGTTTAGGGATATCTCTTTATATCATTCAAATTATTAATGTCTCACTTGACCACATTTAAATAATCTTCCAATCATTTAATTGTTTACCATTATCATTCCATAGTTAAAGTAACTATTACTTTTAATATCACTTTAATTGTTCACAATTAAAATGTTACTTAATGTCATCTTAATTGTTTATACTTCATTCATTTTACAAGTAGAAATAGTCTTTATTGCTATTGAAATTTATTATTTATTAAACTACATTATTATTCACAAAGCTTATAATTAAATAACTACTATTTTAATTGATTATTAACTCCATAATTAAAATCATCTTTAGTTTTAATTGTTTGATAATCTTTTAATTATGATTTATTTATTAAAAAAATTATATTTTGACTTGGTTTGACCCGACTCGGTTCACTATCACCCGATTCACCATGACCCAAGGGGCCCGGCACACGGCGCGCCGGTTCAAGCCTATGGGCAGCGCAGGTCGCGCTACCCCTGTAGAATTCCTGGTTCGACCCTAGCGCAGGGCGCGTCAGGTTTTGTTCTCGGGCAGCGTGGCGTGCACTACCCTAATAAAGTTTCTCATTTGGTGCTGGCGTGGGGCGCACCGAATTTTGTTCGCAGGTGGCACGGGGCTCACCAGCCTAGCAGATTTCCTAAGCTTGAAGTTTTTAAACATTTTAATTTCCTACCTCTTGACTCAATCTTTCATAACTTTTGCCTTATACGTTAAAATAAGTTCAAACCACTTCCATTATTTTGTAAACTTACATATCTTCACTACTTTATTTCTTAAATTAATTTCCAAATTATTTAGTTAATCGAATTCATCAATTTTCCAAGCTAGGGTTCACACTTGGACATGTTTCATTAAACGTCTTGCTATGAGTTCGATTTCAGTCTGAATCCGACGATTCCACTTGGGGTATATTCGTATTTCATAGATGTTCAACACAACATTTTAGGATCATAAATATGGCTTACACATTTTATGACATTTAGTACCAAATTTCAAACTTTCAAACATTTAAATCTAGATTTCATGCTTACATGCTTTATTCATGTTTCATAGGTTCTATAATCACATACAAGACATATATATCACATATTCTCCTTCCAATACCCATCCATATACCTTCATATCCATCATGATCCCACAACACAATAAACCTCCCACAACCAAGCATGCATTTCCTACTTATATTTACATATAATGTGACGCCCCCAAATCCAAGTCCTCTAACCTCAGATTCGATGCTCACGATTTATCATCATCATAAGCATTCTATAAACTATTACGGAATAATAAACATACATTAATCATTATAATAAAGTTTCATAAGATAGTCCCAAGGTCTTCTTAACCTTAACTTAAACACACACTTACTATTACAAAAGGTTTACATAAATACTTCGATCAGATAATATAATAATTAACATTCATTCTAAACTATTCTTGGACCTTGCCCTTGCCTTTGTCTTTCGTATTCGATCCTTCGGGCTTAACTGAAATAATTGTCATGATATAAAAAGGGTAAGCAACTAATTTGCTTAGAAAGTTTATATATAAAGGAGATATATCTTGATTGGAAAGAAGTTTCGCTTTTAATGCTCAAAATAGTATAACGTTGTGAAGGAACATGAATTAATCGTCAACAGTTGAATATTCGAATAATTGAATAACAAGTACTGAGTGGTTTGAAATAATCATGAATATTTGCCAAGGTTTTCAGCATTTAAACTAGGCCTCTTAATAAGTTTTGGTACTCAAGGGGATCAGCTTTTCATACCCCATGATTTATGCATAAACACATAATAATCCAGCATCGATATCATGCCTTAATTCAATTCGTCCTTTTCTCAGTCAAGAGTTCTTATCACAACAATTTAATAAGAATAGCTTTTTAAAACACATTTGATTTAGCAAATTTAAACATGCTTGATCTAGCTGATATAATTAGCATAGATCTATCTCATAAATAGTTCATGAATGAAGAACTTTTAATCTAATTCGCAGTTCAATAATAATAGAACAGGAATTAAAGTGCACCAAATACGAATCCCAATAATCAATATAGATGTGAATAATCATCAATAATTATTTACTAACATACTTTGAAAATAATAACTCGAGTTTGAGTTAGGGAACTTGTGTGATGCCCCCAAAACAGGTATACATCACCCATTCTGAGTCGTCAGATACATGGTACAGAATACAACTACAAACTTAATTATACAACTGTCGTGTAAAATACGACAAAACATAGCTGAGAGTTTAAACAAGAATATTATCTTCTAGACAATATCCACACTCAATGGAGTCCTCATTACAATTATTATCACACTATTTCATAGAATAGTGATGACTACTATGGCAACCATTTCGGACCGTCACTCCATTCCCCGACTAGTCTTAGCTATATTCTTATTTCCTGAAGAGAACAGTGAAAGAAAAGGGTGAGCTCAACTAGCCTAGTGAGAAATATTATGACTAAGATAATGCAGAATAAATTATCGTTAGCCTTCAACAGTATAACAACTGATAAAATACAATAGACAACAAGTTTTAGATCAACAACTGCAGCGGAATAAGCAATCCATTAAAAGAGTCAAGTAGAGCATGATATCTACTATCTTCTATGATTTAAAAGTTTATCATCAATTTTATCGCTAAGACTCAGCTTAATAAATAATCCACATCACTGAATTATCCATGCACTACGGGCCAAGGATATTCTTTAGTATCACGACCACGAATTATCTATGCACTACGGGCCAAGGATATTCATTAGTATCACGACCACGAAATATCCATGCACTACGAGATAAGGATATTCATGTTTTCACCAATGGTCATGAACATGCCAAACAACAATTCATCTTTGCACCCTTGGTCGAAGAGAACGCATGGTCATGATCATACCAACAACTGTTGCTGAGACTCAGCTCAATAAATAATCCACATCACTTGTAACATTACAGGTCATGATTATACCGAATAATTCCCGGTCATAATCATACCAATCAACAGTTCATCTTTGCACCTTTGGCCGAAGACGACTTTTATCACAATATAAGCATGAGGATGATGACAATGATATAAGAATTCAATTAAATGAAATCAAGGATAAATTTTAAAGATTTATAATTCAATTTATCCAGAATTCAATAATGTCCAAATTATCAACATGATATTACTTTGTGGAGTAAAATTCAAGAATAATATTGTACCAAAAATGATTTCGACCGAAAAAAAATCAATTTTTTATCATGAATAGTACTCCAGGTGAATAGCCAGTCACACACAGTGAAGTCTGCTTAATTTCAGGTCATGTGTAATGGACTTATATTAGTTTAGCATGCATGTTAATAATGTTAAGGCACAATATAAACTACAATAACAGATTGTCATGCGTTGTTATATACAGTGTAAAAGAATTTAAGTGATTACTTGAATAAGTTATGTAATGAACCAAATGTGATGTTTTCAAAAGTTAAATATAAATGATAAGGTTTATATATAGTGTGATTTCAGAATCGTTAAGGTGTTAACCAACGTGGTTAGGTGTGAGGATAGGGTTATGACCTAAATGGTGGTTTAATACCCATAGTGTTAATATTCATACAACTAATTGTTGTTGCGATTGTAATGATGTATGTAGGGTAATTGGAGATTATTTTACACTTGTGTAGCTTACAAACAAGACGAGTTCTCTAACTCTACTTTCATAATTGTGCAAGTTTCTAAACTTTAACTCTTACATTGAGCAAGCTTTCTAACTTCATTCTTTTATTAATGAATGCAAGTTCCTAAATTCTATTAAGCAATATTATTGATTCTATTCTTATATACGATTGATTAAGCTCTTGTAATCTAATTCGTTACATCGAGCAAATTTCACTTTTCTAATTATTATACAAAGCATACATTGTTCTAATACGTCGATTCAAATGAGATTGTTCTAACTCTTTTGAACATAGTACTTTGCATGTGTATCATTTTTATTCAGTTATATATTGTTAATATCCGATCTTTGACTTTGATAGCCTTGTTCAGTTATACATTCTTGTATCAAACCCTTATTGATGGGAATTGAATAAGTGTTCTAAAATTCTAGAAACACTGATAAGCTAGTTCCAAACTAAACTTTTTTTAGTGCGAAAATTCTAAATTCAAACTAAGACGAACAACCCTAACATAGGGGATTTTGTACGTGTAACATTTAGATGTTTGTGCACAATACATGGTACAAAGGGCTGATCCCCCTAAGTACGTTAAGAAGAGTCTGTATAGTCTAACTGACTGTTAAGTTTAAGGTAATAATACCTATATAACATGGACATAGTTCGTGGTCGTAAGACCCTCAGATATTAAAGTTCGAACTTGTTTTCTATTTCTGAGTCGTAGAACAAGTTCATTATTGTTCAGTATTTATTGTTCATTCTCATGTTGTTATTACTACTCTTTATATCAGTGAGCAATTGTTTGCTCACTCTTGCAATTAACACTGCAGCTAAAGTGGAGAAAGTCGATGAGCTATCTACTAGCAAAGGAAAGGGCAAGATATCCAAGTATTGAAGAATTAGTTAAAGTTTATTTTAATGCATGAAGTTATCAGACTTATTTTATTTTATAATGTATTCCGCAAACTGATGTAATAATTTAATGTTAGATTACCTGGGATTGTTTATGAGATGATGTAACCCATAAATGGGAAAGATTATTGTTTAAGTTATTTAATGTTTTATCCTTTATTATGGGTAGTTAGATGTAATTATTTTTGATTGTGAGCACCAAATTCGGTGGAAATAAAGTACCCGAATTTGGGGGTGTCACAGGTATGATCATGACCATTGGTGAACACACGACTATCCTCGGCCCGTAGTGCATGGATAATTCGTGGTCGTGATACTAATGAATATCCTTGGCCTGTAGTGTAGGGATGATTCGATGATGTGTTTTATTTATTGAGCTGGGTCTCAACAATAAAGTTGATGATAAACTTTTTAAATCATAGAAGATTGTAGATATCATGCTCTACTTAACTTTTCTAATAGATTGCTCGTTCCGCTGCAGTTAAACTTGTTGTTTATTATTAGTTTAACACTGTTGAAGGCTAACGATAATTTATTCTGCATTATCTTAGTCATAATATTTTTTACTGGGCTAGTTGAGCTCACTCTTTTGCTTTCATTGTTCTCTTCAGGAAATGAGAACGTAGCCGGGACTAGTCGGGAAACAGAGTGACTGTCCAAGATGGTGGCTATAGTAGTCCTCACTATTTTATGAAATAGTGTGATAATAAATATAATGAGAACTTCATTTGAGTTTGAATACTGTCTATGAGACAATATTCGTGTAAAAACTCTAAGCTACGCTTTCGTCGTATTGTATAAAAGAAGTTTGTATTTGATTTATGTACCATGTATTTGGCGACTCATAATGGGTGATGTATACCTATTTTGGGAGCGTCACATATAATATGTGATAAACCCATAGTTTTAAGCAATGCTTTTAGAATAATGATGATGATCATTCTAATGAGATCTAAATTCTTAGAAATCTTAAAACTAAAATAGTTCTCAATTGTTGGATTATTAATTGGGGATTAGTGAATCCGAAAAGATTAGTACATACGTTGCTTGCTCATTGGATGAGGATAGTTGATCTCATGGTCATTTGGGTGGAGACACTAAAGCAAGTATGTAAGTATTTATTAGATAATAAGTTCACCGAAAGTGGCTCGCTAAGGAATACCTAATGGAGTTTTACTTTCCTGTCAATAGAAATTAATTCCTGTAGTGATAGTAGTACAAGTGATCCTTGGACTTGAGATCATCATAGTATCTTGTGTATGATGAGTTATACTTTGACTTATTCCTTAAGACCCTTAGGGTATATCAAAGGGTATGCTTGGGTATAATAAGTTGTACATGGAGATAATGTATGATCAATAAAGAATTTATTACTTCTAGTAAAAGAAGAGAAATGTTCTATGTGATTCGATAAATGACAACTCAGTAGTCCTTTGCCAAGGCAGAATGAAATTAGAAAGGAGTTTCTAATTTGCATTATTTAGAGTTGTGCATTTAAAGATCGAAATACATATAATTAAATAAAATAAAACTTGACAGCAATTACATGTCTTATATTTAATTGAGACATTGTATGGTGGAAGGATTGAATTGTACGGTAACTATTTACTCAAAGGTTCTTTTATGATTAATGTTGAAATCTATATTATCTAAAAAGTCGTTAATCGCTAGGGAGGCTTATCCCTATTGTAGAATAAATATTATTTATTTAAATAAATTAATAGTTTAATTTATTTATTTAAATAAGATTAAAATTGTTCTAATTGATTTATTAACAACCGATTTAATATGGAGAACCTAAAGGGTCACACCATAAAAGGAAGAATAATTATTTAAGAATCAAATGGCATAATCGTAATAATAAGTTAAGTATATTTAATTTAATCTATGGTGATAAAATAAATTAAATAACTTAATATTTATTATTTAATATTTTGAAAATATTAAATATAAATTAATAAGAGGAGTCTTATTTTTATTACTACTATTATTATTATTATTTAATTCTTAAAGAAGTTTGAAAATTAACTAATAAAAGTACTCTCATATATCCTAATAAGATTAGGAAGTTAATTAATTAAAAGAGTTAAATTAATTATTTCTAATAAGATTATGAGCCTAATTAATTAAAGAATTTTAATTAATTAAAATAAAACCTAATTCTTTAATTGTTAAGGAGGGTTGCCTACATCAATAAATAAGAGGAGTCTTATTATGGGTGTGAGTTATTGACGCTTACACAACAGACGTAATTCCAAGAGTTAGGAGAGTACACTTTTTCTATGAGAGAAAGAAAAACTAGGGTTATGCCAAATACCCATCTTTTTGAATCTTTCTTCTTCTTTGGTGGATCACCTCTAGAGGCCAAACACTTGGGTGGCTAACATTGATCAAAGGAAGGAACCAAACTCGGTAAATTCAAGTTAAACGTGAAAAGATTTGGTGGTAAACTTGTACCTGAGGAAGCTCGAATCTTCAAGGGTATAATTCTTGTTCTTCTTCTTTTCGTTTAATTAATAATTGTGCATAAAGGATTATCCGGATATATGGTTTGTAAAATTTTAAAACTCTTATTTTACCACGTTTTCGCTTATTTTGTGCAATTTGATTGCGTTCATGAATCTTACAAACCTAACATTTAAATCTCTATAATTTGATTTTTAACTAGTGGTAATTAGTATTAGTTTAATTAAATAATTTAATTCAAAATCTTTAATGGATTGTTTAAATAAAATTAGTTTGGTTAAGAGTTAGCACTTGGTAAATTTTATTAATAATTTCTCGTGGGAACGAGACTCTACTTTCACTTTATTACTTGTTGACCACGTATACTTGTGTGTTGTGTGTAACTAGATTTTACTCAATAAGTCCCCTCTATACGGATTCAACAACGACCTAGTTCGAGTAGCAGGTGTCATCGAATTGTCAGTCATCCTCGGGACAGCTCCTCGACAAGTGGAAGTGATCTGCAGATTTTTCGTGGTACATGTGGATTCACTGTATAATATCATACTCAAGAGACCGACATTGATGGCTCTACAGGCGATGACCTCCATACCCCATTTCAAAATAAAGTTCTCCACACCAAACGGTGTCGGTGAAGTCGCTAGGGATCTTGACTTAGCAAGGAGATGTTATCAGAATGCTTTAGTCTCTTCAGAAGTATGGGACAACAAGCAAAGGGATCAAACTAAGGAGGTTCAAGGTTGGAATGTTGAGGCCAGGAACTTACCGGCTTCGAGTAATGAATGGTACAAAAGTTAAAGACACTTAACATGCTAGGAGGCTTAGGGAAAATTATCAAGTTGTTTTCTTTTATGACTGTAAATTTTTTAAGTTATTAATGGGAATGAGCATTCAATTTTGCCAAAAGATAGTTTTTGTCCATAGTTGATGGAATAAAGTCGGATGACGTTATAAGGTCAAATTGAAGCTTCCTATAGGGGTCGGGAAGGCTATTATGATATGACAAAGGGTAACATCCTTCGGGACAGACCAATGTCCTCCCGAACAGATAACATCCTTTCGAACTAATAACATCCTTCATGACGGATCAAAATCCTCTTGAATGGATAACATCCTTAGAGACGGATCAACATTCTCTCGAACGGATAACATTCTTCGGGACGGATCAACGTCCTTTCGAATGGATAACATCCTTTGAGATGTATCAACATCCTTTCCAACTGATAACATCCTTCGGGACAGATCAACTTCCTCTCGAACAGATAACATCCTTCGGGACGGATCAACATCCTCTCGAGCGGATAACATCCTTCGAAACGGATCAGCGTCCTCTCGAACGGATAACATCATTCGGGACGGATCAACATCCTCTCGAACAGATAACATCATTCGGGATGGATCAATGTCCTCTCGAGCGGATAACATCCTTCGAGACGAATCAACGTCCTATTGAACGAATCAACATTCTCTTGAATAGATAACATACTTCGGGACGAATCAACGTCCTCTAGAACGGATAACATCCTTCGAGACAGATTAGCGTCCTCCCGAACGGATAACATCCTTCGGGACAGATCAACATCCTCCCGGACAGATAACATCCTTCAGAACGGATCAATGTCTTCCCGAACGGATAACATCTTCGGGACGGATCAGCTTCCTCCCGGACGGATAACATCCTTCGGGGCGGATCAGCGTTCTCCCGGATGGATAACATCCTTCGGGTCTGATCAATGTCCTCTCGAACAGATAATATCCTTTAGGACGGACCAACGTCCTCTCGAATGGGCGAACATCTATCGATTAAACGTTTTTTCATGACTAATTGATCTACTATCTTATTTTAAGTTCCTTATAAACAAGAGAGTGGGGGTGGGGGTGGGGGTGGGGGTGGGGGGGGGGATGGCAATGTTGGGGCGTGAATATTTAGGCCCGGATGATACGGTGGGTCATAGTCTACGTGAAGAAATTTTACCCTGCGTAGGAATCTGTTTTGGCAGTTGAGTATTTTAAGGAATCAAAAATTCTTAATAACATTTGATTTCCAGCTCCTAAAGAAAGAGTCGGGATACAATCCGATTTCCTTTGCTTAAAAAGATTGACTATAATCCCATTAAGGTATCTTACCTAATGAGGAATCCTATTCCTATACGGGGAAGGACTTGGAGAACAGCACTAAACATTAAGCCTCCATTGTTAAACTTTATTCAATCTGTACTTATTCTCACGCCGGAGCTATCTCGCGACGGCCCATGCCGTCAAGTTTCTCCGTGCGACTTCGTTTCTATGCAGGATTGAACTTACTAATGATAATTAAGGCGCGTGAACAAATCTTAACGTTAATAGTGTCATTAATTTTTGTATCTCATACAATGTGTTTCATCGCAGTTGCGTTTGTGTGTTTGATTTCGCAGCATAGAGCACAAACACAACATCTTACATAATTACTAAAGCAGATTCCTTCTTTTTCAAAAGAAGGCATCCGATTCGCACAAGATAAAACAGAAAACACTAATAATACAGGCACACGTCTAAAATTATTAATAGGACAATCAGCTAAAGTAGATTTGTTCTTAAAGAACTCAACATATGCTTGCTTCAGACCTATCTGGAATCCAATACTTGTTTTGTAGTCAGTGCCAATATTGACAGTCGCATTAACCTTGCAAGTTCTTATCGTGTATTACACCATAAGAAAACTGGTTATTTTTCATGTAATTTTTTGTCAGAAATAATTCAGTCGCAATTAAGTTCTTTTAGATCATTTTCTTTCTAATTGGGCCATTATAACACTACCGGAAAACTGAATGGCAAATTGGCCACGTAAAGGACTCAATTGAAATTTTTACAATTTAAAGGGTCAAATTGAAATTGGGTGACAACTTAGAGGGATACTTTTGTAATTCATGCTACAACAGACAGAAGAAATAAACAACCTACAAGAAAACTTAATCGATTCACAGTTGAACATTAGGATATGGTGTACAAACACAACATACCTATATGCATACATAAATACATACATATATTAAGAGGTTTCAAATTTATTTAAAATATGGCAGAGAAACATCATTATTTGACCAATATGCATGCCATTAGTTGGCATGATTGACCAGAAGGCATGAAACTACCTATGCATTAGGAGGAAATCACGAAAGAGAAACCAAAATCCTTTCCACACTTGTTTTAATAGAACAAACATAAAAATAAAGAAGCTGCAGCCAATGAGACACACAGTTATTGCAAGGCCTAATGAATGCGCTAACACGACATATGTCCCGGTGACAAAAGTGAGCATCATTGCCCCAATCGCTATAATATTGAGCTGTGCAGCATGAGTGTAGATTGTGATAAGTTCTTCAATCTCATCCAAATCGGCTGCAAGGAAGTACATAAGCAAAGAAGCAATTGAACAGAGGAGGCCAATTGTATCAGTCACCATAAATGCCATAAAAGCATGCTTTCTTACAAGAATTGCCAACCCTTCGTTTGGTCCTTCATTTCCATCGTAGCCTCCTGGCAAGGTGAATCCAGCTGCGAAGGTTACTGTTGTTACGAGTGCCGCCACAATCATGTGTGTGTCGGCCGTTTTCCTTACTCTTTCTATTTCCTCATTCGACTTAATATGATCATCCACCTTCATTTTTAATTTTTCGTCTCTAATTGCCTTCAAGAATCTTTGGGTTCGATCAGAACCATCATCATTACGTGTTTCTTCAGAGATCAACTGCATGTGTTACTTTTTGATCAATAAATCTAACTCAAATCAATTTTCTTTTGTTAATTACAAAACAAGTTCACCATCCTATGTGAAGCACAACATGTGTGTATATTAAAGTTTTTTTGATTAATTATTAAGAAAATCAATTAAATATACTGGTGTAAATATATATAATCCGAGATAATTATTACATATATTACTAGATGCTATTTAGGGTAATTGATTGAATTTTACCGTTTAGGTTTTTATCGGTCAATTATTCAAGTTAGCAATTGAATGTAGTGTAGATTTAAGGTAAGTATTTCATAGTGATTAAGAATAGTGTGATGTGATCTTTAGGTGTCATGTTCCATTATCACACATGTGTGAGTTTGTTTCTTTATGTGAAGCGTGTTTCTTCTTTTATTTGGAATGTAATTGTGAAAGTGTCAACGAATTTCAATTGAACCCTTGGTAAAAATCTGAATTGAGTCTTCTAAGTGGTCACTTTGATTCAACTGACTCATAAAATTAACTTTGACTCAATTGAGATTTTTGTCATGAAGAACTTAATTGACTCAAATTGGTCATCAAAAGGACTCAATTGGGTGACAACTTAAAGTTGGGTGACAATTTGAAGGGTCACACATGTAATTTAACATTTATTTAAAACTTGATTGATTACCGATATTGAAATGGTGATTATGTTCAAGAATACATGATGATTGTACTCCTCAGATTGGGGATTAAAAAAATTAAGGTAGGTAGTGGAATTATATATTAGTAATTATACTGTATTAGCAATTAATCTATTAGAAATTTGTTTGAAATATAAGTTTCAATTGAACTTAGGAATACAAGTTTTAATGTATTTTAATTTAACTAGTTTAGATATTAATTTAGTAAGAATCCAATATTACTATTCACTAAATTTATAGCTAATATTAATATATTTAGACTATGTTTGTTTGCAAGAATTACACTTGGGATATGACTATTAATCCCAATTGTCTTTGTTTGTTTTTAAATTTGAGATTGGGACTATTAGTCTTGAGATTATAAAATAGCTTAAGATGAGGGATTATTTAATATCATGTTCTACCTGGTATTATAATCCCTACCATTTGGAATTAAAAATTGCTAGACAAAATTAATCTCAATCTTTTTCTAAAATGATCATCATATCCTATAATTTCTTTTATTATTATTGATAACTTAAAACTTACTAGTACAAAGACTATATATTAAATTATTTTTTTGGAGAGGGTGGGGTTGGGGGTGGACAAGGTGGGGGGGGGGGTAGGGTATATATATAATAACTAAATATTATTTTTTTTGGGAGGGTGGGGGATAGAAGTGTATACATAATCATTGAATATTATTTTTTTTGGAGGTGAAGGGTGGGGTTGGGGTTGGGGTTGGGGTTGGGGCTAGGGGTGCGGGGGGGGGGGGTCGGGGTGGAGGATGAGCAAGTGTAGATGTATACATAATTAGTAAATATTATTTTTTTGAGGAGTGGAAGTATATACATAATTAATAAATATTATTTTGGAGGGGGGTAGAGGTATGGGTATAGGTTAGGGGTGGGGTAGGGGGTAGGGGGTAGGGGTAGGGATAGGGGTGAGGGGTAGGGGGTGGGTGTAGGAGTGGGGATGGGGATAGGGATAAGGGTATGTGTATAGGGTAGGGGTGGGGGTAGAGCGTAAGGGGTGGGGGTAGGGGTGGGCGTAGGGTTTAGGGGTTGGGGATAAGGTTTAGGGGTTGGGGTTGGGGTGGGGGTGGAGGTCGAGGTGGAGGTGGGTATGGTGGTGGAGGTGGGGGTGGGGTGGGGGTAGGGGATGGGGCAAGGGGTAGGGGTAAGGGAGGGGGGAGGGGTGGGGGTATGGTAGTGGTGGGTGTAGGGGGTAGGGGTAGGGGTAGGGAGTAGGGTAGGGTGGGTGAGGATGGGGAGTGGGTAGGGGGTTAGGGAGTGGGAGTGGGGTAAGGGGTTAAGGGATGTGAGTGATGTGAGGTAGGGTAAGAGTAAGGGTAAGGGTAAAGGTGGGAGTGTATACATAATCAGTAAATATTATTTTTTTGTAGTGGGATGGGGGTAAGGGTAGGGGGTGGGGATGTAGAGGTAGGGGGGATGGGGGTGTAAGAAGGTGGGGTGGCGTGGGGGGTAGGGGTAAGGTGGGGGTGGGTTAGGGGTAGGCGTAGGGGTAGGGTGGGGGTGGGGTGGGGTGGGGTGAGGGGGTAGGGCGTAGGGGGTTGACGTGGGGGTTTTACATAATGAATAAATATTATTTTTTTGGGTTTGGGGTTTGGGGTGGGGTGGGGTGGGGTGGGGTGGGTGTGGAGGTTGGGGCTCGGGGGATGCGGAGTAGGTGGTGGTGGTAGATTTTTTCCGATGATCATTGAATAATACAACCACTTATTTAAATGTTTCTAATTAATTGTTCATTATTTTTTGATGTATAAATAAGTTTAAAATATATTATTATTAGTAAGAGTATAATAGTCTAAACGATATTTTTTAATCCAATCTTTTAATTAATCTGGGAAAAAATAAACATAATATGGGATTATTTTAAGTTATCCCATGAATAGTCCCATAAAAAATGAACACGTGGCTAGGACTATTTAATCATAAGATTAATAGCATTGGGATTATAATCTTTACAAACAAACATGACCTTAATTATTGGGTTACTCTTTGAATTCTATTAAAAAAAATTATTATTTTGAAAAGAAAGAAATCTTATTTCTAATAGGAGTATTTCTTTGGACCCGGAAGGATTGCTATTTTAAATAGAAATATTATTATCATATGCTAGAGTTCTACTTTGAATAGAATGCAAGACTTGTAGGTGCTTTATGCGCTTATGTTTTGTTGACGAAGTGTATTACAATCAAAAATCATATCCTCAAGAGTTAAAAGTTGAGAGAATGGTGTGAGTGAGTTTTGTATTTGTGTGATAAGAAAGCTTTTGTAGCTTTTATTTAGTGACAAAAAGTTGTATCCATTGAGATTATATATATGTGTGTGTGTTGAGATATCACGTGATAATAAAGTTTCATATCAAATATAAGGATAAAAATTAATAACATATATGCTTTAATAAATCATAAATTTAGAATATTAACGTTTTGGGTCAATATGACTTTAAAGTAACGTATATGTATAATTACGTAAGTTGATAAGATTTCAGGTTTTAATCAATATTTATTTAGTTAGGAGACTAATATATTAAGAAAAAATCATGGTAAATATTTAGGTTAAATTATTAAGTTTTAATGAATTTTAATGTAACTATGGAACTTATTTAGTAATGAAATTAATGACATAATAATGTTTTGGACGAGACCAAGTTTGTGTCTTGAATTTATATTAAAATTAAGTATATGTATGTCCCTCTTTGTTAGTATTCTTATTAATTTATAACTATTTTATAAATACTCTAATTCCTAAATAGTTTACAACCAAATTAAAACCCTAAATTTTAAAGAATTTAAAAAAGAGAAGTTGTCTATACAAGAAGAGAACATATATAATTAGGGATTATTACCATTATTCATTCTCAAGCAAAAGTAGTTTAAGAGAGAGACAAAGAAAAAAGACTAATCAAGCTAAGATTTTTCATAACCCTAAATTACTTTGTTCTTCATATATGTTCTCTTGGTGGATTACATTTGAAGTCCGGCATTGAGTAGTTTGAGTTTGATTTGTGAAATTGAAAGAACACGAAGGAAAGAAGACTTAAAACTTAAAGATCAAATTAAGAATTAATTTATCTTCATACGATATGATTTTAACATTTCTCAATTAATAATATCGCATAAATGTGATTTTTGAAATTATAGAAAAACTTTTAAATATAATTTTTGTCATGTTTTTCGTATTTTATATATATTAATATATTTATGTGTAATTATATTTTCTGTACTACCATAAACATATAGACACTTTAAACATTACTCCTCAATTGTACTACAACCCTAAAAGTTATTTTAATTATTTAATCGAGTCCACTAAAACTTTCCTCCTCCCCCCTTTAAAAGTGACCTTATCTCTCTTTCCCTCTCTTTTCCTAACACTAACATGGGAAACTGATTAAATTCAACGTGCACAAATTAAAGTGTATATAACATTATGCTCTATATTCCAAAATTATTGTCTTAAAAGACATTTGTATATAAAACGACGATTTTTATGTAAAACTTTTATTTTTACAAACATATGTTAACATATATTCAATCAAAAGTAATGACATGTTAAAACTTTGAGTCAGTTTATAGATCAAAAAAAAGAAATTTACCACTAATTTTGAGGCGAAAATGATATGCTGTAATTTAGGTTGAAAATAAAAGCTAGTATCCTTACTTGTTTAATTGTATTCCCGCCATCTTTGTTCACAGGAGTGTGGTGGTGGTGGTGGTGATTCCTGTTGAACTCCTCTTTATCCTCGGTATATTTTCTCATAATTTTGCGCGCATTGGAGTCCAGTTTGTTAAGCAAATGGAGTGGTGTGTTTCCATCAATATCTTTTTGAATCAGAAGGCTACTACCAAATATTTCTGGATATTGCTGTAACACAAATTCAATCGTCCTCGTTCCCGAACAAAACTCCGCCACAAAATGCAATACATTTCTACCACTTTTATCAATCATACAACAAGAATCTGGACAGGATTCTATTAGTTCTTTCAATGCCGTAAAATTGTCTTGAATTGCTGCTACATGCATAGGAGTTTTGTTACCAAATTTTTCTGCTCGGTACGCAACAGATTTGTCCACTTTTAGTAGATCCTTTAGAATTTCAGCACTTGAGTCGGATGCAGCGTAATGAAACGCCGTGCACCCATGTATGTCTGCTTCCTTTATCATAATTGGCTTCCTCCATAATAAATATTTTACACATTCTGAAAGAAATATATTTCAAAGCAAGAATAATAAGCAGTGACAGACCCACGATTTTAAGTGAGTGGGTGGGTCACAAATATTGTTAAAATAAAATAAAAATGTGATATGAACAAAACCCAAACTTAATTCCATATTAATTAACGTGAAAAATACACAAAGTATCCTAAAATAAAATATTTTATAAAAAAACTTAATTAAATTCAAATAAAATGAACATTTACAAAGTTATTTTCCAAGTCTTCGTCCCTTCAAAATATTGTATAATCGGTCACTACTCTTTAAACAGCGAACCAAAAACAAACCGACTATAGCGACGGTTTTTTCTGTCGTTATAGCATACAAAGCCGACGACATAATTATGACGACAGTTCGAAACGTTACTATAGCTCAAAAAATCGTCGCTATAGCCGACGACGGTTCCAAACGTTACTATAACTCAAAAAACCGTCGCTAAACCCCGCCCATCCCATCCACCCCCATCCCCACCCCCACCCCCACCCCCACCCCCACCCCACTCAAAAAAAATAATATTTACTAATTATGTATATACCCCCACCCCCCCTCTCCCCTCTCCCCTCTCCCCTCTCCCCTCTCCCCTCCCCCTCAAAAAAATAATATTTACTGATTATGTATATACCCCCACCCCGCTCACCCCACCCCGTCCCACCCGCACCCCTACCCCTATCCCTACCCCCACTCCACCCCACCCTACCCCCACCCACCCCGCCCACCCAACCCTAAAAAATAAATTAATATTAAGTGATTATGTATATACTCCCACCTCCACCTCCACCCCCACTCCTACTCCCCAAAAAAATATTCAGTGATTATGTTTACAATCCCGCCTCCACCCAAAAATAATAATATTCAGTTATTATATATACATTTTCCATCCCCACCCCCCAAATAAATATTCAGTGATTAATTGATTATATATACACCCCCGCCTCCCCACCACTAGCCCCACCCCCAACTCTCAACCCCCAAAAAATAAAATGCTTAGTGATTATGTATACATGATACTCCATATCTAATAATAATTTATTTAATTGTATCATAATAAAAATAAGTCTGATATACATTTTCCATCCCCACCCCCCAAATAAATATTCAGTGATTAATTGATTATATATACACCCCCGCCTCCCCACCACTAGCCCCACCCCCAACTCTCAACCCCCAAAAAATAAAATGCGTAGTGATTATGTATACATGATACTCCATATCTAATAATAATTTATTTAATTGTATCATAATAAAAATAAGTCTGAAATTTAAAATATGAACTGACCTATATTTGAACCATAATTATATGATTCTAACCCACACAATTCATAATAAAAAAATTAATAAAATTTTAATTCTTAAATAAAATTATAACCATATTTTATAAATTAAAATTAACCCATAACCCATAACCCATAACCCATAACTATATTTTACTCTAATAGAATCTGCAACTCTTCTAACAAGTATGTACAACGCATTGGACTCCGAGCCAAAAATGAGTATTTAATACTCGAAATTCTGCTATCACATTTTTGCGTGTATTTAGTATTTAATACTCGAAATTCCAACTTTGCCCCTAAATTAGAAAGGACAAAAAAAAATGACTACAGTTGAATTGACTACACAGGATCCACTGTGGGTCGCCCACTGGTAATAAGTGCAGTTAAGATTTCATATTTAAAGTATTTAGAAAATGATGTGTCTAAGTAAAAAATGATTGTATAGACCATATTACCATATTTTTAATAATATAATAAGACTTCCGCTAAATGTCGGACTAGAAAATGGTGCAAAGGCTGCATTTTGTTTCCTTCTGAAAGTATAAGGTTTATTTAATTTAAAGTAAAATTTAGAATGTAAATTAATTTTAGAATTAAAAATTAAGAAAAAAAAATATGGAATTTAACTGATATAATTATTGAACCCATTTATACCAACTGCATCATCAACTATTCACACATAACTACATTGTTATCCATATTTAAAAAAAAAAATAATCTAGTATTCAACTTGCGTCTAACCACATTGCCAATTTATTAAATCTTAAAATTCAAAACAGACCTAGAAATTTTAAATTTTAGTTCAAACAACTATAAATATAAACTAACTAAAGAATAGTATTAATTGTCCGTGTGTTGTTTTCAAACTTAAAACTGATTCATATCTATTTGAACTTTTAGAATTTTCTCAAATTGATTTTAAAAGAGTAGTACTAATTGTCATATGTTATTTTCAAAACTTAAATTGATTCATATGTACTTAAACTTTTAAAATTTTTTCAAATTGAAATTAAAAGATCAAAATGTATCTATTTAAGTACTCTCCCTGCTATATTTTATCAAATTGGTGAAACTAAAATACTCCCTCAATTCTTATATGTAAGTCGTTTTAGACTCTCTTTTTTATTCCTAATTATTTGTCGTTTGTGGTTATCTAGGAGAATTGATTACTATTTTTTCCAAATTGCCCCTTATTATTCCACCTAATCTTTTGATCCATATTTATGATATAAGTGAGGTGAAGGGTATTATAGACAATTGATACTATAGTTAATGCTTTTCAATCATTTCCTTAATTCTTGTGCACATATCTAAAACGACCTATATTAAGGAACGGAGGGAGTAGTAAATATTCTACGTACCTTTCTCCTGATTAATAATTGCAGCATGCAATGCTGTTTTGCCATCAGGACCAGCATAAGGTGGTGGGATGCGAATTTCACAAATAGCCTTCACCAAGTCAAGATGTCCTCTATAAGCTGCCATATACAGTGGTGTCTCACCATCCTTATTTGGAGTATGTAGTGAATTCTCGCCGGGATCTTCTTCTAATAACACTTTTACCACGTCGAAATGATTATACCGCACCGCCTCGTGCAACGCGGTGTTTCCTTGCCCATCTGCCGTCGTCAACATCACCTTTACCGACGATGAATCGACCCCATGTTCGAGATCTTTTTCAAGGAGAAGCACTTGTGATAGTCTTTTCTCCTTGTCGATGAGTGCTTCAACAACATGGGAATGTCCTTCCCTTGCTGCGAGGTAAAGCGCAGTTTCACGTCTCGAATTTGTGTTGTACAATAGAGATGGATGCATTAATAGAATTTCTTCCACAAATTCTCTTTTGCCTGATTGGGATGCAACATGAAGGACACTATTTTTGTCTGGGGTTAGTTGATCCACAACAACAAGAGTTCTCTCCTTTTCCCTAAGGACACTAATATTACCCCGAATGGCTGCTCTATACAATTCAATATCCATGTTTTCAATAATTAATTACTTATACTAATTCCTTAATTATCTCTTCATGCATGCATATATATAGTGGAGTGGATGCATCTCTAGCTTTCCCCAATCAAGTCATTGCTGCCTTGTAACCTTTCAGAAAAGCAAAAAGAGAAAAGTAATATATTCTTGACTTGTTCTAATTGTATTATTAATATTCTTATAACTCCCTCTATCTCACAAAAAAAAATGTCTCATTTACAAAAACCTTTTATTATGCAGTAGTATATAATGGCAAAATGTCATTCTCATGTTTGTCGTCCTAAATTCACTATCACATCAATACCATCTATACTAATAAATTATTGTTTTTATGAGTAAATATGGAACAAAAATACACAATATTAATAAATTTTACAAATAACTCTTTTTGTCGAAAGGAAGTAGAATCATTTGGTCAGTTGATAACATCAAGCGTTCTCTCATTTTTCCTAAGGACTAGTCCAAATCTGCTATCACATTTATTGCCTCATCTCGGTCACATGTAAGAAATTATTTACATGTATATTTTATTTACATATTTAAAGTTATAAGTATAAATGAAAAAAAAAATTTGCGTTAGTACATAGAATGAGACAACAAAATGAGACTGGTGAACATCTGAATTGATGACTAACGGCACTAATATCACCCGAAGTAGCAGCCCTATACAAGCCAGTAACCACATTTGAATATTTATGCATTGTACTTCTTACTTCCTCATGAATGCAGGGATTATATTATTGCTATATATGTAGTGGAACTGTGGAAGAACCTGATGCCAAATTCAAGAAGTCCAAATCTATTCTCCAACTTATTCTTTTATATTAATTTTGTCCCAGTTCATATATTATTGTCATGTATCAGTTATTTATTTTTTACAGTTACTTTTAAAAATACAGATAAATAAGAATTAAGTGGCATTCAATTTGTGAGATTGGACATAAAATTATACAAAATTTGAGACAATTGATCTGAATTTAATTTCAAGTCATTCTTGCCGTGCAACTCTGCTTGAAAGGGAAAAGAGAAAAACAAAATTGAAAATACTTGGCTTGTTCTACAAATGTTCTTGTTCTCTTCTAGCGTCTCATATAATTTCCCACATATAGTTGGGGACAATGCCAACTTTAAAATTAACAGCAAAAAAAAAAGTTAATTATTCTTGACTTGTTATAATTGTTCTACTAATGTTCTTGTTCTCTTCCAGCGACGTAGACAATTACTTCCACATAGTTGGAAAGAGAGAAAACTCAACTTAAGAGAAAAACAAAGTGTCATACAAGGGAACAATATTAAATCACATTAAATAAGAAAAATAAAAATTAAAAAAAGATCTAGGGGCCGGGAGGGGTTTTCCAAAAATGAAAAGGAATGTAACACCCTCAAAATCGGGATCCCTTAAACCTCGGTCTGGTATGTGACGGTACTACACATTCATAAGTTCTAACTAATTATATTTAATTTAATGACAATAATTAAATATAATCATTACAATATATGCTTACATTTCCTCAAGTAATTAACCTTTTGAATAAGTACAAACAATATTTTTAATTAAAACTTACAACTTTACTCTATTCCAGAATCACAATTTTTATACATTACCTTACAACTCATGATCATATACATAATGATCTATTTTATTACATTAATGATATGTACCAACCTGTCACTCATATACCTAAATGATTAGCACAATATAGTGGTACCTATCCGGTTAAATTGGTATTCTAACATTTCATTACAACCTATATATACCATTTGGTAACATTGTTTACCCCCCAAAAGGATTTATCAGGATATTTATTAATCATGTGATATTCAACAAGCATTCCCTATTCCTTGATCTTTATCGGGAACTCATATGTCTCGCATATAGCTGAAAGCATTTATTTAAGCAAGAGTGAGCACGACGGCTCAACAAGTTTAACATTTAGCGTATAACATATAGTTCACATTTTTCATACGTATTCTATATTATATCCATGTATCACAGTTATATGCAAACTGGATATTTAGTAAATGCATCATATAATTCGTATGTAATACATGTTTCACCTACCAGACATGATTCACTTTATCATACTTTTCATTTCACAGTATAAAGCTCAAGACGGACGGTTCAACAAAATATAACAGTTAACAACAGTTTATAACATATTATAGTATAACAACACATTAGCTCATAGCCACATTTCACACATAAGAGCAAGTTCTGAAAGACTTGCCTATACCGGAGTTTTACCATTACACTAACTTCTGCGTTCACTGTATGTGAGATCAACAATGGACATTATCAATCAAAATTTCACTTTAACTGTTAATCTTACTTTAAAACCTTATCTTAACTTATTATTTATTGTACTGTCTTTATAGACATCTGACTGTATTATCTAAATAACTCAGTTCTATATCCAACTTCGTCACCGCATGAGCTAGATAACTTATATATCACACCAAATAACTTACCACACTTGGTTAACTACCTACCATCTAGGTTTATACAACTTAGATTAGGTCCATAACTTTTTATTCAATCATTTGTTCATACACAGTCATTTATTTAGTTAACATAATTATGACTTCAAGTTATAATGTAAAAATTCACAATTTAATAATAACCATAACTTTTATTTAATTTCTTTTTCGAGCATATACTGTATTAGTTTCAATATTCCAATACATTACCTTATGTATAATCATACATGACACATATCACAATTAGTTATTCATAACAATATAACTACGCTCCTACAATCTTTGATTCACGTACATTGATGTCTTAAAACATTTCTCAATTTAGTTTTATTAAACTAACTTTTCTTTTTAAACTTGGTGTTTAATCTACTTTACCCCAATATTTGATTGAATCATTACCTTGGTGGTCAATTACTACACCATTAGGATTACATAACAGTTACAACGTCAACACATACATCATAAATAACCAAACTGAAAATCTTCACTTTTGAAAATTTTAGGTTTTTCTAACTTCTTAACCACTTTGGGGTTTTTATAATTTTCTGCATTGCTTCATTTGATTCCAAGTTTGGACAGAGATTTAGACCATATGACATAGTATTTAATACATCCTTTAGTTGGCTGAAAACCTTACGTTAAGGTTCCCAAAACAGTTGCTCAAAAAGCTAGCTCGGAGCAGTTACGTTGCTGCAGAAAATGTAGCAACTGTGATTTTTTGGGCTGGTTTGGGGATTTTTAACTTGTTCGTTATAACCCCGATTGCTACCCTCCTTGGACCTAAATGTAATCCTTACTACATAGTATTTTACAAAAATAAAGCTTGTATCAAAACAATTTATCAAGACCCAATTACACAGCCTTGAATTTGTCTGTTCATAATAATTTTCAGACTTAATTTTTTTTTTCTAGATTCTGCAGAATTTCTGATTTTGATTTACATAATCCTTACATTTACATACGCCGCATAACCTATGTAATATAAATAGAATTTATTACATTGTTTAGCACATAATGCGATCCATGAATTTCAACCAAAATTTATATATTCCAATATTCACAACTTAATGTTAAGTTATTAACCATGTTGGTTTTCATGTTCTAATTATAGATTTATCATATATATATATATATATATATATATATATATATATATATATATATATATATATATATATATATATATATATATATAGTCCGTCTCTAAAGCGAACCTTAAAGAGCGAACCAAATACGAACCGTCGTCTTTGGTGTCTATGGCGACGGTTCGACCCGTCGCCAAAGACCACATGGCTATGGCGACGGATCGAACCGTCGCCATATACACTAAAGACGACGGTTCGTTTTTGGTTCGCTTTATAAGGTTCGCTTTAGAGCCTCTCTGTATATATATATATATATATATATATATATATATATATATATATATATATATATATATATATATATATATATATATATACTAAATTTAATTATTTAAATACTCAAAGTCAAAAATATGAATCAAAACGAAAGTCGGTGTTACGATTGGAACTAAAAACGAAACGCCGCACGCAGCTGGGCAGCCAGCACGCGACTGCGCCTAGTGTGTCCAGATTTGCAGCCACAATTTATTTTCTCGCCTACTTTACAATTTCATTCGCCCAATTGAATCCAACTTTTAATATGTTCTAAATGGTACTTCATAGTATTTTATAAAAATACTACTTGATTAAAACAAGTATTCTAAGGCATTGATTTAGAGGGTCAAAATGCCTAGAAATCTGTAGATTTTGCCCAGAAATCTGCAGTTTTTGCTTAGCTTCGTGCCTACTTTGGATTTTTGTAACTTGCAATCGACATATTTGGTTTCTCTCAAATTTTAATATGTTATACTTGGTACTACATATTATTTTATAAAAATATATCACAGCTAAAAAGAACATTTTAAACTGTGTTTGCAAGGGCTTGAAACTGCCCTGCTGTAACAGTTTTCTAGTCGAGCCTACTTGGTTCAATCTTCACAAATTCGTTTTTAAACCCACTTTGACTTACCCAAGCAGATTGGTTTACTTCATATAATATATATAAACACTTCCTTTTTCACAACCTTGACCAATTCTTAATTTTTAAGCTTGACAACCTCTAAGAAGCATAATATCGAACATGCTCTTTGCGTTGCTTAAAAAGACAGATTTCATAGACATTTAAGTGGAGTCTGGCCCAGAAATTCCACCATTATCACTCCACATAGAGTACACAACATCCCACTTTATCAATTCACAACCCAACATAGCAGTTATATCAATATACACATGTATTTTCTCATGATCATTATATAAACACATAAATTACCTCTTGATTGATGTAATAGTTGAATTCTTGTTTAAAAATTTGAAATTGATTGAGTTTAACCCTTCTTTTAAGCTGCACCTTGCTCCGATTCTCTATCAATTCTGATTGCTACATCATTATTTTGTCAAAACTGTTGGTTTTACCAAAATTGGGAGAAATTTGGTGAGCTTTTGGGTGTTATATAATTTAGGGTAAAGTTCAGATAACCACCTGGGGGTTTGGCGCTTTTTCACTTAACCATCTGTAGTCAGTAAAGCTATATTTAAACTCTCGACTTTTTGAGTTGAAGTGAAAAAGTTACATTTTCCATCCAACTTAACCGTGCGTGTAGGTCAGACGCCAAAAGCGCGTGAGAAGGGACTGTAACGGTCAAAAGCAACTGGAAAATGTCTGAAATATCTCCTTTCTTCTTCCTCTTGGCTTTTAAAAGCAGATCTGAATCCATTCCAGACGTGATGTAGCAGATGAAGTTCAGTTCTTACCAGTTAGTATACTTCTTACCATCTTAGAAGTTCAGTTCTTCCTTCACTTGCCTTACTGTCTTTCCTGATGGCGAATAGCCGCTCTTTGATTTGATAGAGGAAGTGACATCTAAGCAGAAATAAGCTACTTCTTAACTAAAGCTCTAAAAACCATAGCACAGAATCCGGCTGGTAAAGGAGAAAGAATTGAGCAACAACCATTTGCAATTTCTGAAGGTAAGTTTTCTAATCCCCTTCCATTCCTTTTTCATTCCATCCTTGTCAAGAAAATGACTTTCATGGCCGAATGGCTGGGCATGAACTTGAAGGACTGTTTGTCCTTTTAGTTGCTATGTTGCTGCTGTAAGATTTAGTTCACTGGTATGCTACTGTTATGTATGAAAATTAGGCACAAGAAGATAGGTTGGGGTGTGGAGTAATAAGGATGCTGTTATGGGTTCTTATTGTAAACAATGGCTATGAAAATAGATGCCTAAAACTATGCCTATCAGCTGTTTGATAAAAGTTCTAAAAGAACTATTTTGACTGAAAACTATATATTAGACCAAAGTAAAGCTTGGGGTTGACTTGTTTATCATATGTGGTGTTAAAGTGAAATTTTGAAGGTATTAGATTAGAGCGAAAAGCAAATTCAAGCTAAAACTAATATATATATATATATATATATATATATATATATGGTCTACTCTTTGATATTATTCTTCATGTTGTTTATGTGAATCACGAGTCATGTCTACGTCAAGCAATGATGTAGGAAGGATGAATGGTGACTTGCGCTACATACCTAGGCAGTGTAAATGTGGAAAAAAAGCAAGTGTAAGAATTGTTAACTCGAACAAACCATCGAAGGGGAGATTATATTTTGTATGCGATGAGTGTGAGTTTTGGGCATAGTGCTTGCCTTCTACAACAAACTCAAGTGGAATAGTCAGTGGACCCAATGAAGACAATGACAAAATGGGGACATTGGTGAGTGGAACAAAATGCAAGTGTTTGTGTGAGCTGAATAACATACCAAGTAGGATGATAGTTGTTGAAAGTAATGTGAAGATGATAATTGTTGTTGGACTTGTGTTGTATTTCATGTCAGTCATGATGTATTTTATTAGTAACAAATGAATGTATAAACTAAATGAATGTAGTTTAGGAGACCAATGGTAACAAGCCTTTTTCTTCGTTAAACTTTATGTTATGGATTGCAAATTTTGTTTTATATATGTTCTTTGGACATAACTTGTTGGATTTATATTAATAGTAGCTAATTTTGCTGTATGGATTTCACTCAACATTAAATGTAATTCACATAAAAAAGAGAGGTAATGTTTAATGTGATGATGGTAAGTAGAAATTGTTTCATGGAATGTATAAACTGTCTTCATGGAATAAAATATTGCAAGGTGATTAAACAAGGTGCAGTAAAGCAATATTGCCAAAATAATTCCAAAATGGACAATCAACATTGTCAAAACACTGCCCATTGATGCCAACTAGTAGACAAAGTATATACCTTGTTCCTACTGTTAATTCTACCAACTATAAAACACTGTCCAAAAACTACCCATTGATGCCAACTATAGTAGACAAAGTATACACATTCAACATTGTCAAAAACAGTTACAAGACAAAAAGTGCTCTAAAAACTACCCATTGAAACATTAAAGCCTTAATCCCCTCAGTCCTCCCTTTTTTGGTGATCTGCCTATCTTGCTTTTTATGGCTCCCTTCTTTATGTTCTTCCTCGTAGGCTGTGAGCTTGAAGCAGGCTCATTACTCCACATAGTAGACAAAGTTGGTGTGGGATTAGGTTGAGAGCTTGATTTGGGTTGATTAGGTATTTTTGAAGTTGTTGTAGTAATAGAAGTCCTTTTACTTGATTGTCCTTTAGTCTGCAGCTTTTGTGGCCTGGGATTTGGCTGAAAAGTAATGCACATATGATATGTTATTATCAAATAAAGGTTTCAAACAAAGGTTATGCAAAAGCAATAACCTTTGTCCAACTATAGAACAATAGCTTGAGGAAATCAGTTTAGTCCACATAAAATGAATTGGGAAGAGCCAATTAATCTATTAACATGCCAATGAACCATGCCAGTCAATGAACACCAACTGACCTAAGCAGATGAACATTTATCCAATAATGAAATAAGGTACACCAAGTAATCTATTAAAATGTACCTTAACAGGAATCTGTTGCACATTAGGTGCAGTCCCTTCAGTGGACTGATGTGGCCTAGTAGGAATGTCTGACTGTGTTGACTGGACATCTTTGTCATTTTGCATAATTAATGCCCCACCCTCCCAAATTTCATATCCCGGTACAAGATAATAAATATTCACATTTGAAACTGGACATAAAGTAGAGTAGTATTCATGTATACTAAGTGTTGGGCCATAATACTTTATGTATTTGGGCCTGACCAAATGGGCCCATTCCTTGGGTTATATTTATTGTGTCTTAAATGTATTGGGCCTCTGATTTGGGCTGATCCATGAGACAAATCATATTTAAACATCAACTTTGACCGGTAATGATCACCAAGATGGCAGTTGACTGTTATCTCTGTCATGTATTAATGAAGATTGGACTTGATCGGCCGGTAGTGGAAAACAGTGATGGGATGGAGCAAGTGAGCTGCTGGTATTCAGCTGAGATCAGGGAAGTGGGGGGCTATGTCAGATGGTAGTGGGTGGCACGGGAAACTGGATCGAGGGTATATGTTAGCAAGGATCACATAATCTAGAGGTAACTGAATTATTTTCTCTTTCAAGCACTAGATATTTTATCCTCCATTGTTAACCTTGTGATCGCCTGTACTGACTCTCACGCCGGAGCTATCCCCCGACGGTCAAGCCGTCAAGCTTTTGGTGATTATCGTGTTTACTGTGCAGGATAGAGACGCGTCTTATGTAATTGGGACGTGAGGAAAGATCTTGGCGTTAACATTGGCGCTAGAAGGAGGGTTGTGTTCTAGTGTCCTTAAAGTTTTCAATCACAAACTATAGTTGTTTTACGTCGGAATCCATGGTGAAGAGTAGAACAGCTATCCCGGGAGGACAACCGATGGCCGTAAATTCGTCTACACCACGAGTATCTGTCAAGGATCAGTTGGGTCCGGCGAACAGTGCTCATGCTAGTACGGCTTCCAAGCATGTATATGAGGGTTCTCGTTCGAGACCCATGGGTAATGTTAAGAGAAGATTAGTTTTCACTGCTGAGGAAGAACCTGATCATGGTCGGAAATGGGTAGAAGGCACACCACCTAGAACTCGACACCAAGATGGTCAGGCCGGTAAAATCTCCAAGTTAACCAAGATGGCAGAGGAAGCAGATAAGGCTTTGGAAGTGCTTTTGAAACAGAGACAAGATATAGTCGAGCAAATGCTTCGGATGACAGAGTTGAAGGATGAAGCGTCTAGCTATGTACAGTCCGAAGAGCATAGCGGACATATAGACATAAGACAGAGGAAAGGAAAGGAGCCTGCTCATTCGAGCCGTGAATCTCGGGGCCAACCTCGAGACCGAAGAAGATCCAGAGACTCTACTCCTCAGAGATCAAAGAGGGCACTCCACCCTATCGATTCTAAGGAGCAGGGTCGAAGCAGACAAAGAGACAGGTCCAAGGAGTACACGCCTAAGAATACAAAGAAGGCACTCTGCCTTGAGTATTCTCACCATAGCGGAGCCACGCGCCGAAACAGATCTAGGGGTCGCACACCCGAAAGTCCACCGAGGGCACACCGCCCTGCGGACAATTGTCATCAGAAAAGTCCATCGAAGGTTGGGGGTTCGGAGTGTAAAGGCCGGTTTGCTCAGAAAAAGAGATATTCTCCAGACAAAGAAGTCTCGTCACAGCCAGAAGGAGTATAATTTCTGGTCAAAGAATTAAAGGAGCTTCGGAAGCAGTTAGCCGAAGTCTAACAAGTAAAAGATACTTTAGGAAAAAAGGCATCTCCTTTTTTCGTGGATATTCTCAAAGAAATAGCTGACCCTACTAAGAAGTTGCCCCATATGGAGAGTTATGATGGGTCTGGAGATCCTTATGACCATAGTCAGGTGTTCGACAGATTGATGGATTACTATGACTTCAATGATGCTGCTAAATGTCATACCTTCGTTACGACACTCCGAAAAGACGTCAGGTAGTGGATGGGAACGTTGCCTTCGGATTCAGTTTTATTATGGACAGATTTATGTAGTAAGTTCTATGCTCGCTTCGGGAGCAACAAGGGAAGGGGGAAACCAACAGGTTCATTGGCTCAAGTTCGACAATTTTCGAATGAGTCTTTGAGCCAGTATGTGAAGTGCTTCCGAGAAGCAGTTGACCAGGTGACCAATCTTAACGATCTTCAAGCCGTCGGATTATTTCAGAACGGTTTGGACCTGGTGAAGTCCGAAAAATTGGTTAAAAAACTGATGTTTCATCATCCGAAGAGTCTTGCTGAAGCGTTCGATAAGGAGGAGGGCTATATAGTTGAAGAGGAGGCTATGAATAGCCTGAAACGTCCTTCTTCGGACAGGCTGAAGGAGACAGATCTGGATAAAACGGAAAGTAGCCAGAAGAAGGATGAAAGAAATAATGACCGCTACGATGGAGGGTCGAAGAAGTATAACAACAACTGGACGCAGGGAGGAGGTCGTTCGTCCGCTACGGCCCAGAAGGTGAATAGGACGTACACTCAACTGAACACTGATAGGGCTGTTATTCCTGATCAGATAAAAAATTAACCCATCTTCGAACCTCTCAGAGACAACCTTAAGCCCGGAGTAGGTAATTCTCGCAAGTACTGTGATTATCATCAGGCTTCGGGTCATGATATAAATGACTGTGCTAGTCTGAAGGACTTTATAGAGAGGAAGGTTCAAGGGGGTGCCCTGGTTCAATATGTCAGAGCAAGAACAACTCAACAAGCTTAGCAGAGGGAAAGAGAACCTGTTTAGGTTGCTCAGCCAGCTCAGTCTGCATTAATAGCTCCTAGACAGCCAGTAAGGCACGTGGTCGATGTCATCACTGGAGGGACTTCTGGCAAACTTGTTGGGAAGAAGCGTCGAGGATACCTGGATTCGGTCATGTCAGTGGAGGGTACTCTCCCGAAGACTGATAGACTTTATCCAGGCACGATAATCTCCTTTACTAATGAGGATTACCCTTCGGAGCCCATCGAACCCCATAAAGGAGCACTGATGATAACAACACAGGTGGGTTTGGTTATGAAGAGGATGATGATAGACAATGGGGTCTTCTGTCGATATTCTATACGCCCACGCTTATTAGAGGATGCATCTGGAGGGGCGGAAGATAGAGGTTGGGTAGGAGGCTCCTTTATACGGCTTTAACAACGATCCAGTCAGAGTGGCAGGAACTATTGAACTACCTGTTATCTTCGGCACAACTCCCCAACAAGTAGAAATAACTTGTAAATTTTATGTTGTGCATGTAGATTCTGCCTACAATGCTATTCTAGGGAGGCCTACTTTAACTACTCTACAAGCTGTGACCTCTATTCCTCACTTCAAAATCAAATTTCCTACGGCCCATGGAGTTGGAGAGGTCGCCGGGGATTTGGATTTGGCCAGACGATGCTATAAAAATGTAGTGATTGCTTCGAGAATGGGGGTATCGATGTAGAAACGGACAATGGCAATAGAGATCGAACCCTTTACCGAAAGCAGTTCAGAACCATTGGTTATGCCAGCTGGGGAGACAGAAGAGTTCGAGTTGATCCCGGGGAAGAGGGACAATACTATAAAGATAGGTTCGAGTCTGCTAGAACCTCTTCGGACAAACCTTATTGAGCTTCTACGATGTTATGCAGATGTCTTCGCATGGGAGCCTAAGGATATGCCAGGGGTAAGTCGAAAGGTAGCAGAGCATCAGCTAGAAGTGGATCCATCCAGGAAACTAGTTCGGCAGAAGAGGCGAATGTTTGCACCAGAGTGCCAACGGATCATTGATGAAGAGATTACAAAGCTGCTGGCTGCAGACTTCATTTTTGAGATCGACTGCCCAGAGTGGATGGCAAATGTGGTGCTGGTCCAGAAGCAGAATGGGAAGTGGCGAGTCTGCATCGACTACACGGATTTGAACAAAGCCTGCCCAAAGGACTTCTATCCTTTACCCCACATCGATCAGCTCATCGACGCGACTTCAGGATATGCATTATTAAGCTTCATGAATGCTTTCTCTAGTTACCATCAAATCTCCATGTGCAAAGAGGATATACCGAAGACGGCGTTCATTATGAATCGTTCGGTATATGCCTACAAGAAGATGACCTTTGGCTTGATCAATGCGGGAGCCACATACAAGAGAATGATGAACTTTGTCTTCAGACGCCAGTTGGGCAGGAATATGGAGGTGAACGTTGATGACATGATTGTAAAGAGCATGCTTGTACATAAACACTTGGATGATTTGGAAGAATGCTTTCAAACGGTTCGTCATCACAACTTGAGGCTAAATCCGATAAAGTGCACCTTCGGTCTTGGTGCTGGCAAGTTTCTAGGTTATCTTGTCAGTTAAAGAGGAATTGAAGCCAACCCGGAGAAGATCCATGCAATCTTGAGCATGAAGACTCCTCAGTCATTTAAAGATCTTCAGTGTCTGACAAGGAGGATTGCAGCTTTGAGGAGGTTCATGTCCAAGTCGGCAGAAAGGTGTTTGCCGTTTTTTAACACATTGAAAGGGCCGAAGAATGCGAAGATGTTCCAGTGGACTTCGGAATGTGAAGACGCCTTCTAGAGCATAAAGACGTACCTATCTTCGGCGCCTTTATTGGTGAAGCCCGCTCCTACTGAGCCTTTGTATTTGTACTTAGCAGCTAGTTCGTTGGCTGTAGGAGCAGTTTTGGTGCAAAAAGTTGGGGGTAATCAGCACCCGGTTTTCTATGTAAGCCATGTCCTTAGGTATGCTGAAACAAGGTACCCGAATATTAAAAAATTTGCCTTTACTTTGATGATAGCTAGTCGAAAGCTCAGGCAATATTTTCAAGGTCGGTTGTTGGTGGTATATACGGATCAGCCTCTGAAGAAGGTTTTGGGCAAGCTTAAAGTTTCGTGGAGATTAGCTGCTTGGACAATAGAGTTGTCTCAATTTTTATTGAATATCATTCCCGAATAGCTATTAAGAGGCAGGCCTTGGCTGATTTTGTAGTTGAATGCTCGTTTTTTGAAGCTGATGACGTTTTGGTAGAAGCCGAAGGATCAAACAGAACGGTCACGGTTCTTCAGCAGAAGCAGAGATCGTGGACGCTGTATGTAGATGGGTCTTCTACTTCGGACACCAGTGGAGCAGGGATTATCTTGACGAGTCCGGAGGGATTCAAAGTGCAACAGGCCATCAGATTCGGATTCAGAGTAACAAATAACGAGGCAGAGTATGAGGCTGTGCTAGCGGGGATACGACTGGCTAAGAGTCTCGAAGTGCAGAGGATAGTCATTTTCAGTGATTCTCAGCTGGTCGTCAGGCAAGTCTCAGGGGAATACGAAGCTCGAGGTGAGAGAATGGTGAAGTATTTGGCAGAGTTAAAAGATCGACTTCAGTATTTCCTGCCATACGAGTTTCAAGGAGTCGAACGTAACGATAATTCCATTACCGATGCACTGTCAAAGTTGGTCACTACCGATGCTAATATCTTCGATGGGTCCGTTTACTTGGAAATTCTGCAGCATCCTAGTGTCCAGCACAAATCAGTAATGTGTGTTGATCGTTCCAACTGCTGGTTGACTCCATATCTGGAGTATCTGGCAGATGGCATCCGTACTTCGGATCAGAAGCTGGCCAAGAAAGTCAAGTGCAAGAGTGCTAATTTCGTCCTTATTGATGGGGACCTGTATCGAAGGGCTTTTTCATCTCTATTGCTGAAGTGTTTGACTCCGTCTGAAGCTGAATATGCTCTTTAAGAAGTTCACGAAGGCATCTGTGGCAACCATATGGCTGCTAAGTCATTAGCATATAAAGTTCTTCGTCAGGGGTACTACTGGCCTACAATCTCTAAAGAAGCTATGACGTACATAAAGAAGTGTGAGAAGTGCCAACTCAACAGTCTGATCCCACATCAGCCACCAAAAGAGCTATACTCAATCTTATCTCCTATACCCTTTGCTGTCTAGGGGGTTGATATACTAGGTCCATTGCCGAAAGCTAAAGGTCAGGTCAGCTTTGTTATAGTCACCATTGATTATATGACCAAATGGGTTAAAGCAAAGCCACTTAGGTTGATAACGGAACAAGAATGTTTGAAGTTCATGAAAGAGTCAGTAGTGTTTCATTTCAGAATTCCTAAGGTGGTGATATCGGACAACGGACGCCAGTTCGTGGGATCGAAATTTGAAATATTTTTAAAAGAACTGGGGGTTCAGCACAGAAAGACTTCAGTAGCTCATCCACAGTCGAACGGGCAAGTCGAAGTGACCAACAGAACACTGCTGAATGGGATCAAGCGTAGACTAGATGAGGCGAAAGGAAGATGGCCAGAGGAGCTGCTCAGCGTGTTATGGACTTATCGGACTACACCGAGGACTACAACAGGAGATTCACCTTTTAGGTTGGCCTATGGTACTGATGCCTTAGTCCCAGTTGAAATTGGATGTCCAAGTCTTCGGGTCAGTCAATTCAAGGAGATATACAATGAAGAAGGGCTGAAAGTCAATATGGATTTACTCGAAGAGGTCAGAGAAACAACTTTGATTAGACTGGCAGCCTATTAGCGAAGAGTGGCTAAACATTACAATAAAGGGGTAAAGGTTCGTAGATTTGAAGTTGGAGATTTTGTTCTCCGGGAAGCCGAAGCATCTAAACCTCAGGATTTGGGAAAGCTGATGCCGAACTGGGAAGGACCATATGAAGTTGTTGAAGTACCGAAGCCAGGGACTTATCGGTTGAGAGCATTGGACGGATCAGAGATCAAGAATACTTGGCATACTGGCAAACTTCAGATATAGTGTCAGTATACTGGAAGTCTGTAAATTTTCAAATCATCATCAATAAAAGATTCTTTTTCTCAATAAGTCTTCTATTCGTTGCTGTTCACTTCATCGGTGTAAGGAGGTTCGGGTGGACTCGCTGGCCATTCGATGGTAGCCTTTTCGGCGGGTGGTCCTTATAAATTTGTCAGGCCCTTCGTGGTAAGCAAACTTCATCGGTGTAAGGTGGTTCAGGTGGACTCGCTGGCCATTCAATGGTAGCCTTTTCGGTAGGTGGTCCTTATGAATCTGTCAGGCCCTTCGTGGTAGGCAAACTTCATCGGTGTAAGGAGGTTCGGGTGGACTCGTTGGCCATTCGATGGTAGCCTTTTCGGCAGGTGATCTTTATGAATTTGTCAGGCCCTTCGTGGTAGGCAAACTTCATCGGTGTAAGGAGGTTCGGGTGGACTCGCTGGCCATTCGATGGTAGCCTTTTCGACAGGTGGTCCTTATGAATTTATCAGACCCTTCATGATAGGCAAACTTCATCCGTTAAGGAGGTTCGGGTGGACTCGCTGACCATTCGATGGTAGCCTTTTCGGCAGGTGGTCCTTATGAATTTGTCAGGCCCTTCGTGGTAGGAAAACTTCATCGGTGTAAGGAGGTTCGGGTGGACTTGATGACCATTTGATGGTAGCCTGTCTGGTTGGTGGAATCCAGTGGGTTTGTTAGGCTCTTCGTGGTAAACAAATTCCCTATGATGCAGATTCACCTCACACTTTGGTAACGAATAAGTATTCCTTTACTTTATTACCTGATTTTGTCTAAGTGTTGAGTTCGGATTACCTTATTACTTAACTTGATCTTATCTGTTATATGACTTGCTTAGTTATTTACTAACAGTTCAAGATGAGTTCAGATAAAGAACTTGTACATTTTTCAAGTTGACCGATGATGAATTATTGACAAAAGTTAATAACGAAGGAATAATAAGGAAAGAGACTAATATTTGATTAATAACATATTGTTTACATAAAAGATTAAACTGATTACAGAAGTCCTACAAGCTAAAGGAAAAGGAAATCATCATCAAGCATTGTCTTCGCCTTCGGAAGAGTCCAGAAGAGCTGGGTCTACCTGGGCCGCAACTAGCTTTGCTTTTCCTCGGCTTCGGCAAACTTCATAACCTTCAGAGTACATCCGAACGATTTATGCGTTCAACTCATCGGATTTCCTCCAAGGCTTGCAGCTTACTCTGAAGTTTACGACGCCTGACATAATGCCTTTCCTTGTCAAGTTTGGCCTTAACTTGGACTTCATCAATTTGCTTTGCCAAGCTTAAGTTAGCGGTGGCCAGATCTTCATTCTTGTTCACCAGAACTTCATTCTTCTAAACCAAATCAGCGTTCATACTGGTCATAACTTGTTGACTAACCTTGGTCATTTTTAGCTCTTCTTTTATTTGAGCCAGCTCCTTCCGAAGACCCTCATTGGTGTGGAGGATGTCCCCATTTTGGCTTCTCTCTCGGGCCAAGGCCGAGTTCAGGATGGTGTTCTCTTTCCGGGCTGCGTCCTCTTCAGCTTCAATTTCTTTATATATGGGACGAAGTCTCCCGAAGACAGCGTTTGCCTGCAGATGATTAAAGATAATCAGTTAGTCTTCGACATGATGTACCTAGTTTCAAATAAATTGATTAACAACGAAGGTACCTTAGCCTGGTAACTTATGCCCTCATCGATTAAATCCATGATTGAGCTGTTGCCGAATCGGTGGTCGTCAGTTTCCCAAACGAAGGCATCAAAGTGTCTGAAGGGAAAATTGGCGTTGAATTGAGGCCATATAGTCGGAGATGCCATGGATTCATTTCAGAATTTCGAATAAGATGGTTTCGAGGGATAAGGTATAGATCGTTCTGGAGTTGGCAACGGGTCGTTGTAAATATTTTCAGGAGATGGGGACCGGGCAGGAGCAGTTTCACGTGGTGGTGACTGGATAAAAGTTGAACTCGGCTGACTATCAAAAGGATGCTTTCTTTTACGAGAAAGTGAAGGGAGGGGTTCGATTTGTTCACTATCATCAGAAATTTGGATCTCAACTGGGATTGTTGGGGGAAGATCAGATGTGGAGGAAGGCACCCGGAGGGCATCGGCGGAGAGAGGAGTGACTTTGACCCTTAGTTTCTTAACACGAATGACTCGAGTCCGTTCATCCAAGGGTATGTCAAGTAAACTTCCTCTGGCAGGAGCAGAGTCTGATGATGTAGGGATTTGCTCAAGTGAAGGGTTTGTTTCTCTGCGAGCAGATCTGGGTTGTCGGATGGCTTTTTTCTTTTTACGGGGCTGAGTAGATCCTTCGGGGTGAGTGGGATGTTGCCTCTTTTTTAGTTCTAACAAAAGAGCTCTAACTCATGCAAGCATATACATGTGTCAACAAGTAATACCGAGTAAGTAAAGAATCGATCCCACAGAGAAAGTTGTCTAATTTAAATCAATATGCATCAATTAAATCACTCTATTTATATGCTTAAACTAGCGACTATATTGGTGAATTACTCTAATTGCAAATAATAACTAAAACACAAATAACGATGGAATAAACCAAATATGAAAATAATGAGATCCTAACTTCATTTAATACTTCATCTAATTACCACTATCATGCAAGAAAGATTCACATATCACAGGAAAGTAGCCAAGAGCACTAATAGAGTCATAACCATTTTTCAATGCACTATGACCTACTTACATAGCATCCACAAGCAATAGACTCCATGTAATCATCAATACAACCAAAATAACTATATGTCTATGTGAAATTGCAATCATACTGAATTTAAGCACAAGCCCTTATTTTAACTCATACGGTGAAACAGTATATGTCTATCTGGTTCATAAAATACACAAGCCATATAAAACAGCCCCATATACGTATGCTATCATGATTACAATCCATACTTGCATGTTCATTGTCAATTCCATACAAGTACTGAAAACAAATGGTGATCAAGCATTCATATATGCAAAACAACCATGATAGAAATCCCATGTAATATGTAAAACAGTTCAGCATTCAAGCGTGCAATTAAACTACATACTAAAATCCGTTAGAATCTCATAATGGAGTTTAGTTCATGACTGAACCAAAAGCCATTATAGGATCAATGCTAAACATGGCTAATAAGAAAACAATTAAAAGATGAAGGATAGAAACAATCAAACACAATTGCTGATTATCATCCACTAGTAACGTTCAAATCCTCATATAAATCCAGCAAAATAATAATAATAATCCACACTAATAGAAAATCCCAAGAAGAATTAGAAAAGATGGAGTTTAGGCTTTGCTCTACGTTGGAATCTCTCCCAGAGCTTAAACCCTATTTACCAATATGAAAATACGTCAAAAGTACTGAATGATACCTCTGACACTAGTCAGAGTCATTTTTTTAATTAATTACAAGCCTTAAAATTAGAAATTAAAATAAACAGCTCAGCAGCATTCTGCATCGCGCGCCCCTCTTTTGCAATCCTCGCGCGGGCGCGCAACTTGTAGTGTGCAAGGTCTGTTCATCCGGGTGCTCGCGCGGGCCCGCGTCCTCAAGCTTGTCCTACCGCGCGGCTTCTGCAACTTTAAATTCTGGTTCTGCTGCTGCACTGATCTGTTCTACTGTTCATTCTTTTGTCCATCCACACTTAGCCTCCTTCTCCAATTGATCCTCATGCCATGCATCCAATAGCCTCATGCCATTTCCATCACCAAATCATGCCATATCCTGCACTTTCACACCAAAGGAGTTTTAAGTATGTGCAATGCAAAATAACATGAAATGCACTAAAAACACACTAAAATATACTTGAGATGGGCATAGTTCGCGTGAATTAATATCCAATAAGTAGGTGTAAAACCCACTTATCAAATACCCCCAAACTTGAACTAATACTTGCCCTCAAGCAATCCGTGCTAACTAACAATGAAAATGCAAAAAGCACTACTATACAACTAAACTAACATGCAAACTTATCTCACATCGTTCCAACTCTAACATAATTTCAGTCAGAATGCCTCAGCGAATTATCCAAATTTAATAATACAAATTCAAAGCGCACCATGGGCATAATATCATACATTCAGATAATTCATACATGCTATAGATATGCTCTGTGTGTGTGTTGTGTTCACCAAAACTTGATAAAAGCAAAGAATACACATGCTAAATTGCTCAAAACAGAAAATTATAGTTTAAATCAAGACTCATGTATACATCTGCAACGAAGACTGTTCCAACATATCAAAACAAACTAAGGTTCAACAATGGGCTTAACTGCTTTTTTGCTATTCACGAGGGCGATTTTCGCTCTTTTCCACGGTGTTTATTGTTATTTTTCTTTTCTTTTTCTTTTTCTCCTTTTTTTTTCACATGATTGTGCAATGTCTTATTCCATTAGGCAACACTGCTACCCCTTAGCGGGCTTTCAAACAATGACTCCCAGACCATGAAAGACCTTAGGGCGCTAGGTGTAGAGACAATTCCCTCGGGCCCCGAAATGAGACTAGCCATGTTATTGCTATTTGTTTTTATTTATAAATAGCATACCCATGTTTTCCCAAAGTTTGGATGTCAATGCTTTGCCAATCTACATCCATGTTCCACATATTTCTCTTTTTGACACTACATTTTCTATCGAGCAATGCAGCACATACTTCATATACATACAAGTGATTGTGAACACATTCGTGCAAATCGAAAGCATTTAAACAGTAACATGAATTTCATCGTGTAAAACATTATAGCTACGTTCATGTTATCCAACATACTAAAAAATCTTTCAAAATTCACTATCATAATTGGCTAGACAAAATTTCCATAAAGCTAAACTCTGTGAGACATGCAAACTAAAACATACTAGCACAAGCAATAATAACGAAAACTTAATTTTTGCAAAATTTTATCTAACACATAAACATGCAAAATTTAAACTAAACATGCAAAAACTAAATGAACTATACTAATCATGCAAAAACTATATGCAACTACACTATGACCCCAATACCCCTAAACTTATAATATTCAATGCCCCATTAAAAGAAGGTAAAGGGTAAAGAAAACTCCCCTAATGATCAGTGGTACCACCCTCCTCGGGTGGTGGATATGGCACAGCTGTCCCGAATTGAGGCCACTCTAGTGTTGTCCCATGTAGTGCAAAAGCCTCGGCCAAGGCCTTCGTAAGTCCTGTCGTAAACGCTCCGAAATTATCGTACATGGCATCGACTCTTTGCTCCAACCTTCGGAGCTGGCGATCACCATGGGCAGCAGGTGCTTGCGTGGATGGCCCTGCCTCATCTGTCTGAGGGGGCTGCTGTGATGGCTCTAGAAATGTGGGCTGAATGATAAAACCTAATCTACGCGGATGTGGCACACCTCCTGCCCAATCCTCAAATTTTGCAATGGTGGCGTGGGTGATATCCTGGCTTGGGTTCTGCATTTGCTCATTGTCCCAATGGCAGTCCTGGTTAATGCACATCATAGCTACAATTGATGCGTGTGGAATGCTCCCTGTACTGCTTCCCCGCAGATACCGCAACATATTTTGATTGATAAGGTGGCCCACATCAATGTATTTGCCGGTGATTATGCCCCACAGAATGATTGCCCTTTCTATTGTGATCTCGTGCTGATGGGACGAAGGTACAAGCTTTGCACAAATGAATAGATTCCACGCCTTTGCATATCGATTTAGGGCGGCAGCTGGAAATATGCGAGGTTAATTCGTGCCGGCTTTATAGGTCCATTTCATGCCAGGCACGCACAATTTAGCTATAACCAATTCTAAGTCCGTCTCCAAATGTGCACCTATGACCCAGTTAGTAGACCCAGTCGGTGGTGTGGCAGTTAACCCAAAAATTTCTCTGATTACAGGTGGTCTGTAATCTATTTCAACGCCACGAACCACATATATACCGCTCATTGTGACTTTAGCATTAGCATAGAATTTCCGTACTATACTCATCGAAATAGGCATAGGAGTGGCGACCAATCCACGCCATCCCCTCTCTTGAATCATCACACATAGCTAACCATCTTATGTCTCAGGCTTGAGTCCTCTTTCTTTCACAAATGTTTTGGCTACGATTCTATAATACTCTATTTGTGCTTCCAAATTCAAAAACTTGGTGTGGTCTACCACATCCTCCCCTTGACTGCCAGAGGAAGATGATGATAAGGAAGAAGAAGATCGTGCCCTCTTTGGACCCATTTGCAGTTGATAGAGATGATACAGATGATCTGACTGAGAATGAATGCTAGCAAAAACTGTGATTTACCTCACACCGATGTCGTACGACTCTATCTTGAAACCCTAGTTTTATAATGCACTGATGAGACGTGGGTAGATGTAGAACATGGAAGAAATTGTGGATAATCACGTGGTGGAGAGATTTATGGCTTCAAGTTTGTAACTGATAGAAGGGAAATGAAGAGACGTGCGGTTTGGAGACTGAGATGATTGCGCTCCTGCTATTATTTCAAATGAGAGTCCAAATGGTTCCCAACTTGGTTTTAAAATTTTTAAATCTGTCTCAGTCCAGTGTCGCGCACGGCCGCGCGGGTATTCAGTGTGTTTTGTGCGCGGGCGTGCGAGTATGAATTGGGCTATGATCAGCATGCCGCGTGGGCGTGCGCATTTGGACTGCAGTCCTTGCGCGGCCGCGCGATCCTGATATTTGTACTGTTAATGATCAACTCCAATCTGCATACCAGTGATGCCTTCAATTGCTGATACCTATATAGACATTAATGCACTCTGTTAAAACATGAATCACTGACCAAATAAACTCAAACCTATTTCAACCAATCTCAATGCAAACATTGCTACACACTCAATTATGCAAATCCGACAAACTATCAATAATGAAATAAAGTTGAGCCCACTAAAACAATCTAAATGGAATAAAAAAAATAGAGATAGAAATAATGGGTTGCCTCCCATCAAGCACTAAGTTATAGTCAATTAGCTTGACTATCTTTGAATCTCACGTCAATGAAGGAATTAAGGTGACTTTCTGTCTGTCCACCTCGCCCCTGAAATTACTGTCTCTTACTTTCATAAATAGCTTGATCCCCAAATCTAAATTTTCACCAGTTACACACCTCCACGGTTCATAGTTCACCAAATTCTGTTCCTCATCAATTAAGATCCGATCCACTGAATTAACTCAAAAATATTCTTCTTCATCTGTTGGGAACTTCATGGCTTTGAAGACATTAAAGGTGACCTCTTGATCATGAACACGCATACTGAGTTCCCCCTTTTGCACATCTATCAAAGTCTTTCCTGTGGCTAAGAATGGTCTCCCCAGTATGATTGGTATATTTTTATCTTCCTCGTAATCCAAAATGATGAAGTCAGCTAGAAAGATGAATTTGTCCACCTTCACTAGTACATCTTCAACAATTCCCCATGGATATGTGATGGATCTGTCAGCTAAATGCAACAAAATGTTTGTTGGCCTTAGAGCCGGCAATCCCAACTAGTTGAATACTGACAAGGGCATCAAATTGATACTTTCCCCAAGATCACATAAACACTTACTGAAGCTCATCTTCTCGATTGTGCATGGAATTATGAAGCTGCCCGGATCCTTCAGCTTTAGAGGTAATTTCTGCTGAAGCACTGCACTGCATTCCTCTATCAAGGCTACCATCTCAAACTCATCTAGTCTCCTTTTCCTTGACAGTATACCTTTCATGAACTTTGCATAGCTTGGCAATTGCTCTAATGTCTCGGCGAAAGGTATATTGATTTGCAGCTTTTTAAATACCTCCAAGAACTTGCTGAATTGCTTATCTTCCCTCTACTTATTTAATCTTTGCGGATATGGAACTCGAGGGTGAATTGGTGGTACTGAACACTTAAGCTTCTTCTCTGAACTTGCTTTGGCTTTCTCTTCCTGTTGTACCTCAGAATTTTCTAGACTTTCTTCTTTAGTAGCTGACTGCTCTGTCTCGCGCGGTCGCGCGACCTCCTTAGTACAATTGGGCGTGGGCGCGCTACTTGCAGTGTCTGCAATATTTTTTCCAGACCTCAATGTGATCGCTTGGCACTGCTCCTTCCCGTCTCTTCTTAGATTTATCTCTGTATTACTCGGCAATGAACCCTGAGGCCTGTTGTTAAGCATGTTCGCCATTTGCCCCATCTGAGTTTCCAGATTCTTAATAGCCACTACTTGGCTTTTGATCATAACCTCTGTGTTTGCCATGTATTTCATCATCATCTCCTCCATTTCTGATTTCTTTTCTTGCTGAGCTGCAGTTGGAGTGTGATGTTGCTGTTGTTGAGAAAATCTTAGCGGAAAAGGTGGTCTAGGGGTAAACTGTTGCTGTGATGGCTGTGACTGAAACTGATTCTGCTGATTCCCTTGGTTATTTGACCAACTGAAGTTTGGATGATTGCAGTTGTTGGGGTTATATGTGTTCTGAAACTGACCTTGGTCTTTTCTGTAATTGCTCACATACTGTACCGACTCTGAGCTGATAGCACATTGATCTGTCGAGTGCGACCCCGCACAGATCTCACATACAAATGCAACTATTTTTGTTTTGCTCTCGGTTATTGAATCTATTTTCTTCGCCATAGCTTCCATCTGTGCTGACAACTGTATAATAGCATCCACTTCCAGCAAACCTGTAACTTTAGGTTGTGGCATCCGAGATGTAGGATTTTGAAAATCGTTTGATGCCATTGTCTCGATAAAGTTATAGGCTTCCTCATAGCTCTTTGCCCATAATGCCCCTCCTGCAGCTGCATCTACAATCGGTCTAGACTGCCATCCCAATCCATTATAGAATGTGTTGATCACCATCCAATCTGGCATTCCATGGTGTGGACACTTTCGTAGCATCTCTTTGTATCTCTCCCATGCCTCATATAAGGATTCACCCTGTTGTTGTTCAAACTGAGAGATAGTTATCCTCATCTTTGCAGTCTTAGCCATTGGGAAAAACTTGGCTAAGAACTTCTGTGCTAAGTCCTCCCATGTAGTTATAGATCCTACTGGCAAAGAATGAAGCCAACTTCTCGCTTTATCCCTCAATGAGAATGGGAACAACCTCAGTCTAATAGCATCCTCCATCACCCCGTTGTATCTGAATGTGTCATAAATCTCAATGAAACTCAACAGGTGTTCATTCGGATCATCCGTAGCAGCACCCCCAAACTGTACCGAATTCTGCACCATTTGAATAGTGCCCGTTTTTATCTCGAATGTATTAGCTGCTATCGTTGGTCTGACTATGCTAGACTGTAATCCATTAATATTAGGCATGGAATATTCTTTCAGAGCCCTATGCTCCTCTCTTTGCTCTTCTCCTTGTGCCTCGGCTGCCATATTAGATATAGTACCCTCTAACTGTGCTTGTAAATTTCTCCGCACACCTGCTTTCCAACCTCTTCCGTTAATGTTATCCTGCGCTGGTGTTAATTTTGAGTTGGATGATCGCGTGTGCATAAAAATCTACAAGTACCTGAAACCAAAATCAAAACAAAAATAGAAATGAGAAACGATCAGATTTGTCTAAGTCATACAATATCGCTTAAAACTGATGATAATTATTTAAATTTAAATGCCTTTCCCCGGCAATGGCGCCAAAAACTTGTTGCCTCTTTTTTAGTTCTAACAAAATAGCTCTAACCCATGCAAGCATACATGTGTCAACAAGTAATACAGAGTAAGTAAAGTATCGATCCAACAGAGAAAGTTGTCTAATTTAAATCAATATGCATCAATTAAATCACTCTATTTATATGCTTAAACTAGTGACTATATTGGTGAATTACTCTAATTGTAAATAATAACTAAAACACAAATAACAATGGAATAAACCAAATTTGGAAATAATGGGATCATAATTTCATTTAATACTTCATCTAATTACCACTATCATGCAAGAAAGATTCACATATCACAGGAAAGTAGCCAAAAGCACTAATAGAGTCATAACCATTTTTCAATGCACTATGACCTACTTACACAGCATCCACAAGCGATAGACTCCATGTAATCATCAATATAACCAAAATCACTATATGTCTATGTGAAATTGCAATCATACTGAATTTAAGCACAAGCCCTTATTTTAACTCATACGGTGAAACAATATATGTCTATCTGGTTCACAAAATACACAAGCCATATAAAACAGCCCCATATACGTATGCTATCATGATTACAATCCATACTCGCATGTTCATTATCAATTCCATACAAGTACTGAAAACAAATGGTGATCAAGCATTCATATATGCAAAACAACCATGATAGAAATCCCATGTAATATGTAAAACAGTTCAGCATTCAAGCATGTAATTAAACTACATACTAAAATTCGTTAGAATCTCATAATGGAGTTTAGTTCATGACTGAACCAAAAGCCATTATGGGATCAATGCTAAACATGGCTAATAAGCAAACAATTGAAAGATGAAAGATAGAAACGATCAAACACAATTTCTGATTATCATCCACTAGTAACGTTCAAATCCTCATATAAATCCAGCAAAATAATAATAATAATCCACACTAATAGAAAATCCCAAGAAGAATTAGAAAAGATGGAGTTTAGGCTTTGCTCTACGTTGGAATCTCTCCCAGAGCTTAAACCATACTTACCAATATGAAAATACGTCAAAAGTACTGAATGATACCTCTGACACCAGTCAGAGTCGTTTTTTTAATTAATTACAAGCCTTAAAATTAGAAATTAAAATAAACAGCTCAGCAGCATTCTGCATCGCTCGCGGCCGCGCGCCCCTCTTTTGTAATCCTCGCACGGGCGCGCAACTTGTAGTGTGCAAGGTCTGTTCATCCGGGTGCTCGCGCGGGCCCGCGTCCTCAAGCTTGTCCTGTCGCGCAACTTCTGTAACTTTAAATTCTGGTTCTGCTGATGCACTGATCTATTCTGCTGTTCATTCTTTCGTCCATCCACACTTAGCCTCCTTCTCCAATTGATCCTCATGCCATGCATCCAATAGGCTCATGCCATTTCCATCACCAAATCATGCCATATCCTGCACTTTCACACCAAAGGAGTTTTAAGTAAGTGCAATGCAAAATAACATGAAATGCACTAAAAACACACTAAAATATACTTGAGATGGGCATAGTTCGCGTGAATTAATATCCAATAAGTAGGTGTAAAACCCACTTATCATGGGATCATCATATTGAAGACCGGCAGCTTGGGGTTCAATAGTGTGTATTTCTGTGGTAGGAGATTCAGCTGTTGGGATTTCGACAGGTGCCTCTGAAGGCTTCTTGGATAAAAAAATCTTCCAACTCTCTTATGTCTGATGAAGTCGGCTTAAACAAAGACACTGCGAGGAGTATATAACAATTATTTAGAGTCAATATTATCCGAAAGTTTCAAGAAATTATGCAAAAAATAGTTCGAGACTTACAATTATGGTTGTACAACCAGGCTTGTTTAGTGAGGAGTCCATAATTCCATTCCTCCCTGGGGAAATTCTCGAAAAGCTCTATCATTTCGTTTACCCATTCTTCAGGGATGTCACTAAAGTCGGCAGAGATCTTTTCTTGGATCGACCAGATTGGCAGAGAGGCAATTTCTAGTCCCTTGATGAAGAACCATCCTTTGTGCCATCCTTTGTTGCTGGATGGGGTAGAGACTAGTGAGCGTCTCTTAAACTTCTCACCTGTCTTCGGCGCTTGTTTACTTAGAGCCTTAAAACCCTTTTCCCGAGATTGGCCAATTTTATAAACGGTGAAGAAAAAGTCGAGAGTGGGTTCGATGCCCACTTCATGGCAAAAGGCAATGAAGGCGAGGATCTGAATGTATGAGTTCGGCACCAGTTGGGCGAACCCAACGCCGATGAACCCTAGCAGGGTAACCAGGAATATGTGGAGAGGGAATCTGACCCCCTTCTCGAGCAAAGTTACCGGTATGGCTGCCCAGCCTGATGGACGCTGGTACATCCGTTCGTTGGATCCCAGGGCCCTTACTAGATGGGTATCGGGGATATGGTAGCGTCTTAATCTTGCGAAGTTCGATCTCGGTAATAGTAGAAAGAGTGTTGGTGTGGGGATTCTGCTCTTTACTCGTGAAGAATTCGGAGGGGCTGGGAAGTGGTTTCGAAGGTAGAGTCTTCTTACTTGGAGTAACAATTTGGGGGTTTGAACTCGAAGCATCTTTGTTAGGGCTTGGGTTAGGTGGAACAGTGGTAATGGGAGTTATGCGAAGGAGGGAGTTTTAATCAGAACTCTGGGAAGTCATTGTTTACTGGTTGCAGAGAGAAAGAAAGAAATTTGGAGGAAGAAAAGGCAAGAGGCGTCTATAAATTCAAAATGACAGAGAACCATCTAAAGTGAGAGGGGAAAACCTTTTGTACTAGGCGATTATTTTAAATTTCTATAAAGACCGAGGGCGGTGCATTAATTGGAAGTAATGATGAGAATTTAAAGAATTGGCGTCTGTTTTTGGTCTTAAGATATTAACCGGATTAGACCTTTCTCGATTGGGCCTCCAATTTTATGTTTATATTGTTATTTGATATTTGTCTGATTGGGCCTAGGTAAGTCATTTTTTGGGCCTTCATTAATCTTATCATAATTCCTTTTGATCCAGACTTGTGGCCTTTATACTCTTTCATTAAACATCTTGTTTAATAAAAGACTGGGGGGGCAATGTTGGGCCATAATACTTTATGTATTTGGGCCTGACCGAATGGGCACATTCCTTGGGTTATATTTATTATGTCTTAAATGTATTGGGCCTCTGATTTGGGCTGATCCATGAGACAAATCATATCTAAACATCATCTTTGACTGGTAATGATCACTAAGATGGCAGTTGACTGTTATCTCTACCATGCATTAATGAGGATTGGACTTGATCGGCCGCCGATAGTGGAAAACAGTGATGGGATGGAGCAGGTGAGCTGCTGGTATTCGGCTGAGATCAGGGGAGTGGGAGGCTGTGTCAGATGGTAGTGGGTGGCACGGGAAACTGGACCGAGGGTATATGTTAGCAAGGATCAAATAATCTAGAGGTAACTGAATTATTTTCTCTCTCAAGCACTAGATATTTTATCCTCCATTGTTAACCTTGTGATCGCCTGTACTGACTCTCACGCCGGAGCTATCCCCCGACGGTCAAGCCGTCAAGCTTTTGGTGATTGTCGTGTTTACTGTGCGGGATAGAGACGCGTCTTATGTGATTGGGACGTGAGAAAAGATCTTGGCGTTAACATTAAGCAAAGAAAGGTAATCCAACCCAACATTCTCTATTATTTCTTCACTACCCCCAACATATTTATGTACTGGATCTTGAACAAACTTTCCACCATAATGAAAAACAATTCTAACAGACATTCTGCATTAAAAAAATGAAGGAGAAATTTTTGAATAATATACAAAACATTATAACAAGTATCACAAAAAGGGGACCAAAGTCAGTGGCAGACACAGGTTACAAAAAGGGGAATAAAAAGGGGACCAAAGAAAGGGGGACCATAGTAGTGAGCATAATTTATCTAGGACCAAATATACTAACTAATTCCACACAAAAAACATGCCTGCATATACAACAAACAACTCAAAATTAAAAACAAAGTACATATGATATCTATCAGACAAGGAGAAAATTACCTAAATCGACACCAAATTAAGTATCATAGACCAAGCGAAGGTGGGAACCCAGTAAATCACGAAGATCCACCACGAACACACTAACCCACACCCTATTTCTCTCGCCTCTCTAGCCCTAGATATCACCACGATCGTTCGCTTCTCTAGCCCTAGATATCAAACTGAAATGAAATGAAAGAAAACCCTTATCGCATCTGTCATTTTCAATATATATATATATATATATATATATATATATATATATATATAAGGGTATTTAAGTCTTTAGCCAAGTAAAGTAACGGAGTTAAGACGGAAAGCACTTTTTGACTTCAACTCAAAAAGTTGAGAGTTTAAATGTAGCTTTACTGACTACAGGTGGTTAAGTGGGAAAGCGCCCAAACCCCAGGTAGTTATCTGAACTTTACCCTATAATTTAACAGATAGAACTTTTGTCAAAACTGTTGGTTTCTTTAGCTTTTTATTTTTAATTAGTTTACAGAGACAATTGTTACCACTTTTTTTTTGCCTCACTTTGCACTTTGATAATAAAGCAAAAACAAAAAAAAAAGCAAAGGAGGAAAGAAAAAATATAAAAAAAAAGAGGAAAAAAAAACAAATAACCCCAGAGATTCCAGGGTGGGGGATCATATGACCCTTGTACCCCTAGTTCCGCCTATGAGAAAAGAAGGAATGGAATAGATGGAAGTGATATAGAAGAAAACTTAGAATGGTTTACATAATAAAAGTTCTCTGAACCTTGTTCCCATTATCAAACTTCATCAGTTAGCTTGGCGTACTTAGCTAACTTAAATTCTCTCTAGCTTATGCTTGGCTTAGCTCTCTCTCACTCATTACATCAGTTGATGACCCCTATATGACCCCCCCTACACAGCTCCTATCAAACCCCTATACGGCCCCTAACTGAAGCCTTCTATTATTAGCCTAGCTACTCATTATTAATTAAGCCAACTACGAAATCACTCTGGTCATCCCTCCCCCTTTTGGCTGCCGGCATGGCTGATTAACAAGGCTGAGAATTTGGCTTTTGTTTGGGTCTTAGGCAACAACTTAGGCTCATAAGCGTACACGGAGCGGTTTGTTCAATTAAAACACAGGCTTGCATTTCACATTAGCATAATCATGTGATAAAACTAATTACAGTATAGTACCTCATCTATACCTCTATTTTTAATTTAGTCATGCAAGTATTATCAATCTTGCACCAACTCCCCTCATAGTAAATCATGTGAATCAATAGTACACACATGTGAACACATAGTTATAAGCATGTGAATTAATAGCAATTAATTGCTCATTTATCTGGTGAATTATCCGATTGGTCAATATAACCTCCAGACATTAATTATTATCGAAATAAATGTCGATTTCCACCAACACTAATAATTTCCACACAATGGAACTATCAATTTTATCTTTAATCAACACGAACTTATTCATCATTAATATTATAACTCACAATATTTAACAACCAGGTCGTTCCCAGGAAAGAGGGGGCTTTCCGATAAGGATTTCTCCTTATTGGCCCGCAATTAGGTGACCAAACCTCTCATTGACAGAACTTCAAGACATTGTCAATATTGCAAATAATAATATGAATAACTTTGTCGTCTCAATTATTGATTTAAGAATATAAAATATTATGCAGATGATACTATGACGATAATTGAATTAATAATATGAGAGATATGATGCAGTAATTATTGTAGCAATAATTGAGTATAACTAAGTGACTTCTCACATAAGCATCAATAATCAATAGTGTGTGCTACTATGCAACCACGTGTATTACTGTACTTTTACTACCAGGTAGTTCAACAGTTTTAACGGTAACACTTTCGCCGTTATTTTTATAAAAAGATAATTCTGTCGTTTTCTAACTACGACAATACTTCCGTTGTGGGGTCCACCAATGATTGTGCCGTCATACGAATATTCCCTGTTAAAACGAATATTCCCCGACCAATCAAATATTATATAACCACTTGCTTACTGTGTAAAATTTATAAATATTATCCACAACTATAACATTATATCAAATCCACACCATAATATTCAAAAATATATTTCGAGAAAATTATTCTTTATTCATAAAAGTTAGGGTCTTACAACCTCCCCTTCTTATGAAATTTCGTCCTCAAAATTAGGGTACGTACCTGGTATATCGAAGAGGTGAGGATATCTTGACTCCATCTCAGATTCTAACTCCCAATTTATTTCTTCCGCATCATGGTTTCTTCACAAAACTTTGACTTGAGGTATAACCTTGGAGCGTAGAATATGATCCTTCTTATCCAAGATTTTAACAGGTAACTCTTCATACGTTAAATCTTCCTCTATCTCATCTGGTTCTAATTCAATAATGTGGTTCGGGTCTTTCACATATTTACGTAACATAGATATGTTAAAAACGTTATGAACGCGAGACATACTTGGCGGTAAGGCGAGTCTATAGGCCACAGTTCCTACTCGATCGAGGATTATAAATGGGCCAATGAATCGAGAATTGAGCTTTCCTCTCTTTTCAAATCTCATAACTCCTTTCCATGGAGAAACACGTAACAACACATGATCTCTAATATTGAATTCCACGTCCTTTCGATGAAGATCAGCATAACTCTTTTGTCGATCTTGTGAGGTTTTTATACGTTACCGGATCGTTTGAATCTTTTCCATAGTTATACGTACCAAATCCAGTCCCAACAACGTTGCTTCACCCACCTCTTTCCAGTATACTAGAGAATGACACTTTCTTCCATACAACGCCTCAAATGGAGCCATGTCAATACTTGCTTGATAACTATTGTTGTAGGAAAACTCCACCAATGGTAAGAACTTGGCCCAACTTTCCTTGAAGTTAAGGACACAGAGTCTTAATAAATCTTTAAGAGTTTGAATAGTCCTTTCCGACTACCCGTCCGTTTGAGGATGATATGCTAAACAAAATCGTAAATCCGTGCCCATAGATTTTTGCAAACTAACCCAAAATCTTGAAGTGAATCTTGGGTCTCGATCAGAAACTATGGATACTGATATACCATGCAATCTTACAATCTCGTTTATGTACATACAAACAAGATGTTCAAGTGTATAAGTTTCTTGTATCGGTAAGAAATGAACAGACTTGGTCAATCTATCAACAATGTCCCAAATCGTATCTATGCCTTGAGAAATCTTGGGAAAACCAGTAACGAAATCCATGGTAATGTGCTCTAACTTTCATTTCAGAATTTCAAGTGGTTGCAATGGAACTTTTGGCACCTGATGCTCCACCTTAACTTGTTGACAAGCTAGACACCTTGAGATAAACCCCGCTATCTCTCTCTTCATATTGCTCCACCAAAATGTATGTCGAAGATCACGATACATTTTGGTACTCCCAGGAAGGATTGCAAACGGTGTGTATTGTGCCTCCATCAGGATTTTATACTTCAAGTCAGAATCGTTAGGAACACAAAGTCTAGAGTTGACTCGAAGTATTCCTTCTTCATCGATTCTTGCTTTCGGAATAGCATCTTCTTGTACTTTCTTCCTCATACGCATCAGCTCCAAGTCTGTAGCTTGAGAAGCTTTAACATTATCGATTAAAGTTGGTTCTACTCGTATATTTGCCATCATCATATGGGTCCCTAGAGTCTTTTACTCTATCTCCATCCTTCATAAGTCATACAAAATGGGTTTTGCATTGAAAATATTGCACTCTTACCCGCATATGATCTTCTACTCAATGCGTCAGCTACTACGTTCGTTTTTCCAGGATGGTATTGGATGGTATGATCATAATCTTTCAATAGCTCAAGCCATTATCGTTGCCGTATGTTGAGTTCCTTTTAAGTGAAGAAATATTTGAGGCTTTTATGATCCGTATAGATCTCCACCTTCTCTCCATACAGGTAATACCTCCAAATCTTAAGTGCAAAAACGACTGCTACCAACTCTAGATCATGAGTAGGATAATTCCTCTCATATTCTTTGAGTTGTCGTGAGGCATAGGCTATGACTTTCCCATGTTGCATGAGAACACATTCTAACCCTTTGCCTGAAGCATCACTGTAGATGACAAATCCCTCCGAGCTAGATGGTATTGTCAGAACAGGTGCTAAAATGAGTCTTCTCTTGAGTTCTTGAAAATTCTTCTCACATTCCTCGCTCCAACTGAACTTTGTATCTTTTCGAGTCAGCTGAGTTAATGGAGTAGCGATTCGAGAAAATCCTTCCACGAATCTCCGATAATAACCAGCTAAGCCGAGAAAGCTACGTACTTCAGTCACTGACTTTGGTTGCTCCCAGCTTTGAATTGCTTCAATCTTCTCCGGGTCAACAGATATTCCATGATTTGATATCACGTGCCCAAGGAATGCAACTTCCTCAAGCCAGAACTCACATTTCTTCAACTTGGCATAAAGCTTATTTTCATGAAGGTTTTGAAGTATCAGCCTCAAGTGTTGCTCATGGTCTTTACGGGTTTTGGAGTATATGAGGATGTCATCAATAAAGACGACCACAAAGTGATCCAAATATTCCTTGAATACTCGATTCATCATGTCCATGAAGGCAGCAGGAGCATTAGTCAATCCAAAAGACATGACTAGGAATTCATAATGCCCGTACCGAGTTCTGAAAATAGTCTTTGGAATGTCATCAGTTTTAATCTTCAACTGATGATATCCGGAACGAAGATCTATCTTTAAAAAGAATTTGGCTCCTTGCAACTGGTCAAACATGTCATCAATGCGAGGTAACGGGTACCTATTTTTGATGGTGATATGATTCAACTCCCGATAATCAATACAAAGTCGCATACTTCCATCTTTCTTCTTCACGAATAGAACAGAAGCACCCCAAGGAGACGTACTAGGACGAATGAAACCGATGTCTAATAATTCCTGTAGTTGGGTTTTTAACTCCTGAAGTTCAATAGGAGCCATTCGATATGGGACTTTGGAAATGGGTTTTGTACCAGATTCAAGGTCTATACAAAATTCAATTTCATACTCTGGGGGTAGGCCAGGAAGTTCTTCAGGGAATACGTCAGAAAATTTATTAACAATAGAAATATCATTCAAATTTGACGTATTTTTATTTAAATCCGTGACATGGGCTAAGAAAGCTTGACATCCGTTTTTCAATAAATGAATAGCTTTATGGCTTGATATGACAGTGATTGATTTTAGTAGTTTGGTTGCTTGAATTCGCATAATAGGTTGGTTAGGAATATGAAAGCTAACAACCTTACGAAAATAATCGATTTTAGCATGATGAGTAGTTAACTAATCAATCCCTAAAATCACATCAAATGCAAGTATTTTCAAAGAATTAAGATCGATAGGTAACATGCGGTTACCAATTTGAATCAAACAAGACTTATAAACAGTGGATGTAATGAAGGTTTCTCCCAACGAAGTTTCAACCGATAAGTCAAAGTCTAATTTCTCCGGAGTCAAATTTAAACGTTGAGCGCAAATAGGAGAAATAAAAGAATGGGTAGAACCGGTATCAAATAAGGTATATACTTCATTAGAGTTTATTATTAGCTTACCCGTGATCATCTCGTTCGAATTTCTCGCTTTTTGGGAGGTTACGACAAACGCTCTCCCTTGAATTACCAGTTTTGTCTTATCTGGAACGGCCTTTGATGCCTCCATCCCAGCTGGACTTGACTTTGGTGCACGACAAAATCGGGCTAGGTGACCTTTTCTTCTATAATTGTAACATGCTTTGGACTGCATCACGTAGTTTGGACTGATATGTCCCTCCCCTTCGCATTTGTAACATACGACAGACGGTCGTTCTCCTTCCTTAACAACAGGTGCTAGTGCTGACGTCTTTCCATCATTGTTGAATCTCCTCTTCTTAAAATGTCCACTCTTATTGTCATGGCCATGATTACCGTCGAAGTGATTACCATTTCTAGCATTTTGATTCCCTCCACGCTTGTTGTCACCGCTTCGATAACTGCTACCACTGGTATTATCATTTTGCCGGCTGCTCTCTCTTGGTTGGGTTGACTTGTTATCGCGCTCCAATAACTGATCCCTATTTACAACATCTGAATACAACCACAGTTTGTGAGAAATTAAGTATTAGCGTATCTCAGGTTTCAAACCTCTTAGAAACATCTGTGTCATTCTCTCCTCGTTATCAACTAAGTGGGACGCAAACCAGGACAACTCGGCAAACTAAGCTTCGTACTGTGACACGGTCATATTGTTTTGCTCCAGCTCGATAAACTTTACCTCCTTCATGTGACGAATACTTTCGGGAAAGTACTTGTCGTTGAACAGCTTTTGGAACTTCTCCCAAGATATCTTCAGTGCGGTAGGTTGAGTACGCTTTACAGATTTCCACTAGTAATCTGCCTCTGCTCGCAATATGAAGGTGGCAAAGGGAACCTTTTGCTCCTCGGAGCATCCCAAGACATCAAATATCTTGGTGATCTACTTTATCCATGTCTCCGCCTTAAGTGGTTTTGGCTCTCCAAAAAACTCCGGTGGTCCCAGCTCCTTGAACTGTTTAGTGATGACCGTCCGAGAGTTGCCAGTGTTTTCACCTACATTTTGAATAGGAGCCCCTCTCGCCTGATGTTGCATGAATTGCATAAAGCCTCTAAACATCCCATCGTTCACCATTTCATCGGTGTTATTTTTTACCTGAGGATTATTGTCTTCCTGTTGCACATTATCCTGGGTATTTAACGTTGGTGACCTAACGGTCTCATGTGCTTCATTGCTTATCTCAACATTTTCGGATGCCATTTTCAAATACTGCTACAAAACAAGGGTTAATTAACATATCATATATTATCCCTATACTCTGACCGACCAATTAAATACCAAATAAACTTAGGTAGGTCATACTAGTGAAGGAATTCCCCGTCTCTCACCTCCTAGTTCTTGTCTCAAATCTCAGCCAGGGCCCTAAGCTTTGATACCAACTGTGACGCCCCCAAAATAGGTATACATCACCCATCTTGAGTCGCCAAATACATGGTACAAAACTCAAATACAACTTAATTTTACAACAGTCGTGTGAAATACGACAAAACATAATCTAAGAGTTTTAATAATAATATTGTCATCTAAACAATATCCACATTCAATGGAGTCCTCATTACATTTATTATCACACTATTTTATTGAATAGTGATGACTACTAAAATAACCATCTGGACCGTCAATCCGTTCCCCGACTCATCCCAGCTATATTCTCATTTCCTGAAGAGAACAATGAAAGAAAGGGTGAGCACAACTAGCCCAGTAAGAAATATTATGACGAAGATAATACAGAATAAATTATCCTTAGCCTTCAACAGTATAATAACTGATAGAATATAATAGACAACAAGTTTTAGATCAACAACTGCAGCGGAATAAGCAATCCATTAGAAGAGTCAAGTAGAGCATACAATCTACTATCTTCTATGATTTAAAAAGTTTTTCATCAACTTTATCATTGAGACTCAGCTTAATAAATAAAATCGAATCATCCCTACATCACGGCCAAGGATATTCATGTAATCATCAATGGTCATGATTATACCGAATAATCCCTGGTCATAATTATACCAACAACTGTCCATCAATGAACTATAGGCCAATAAGGACTTTCACCACATCATTCGTCACATTACGGTCATGATTATACCGAATAATCCCTGGTCATAATCATACTAAGTTCATCTATGCACGTAAGCCAAAGATGACTTTCATCACAACATAAGTATGAGGATGATGACCATGACATAATAATTCAATAAAACAAGTTCAAGATAAATTTTAAAGATTTTATAATTTAATTTATCTAGAAATCAATAACGTCCAAATTGTCAACATGATACTGCTTTGTGGAGTAAAATTCAAGAATGCTCAGAAGAATATTTCCATGAAAAGATACTGGATGAAGCGTAAATATCTAGGATATTCTACTAATTTCATGGAGTATAGAAGCCAAAACTTTAACCAACTGAGTATAATAGAATATATGAAATTGTAAATAGATTTTTGCCCGCCATGCGGTTATCCACGTAGACAGATCATTTTCACAATTTAATAAGGAATGAATACGAAGGATCATTCACCATGCATGCGGTAGTCCATATAGACAGGTTATTTCAACATAATAATAAAGAATGGAATTATAGAAGAATTCACCATGCATGCGATAGACCGCACAAACAAGTTATTCCAACAGAATAATATAGAATGGAATAATAGAAGAATTCACTAGGTATGCGATAGACCGCACAGACAGGTTATTCCAACAGAATAATAAAGAATGGAATAACAACCCTTACGAGTATTGAAAGAAAATAACTCTCTTCATGAATACGAAAGAAATAATACCCCTTACCTTAGAAGAAACTGGATACTGGAATAGTGAGGTAGCAGACTTCTCTTTTTCTTTCTCTCTATAATTACTCTTGTGAGACTTAGTGAATTGGTGAGAATGAAAGAAGAATGAGCTTCTATTTATAGGAAAATATTGTTTCGATAATTACACGTTTTGGGGCTCGAAATATTACAGTATAATATCTTTCTCTTTTTCTTCATTTTTAATTTAGTCCTGCAAGTATTATCAAACTTGCACCACCTCCCCTAATAGTAAATAATGTTAATTAATAGTTCATTCATGTGACTTAATAGTACAATCATGTGAAAAAATTAATTACAGTATAGTACATTCATCTATACCTCCATTTTTAATTTAGCCATGCAAGTATTATCAATCTTGCACCAACTCCCCCAATAGTAAATTATGTGAATCAATAGTACACACATGTGAACACATAGTTATAAGCATGTGAATTAATAGCAATTAATTGCTCATTTATCTGGTGAATTACCCGATTGGTCAATATAGCCTCCAGACATTAATTTTTATTGAAATAAATGTCAATTTCCACCAACACTAATAATTCCCACACAATGGAATTATCAATTTCATCTTTAATCAACACGAACTTATTCATCATTAATATTATAACTCACAATATTTAACAACCAGGTCGTTCCCACGAAAGAGGGGGCTTCTCCTTATTGGCGCGCAATTAGGTGACCAAACATCTCCTTGACAGAACTTCTAGACATTGTCAATATTGTAAATAATAATATGAATAACTTTATCGTATCAATTATTGATTTAATAATATAAAATATTATACAGATGATATTGTGACAATAATTGAATCAATAATATGAGAGATATGATGCATCAATTATCGTAGCAATAATTGAGTATAACTAAGTGACTTCTCACGTAAGCATCAATAATCAATACCGTGTACTACTATGCAACCACGCGTATTACTGTAATTTTACTACCGGGTAGTTCAACAGTTTTAACGGTGACACTTTCACCGTTATTTTTATAAAAAGATAATTCTGTCATTTTCTAACTACGACAATACTTCCGTTATGGGGTCCACCAATGATTGTGCCGTCATATGAATATTGCCTGTTAAAACGAATATTTCCTGACCAATCGAATATTATATAACCACTTGATACTTTACAAAATTTATAAATATTACCCACAACTATAACATTATATAAAATCCACACCATAATATTCAAAAATATATTTCGAGAAAATTATTCTTTATTCATAAAAGTTGGGGTCTTACCTTGAGTCTATTTAAATGCTATAACACACACATATATTGTTCTCTCATTTCCGTTATTCAACATCATTGTGACGCCCCAAAATCCGGGTATCTTCCAACCTGACAGATGGTGCCCCACGGTGCTACAGTTCACACAAACATTCAATTGAAATACCTCAAAAGAACGACTATGTCTTATATATATATTCAAAATAATATTAACATTCCCCATGTTCTTTATAACCATTACATTTGTCCTTGTCATAATATCAAATATTATCATTACAAACCTATACTATTACATAAGTAATCTAAAGGTTCGCCTTAGCCTTCTATTTATCCTTGTCGGATCCATCGGTCCATTCGATCTTAGTTGCATTCATATGGTTCAAGCAAGAGTGAGCCTAACTAGCTCAACAAGTACAACAATTCTGACAAAACTAGCATGCTTGAAACATATGAATCGTATATCTTTAATAACCAAACAATAGTTACAAAGTACTATCGATAATTCAAAATAGCACTTCTTTTCATTCAAAACGTTTTACAAAAATAATATTCAGTAAAACATCAATTCCGGTCCAAGACCATAAGCATTTCATAAGTACTTTAAAAAGGACATCATGGTACTAAGTCCGTAAGTCCGGTATAGCTTACGAGCACGTCTAGGTGATCAGCCTATATTACTCTATGTTGATCAACACTACATTCATTAAATGTGTATACGTTTAAGTTGTGGCAACCTCACGTGCCTGTCATTTGACGACAAAATATTTTAGCATACTTAGTCTCTTTTTGAAAAACCACATAAATATTAGTTTGGTAAATCATTGACAATACTTTGATAGATTATAAGAAATCCAACATATCGTAAGTCTAGCTAAAAGAAGTAGCTTTGACTTCATCAGACATTAACTCATGTGTAAGAACACATGAATCACAAAGCTTGTCCAGATTGAACTGGAACAAGGGTTAGAATACTTGCCTTTAGTGTCTTCTACCGTTATTACACGTACACTTTAAGTCTTTAAGGTCTCTATAGTAGATGCTCATATCACATAACACATTAGGTCATGAACAACATACAGGTTCCTAAAGAATCTTACCATTCTTCTCAATCTAATTACGTATTAGATTTGTTATTTATTGGTTCCAGCTTTCCGTTATGTCATTCTTACGTTCACATGCAATTGACTTTCTTTAACCCTAAGAGATCATACTTAAGGCTTAAATATGTATTAACAATGTTACATTAAGATCCTTAGTTAATTGTTCAGCAATTACTATTTATACTCCACCTATAAACTTTCTTTATTGCCAAAATCTTAAGGTTGGCGCTGCGGCGCCATTGTTCCTTCTCTGTGCTGCGCTGTGGCGCCACATACTAGGCCAAGAGACCAGACTCGGCTCTGGGGCGCGAGTCCCTTCGTTATGGGTCGCACTGCAGCGCGACTCTCCAGTAGGATGCAGCATCAATCGGCCACTCTCGGCGCTGCGACACGGGTAATTTTGCCTTGGGCTGGCGCCGCGGTGCCAGCTCTGTGCACCAGAAAATTTTGACAGACTTTAAATTTTGTGAAACAACCGGGCTCGTAACTTCTTCGTTATAAGTTCGAATTGGCTCGTTCAAGAGCCTACGGTTCACAAATCACATACTCTACATGTTCATGCAAGAATTTTATCTATTTGACTTTGTTAACTAAAAATTCATCTATTAGTTCATTTTTAACGAAAACGATAAACATTCGTGAACGTTCAACGCTCATTTCTTCGTTCTAAGTTGGAATTCAGCCATTTTTGAGTCTGTAACTCTATAATGCCAAATAAGACTTATACCCATCGAAAACCAACGTTTTCGAGTTCAAACACAAAATCCGACTTCCATTCTGAGAATTTCACGAATTCGACGATTATCGTCCAATCGTGTGAATTTCGGCAAACTTTGCTACTAACGATTTGTTTATCATTCCAAATAGATTCAATGCATTAATTAGACATCTCAACCTACTCATTACCACAACTTATCTTTAAATTAGGTTATGGCTTATTTCTTATAAGTTCATAGCTTAACAATTTACAAGATTTTATTCCTTATGACTTACTATTGATTTAAGTCTTTTTATTAATATCATTACATCTTATGCATCATACTAACTTCTTAAAGTAATCATATGACAATTCATCAATGTTTTTCATAAGTTCATAACTTATTTAGGTTTGAATTGCTTATTCCTTACTTATTTGGCTTAAGTTCATTGCTTATCCATCTTTATGAGTTCTTAGCATACATGTTCATTAAGTTACACTTCTCTTATTACCCTACTATGATAGAGATAGAAGAGATAAGATCATTTACCTTTGAAGACTAACTTCTTCTTCTTTGGAAAATCTAACAATGGAAATTAAGCTTAATAGTGCTTATTCTCTCTAACTAATAAGTTGTTTAATGTTGGATGAAACTAACAAGCAACAAGTGAATTGCAAGGCTTGGTATTTATAGGCCCTCCAAAGTTAGGGCAATTAGGTCATTAGGACAACCCACCTCCTTACTATTCACTACTTGCTCACTAAGTAAACTTGTCAACCACACTAAATACTTGGTCAATACTTAACATGCTTGCTCCTCACAACACTTGGGCACCAAGATCACCCATGGGTTGCCCCATGGATCAAGCTAGCCCATTGGATAATTAATTGGACTTAGTGTTAATTAGTTCAACTTATACTTTGGCTTATCTTTAATTTGCTTTGGGCTTACATTAATAAACTCTTGGGCTTAACATTACCATAACTTGGGTTTTCCCCTTCATTCTCATTGGACTTGCAATTCCTACCAAATTCCACAAATTTATTTCATTAGAATTTAATTCTTAACGTTCTTAAATTAAGTTCGCATGCGAAATTTTTCATTTTCCATACTTAGATTATTATTACATAATCCATCTCGCCTCGATAATACAACATTACGTATTTCTCGGAAAGTTAAAATACTACGACGTTCTGACGTTGCTAGGTTATAAAACGACATTCATTTACTAACACATATTAATAATCAATAATAGAACTTTATTCATTAATAACTTATTTAAAATTATTTTACAACGGATCCGAATTTCTTGGTCGTTACATTCTTCCCCCCTTATAAAGATTTTGTTCCCAGAATCTCATCTCACATTACGTAAACAACTGAGGATAATCCTGCCTTATCTTTTCTTCCAATTCCCATGTTGCTTCTTCGGCATCGTGGTTCTTCCATAACACCTTTACTGAAGATATGACTTTATTTCGCAGAACTTGCTCTTTCCTATCGATAATTTGAATCGACATCTCTTCGTATGTTAAGTCCTTCTCAATTTGAATTGACTCATACTCGATTACATGTTTATAATCCAGTTTGTAAGGACGCAACACCGATACGTGAAATACATTATGTATTCGATCTAGGTCTGGAGGTAACGCTACCATATAAGCTTCCTCACCTACCCGTTTAAATACTTCAAAAGGTCCTATAAACCTTGGACTTAGTTTTCCCTTCTTTCCAAAGCGTATCTTTCCTTTCCATGGAGATACCTTCATAAATACGTACGAGCCTATCTCAAACTCCCTATTTTGTCGATGTAAGTCTACGTACTTCCTCTGTTTGTCTTGAGCTGCTACTATTCGCATTCGTATTAGCTTCACTATATCCACTATTTACTGCACCAATTCTGGTCCTAGCATTCGACGTTCTCCCACTTCATCCCAATACAATGGTGTTCTGAATTTTCTTCCATACAAGGCTTCGGAGGGCGGCATACCTATGCTTGCATGATAACTGTTGTTATACGCAAACTCAGCTTCAACTGTGTTCCCAACTGTTCTTGCAGTCTTCTCCAAAAGTTCGACGTGAATCGTAGGTCACGATCTGACACAATCGAAACTGGTACTTCATGTCTGGAAATAACTTCCTTAACATAAAGTTTAGCTAACTGGTCTAAGTTATACTTAACCTGAATTGGCAAAAAGTGAGTTGACTTCATCAACCGGTCCACTATTACGCAAATCGCATCATATCCCTTCTGAGTAGTCGGAAGTCCCACCACAAAGTCCATCATGATATTCTCCCACTTCCACTCTGGAATCTTCAAAGACTGTAATAAGCCACTTGGTCATTGATGTTCGACCTTAACTTTCTGACAAGACTTACATACTCCGCTATTTCTCTCTTCATGTTCGGCCACCAAAAACTCGGTCGAAGGTCTTGATACATCTTAGTGCTACCAGGATGAATCGAGTACCTTGAACTGTGAGCCTTTTGTAAAATTTGCTCCTTTAATTCCGTCTCATTTGGAACCCAAATTCTTCCCTCAAATCATAATAATCCCTCATTATCAAGACTGTACTTAATATCTTTTTCATTGGTTATCCGCTTCTTCATCTAGTCACACTCATCAGTTTTGAGCTGCATCTCCTTGACTCTCTCTACGATGGTAGATTGGATCTCCATCGCAAATAGTCTCTGTCTCGATTCACTTGGCAACTTCACCTCTAACTCCATCCTAGCCATCTCTGTTATTAACTCAGTTTGAGCTGTTAACATAGACAACTTCTCCCGACCCTTCCTACTTAAGGCGTCGGCCACTACATTGGCTTTTCCAGGGTTATACAGGATTTCACAGTCGTAATCCTTTATCAACTCCAGCCATCTCCTCTGTCTCATATTCAACTCCTTCTGTGTGAAGATATATTTTAGACTCTTGTGGTCTGTGTATATCTCACACTTTTCCCCGCAAAGATAATGTCGCCATATCTTTAAGGCAAAAACTACAGCGGCCAGTTCCAGATTATGAGTAGGGTAAACTTTCTCATAATCCATCAACTGCCTAGATGCATACGCAATGACCTTGCCATGCTGCATAAGCACGCAACCAAGTCCCCTATGCGAAGCATCGCTATATACTACAAAATTTTATGTGTCATCGGGTAATGACAAAACAGGCGCTTCACTCAATCTCTTCTTCAGTTCTTGAAAACTATCCTCGCACTTCTCAGTCCACGCATATTTCACCGTCTTTCTTATCAAATTAGTCAACAGAGTAGCTATCTTCGAAAAATCTTGGATGAATCTTCGATAGTAACCCGCTAACCCTAGGAAACTTCGCACCTCAGTCGGCATTTTCGGTTGTTCCCAATTCATTACAGCTTCCAACTTAACTGGATCCACTGAAATCCCCTCCTGGTCAATGACATGTCCTAAAAACTGTACCCTCTCTAACCAAAATTCACACTTTATGAATTTTGCATACAACGTTTCCTTTCTTAGTGTCTCCAACACTATTTTTAGGTGTTCAGCATGATCTTCTGACATCTTAGAATAGACTAGAAAATCATCGATATACACTACAACGAACTTGTCCAAATATTATTTGAACACTTTGTTCATCATATCCATAAATACAGCTGGTGCATTAGTCAACCCAAATGACATCACTAGAAACTCGTAATGACCATAACGAGTCCTGAATGTTGTCTTTGGTACGTCTTCATTCCTAACCTTCAGCTGATGATACCCCGTCCTTAAATCTATTTTGAAAAAATACTTTGCCCCTTTCAACTGATCAAAAAGATCATCGATCATGGGCAATGGGTACTTATTCTTTATCTTTAACTTGTTCAACTCTCGGTAGTCGATACAAAGTCTTAATGATACGTCCTTCTTTTTAACAAACAGTACCAGTGCTCCCCACGGCAAAACACTCAGTTGTATGAATTTCCTGTCCAACAGTTCTTGTAACTGCACCATAAACTCCTTCATCTCCACTGGCGCCATACGATACGGTGCCCTGGAAACTGGTGCCGCTCCTGGCACCATGTCTATCACGAACTCGGTCTCTCTATCCGGTGGAAGACCCGACAACTCACTTGGAAATACATCCACGAATTCTCTCACTATAGGTATTTGTTCCATGGTCGCTCACACTCTCTGGGTATCAACTACATGGCACAGATAGCCTACACACCCCTTCCTTAATAGTTTCCTAGTTTGTGTCATGGTAAGACAACACGAACGTCCCAACGATTTATTACTGTAAAATATTACCTGAGGTTGTCTTAACGTTCTAATATTTACGCATTTCTTTTGACAATCTATAATTGCCCCATGGTTAACCAACCAATCCATTCCGAGAATTACGTCGAATTCTCCTATTTTTATCGGTATCAGATCTACCGATAATTTATAACCCCGAATGTCTATGCAACAATTCCTATGAATATCTTCAACAGGAATTATCTTTTCATTTGCTACCTTAATATTTAAAGGTTTAGGCAACTTTTCGGGAAGTAATCCTAATCGTCTAGCAAAATCACATGCGATAAACGAACAAGTAGCACCCGAGTCAAACAGCACATATGCATTTAGGTCGTTGATCGGAATAATACATGCGACTATGTAACAACTCGATATTTTCTATATAAAAAAATAAGAAATTTTGCGTATAATTTTTTTTTATATTTTAAAGATGAGGATTTGTACAAGATAATGTGTATATGTAATTATGTGCTAAATAAAAATATATTTATTACATAAATATTTACAAATAATTTTATTTTAGAATTATTGATTTTTATAAAGTATATTCTTATAATAAATAATTTATAGTAGAAATGTTTTTATTAATGCAAATATAATCATATATTATTTAAATAATATATGGAGTGATTTTTAGAATAATTATAATAATTATTTTTTTATATGAATTTTAGTACAGATTATCAAGTTAATTATTTTACTTTAATTATTAAGGTTAAATATGGAGAATAAATCAGATATGAAATCTAAACCCTAATTTTGATTATTGTCAAGGTATGAGAAAAATAATATAATATTAATTATATTTTGATTTTTCAGTGCTATAAATATGTGCTGTATGTACGTGTTGAGGATGATTGGTCAATTATGGTGTTTAATCTCAAAACCCTAATATTAATTGGTTAAACCCTAAGTTTACTAGGGAACACCCTAATTTAAAAATCAATTGTGAGTTTAAGACTGTTATATGACGGTGTTATATGTTTTATGTTATGTATTATATAATAATTAGATTAATTAGGTCAACCCTAATTAAAATTTAGATTTGTTAATTTCTAAAAACCCTAATTTCTAATTTAAAACCCTAATTGCTATTTTTGCAAGGTTAATGATAATCATATGATCTAAACCTAATGTTCCTATATAAAGTAATTAGAAAATTAATCATAATTAGAAAACCCAAATTTCAAAATTTTAGAAACTAAAAGTTATTTTATTTTATTTTTTTGTGCAAACCCTAGTTGCTAAATCTTACATTTGGTTTGTGCTAAACTTTAGGGTTAAACCCTAAGGGTTTGCAAGGATGACAATAATGCCATTAAAATTCAATGAAAAAAAGACTAAAATACCCCTAGTTGAATTTTATTTATTATGTAAATTACAAAGCTTGACAAGTGTGATAGTTGGTGAGCTAACCTAACAACTCCACATGCTCAAAATTTCCAGCAATCAGCTCTAGCTCAGCCAAGTTCATTGCATACATGTATTATATACAGATTGGAGAGAGAAAAAATTACATTTGCCCACTTATTTTGCACAAACTCTCATACTTGAGCCTCTCTCTCTAAAACCCACGGGATTTTGTAGCATACCAGTCACATAATCAAGCCCCACCATCACCCAAAACAAATCAGTGGCCTAGAAATCAAAATCGATCAAAGAAGGTATAAACCCTACTTGAAAAATCTGTCCAATTTTCTGTTGTTAAATGTTATGTTTGAGTGTTAGAATATGTTAGTTATAGTCTATTTTGATGATCTAGGTTGTTATTATACAGATCCATAACATCTAAGTCTTCAAATTGATGAATCTTTAAAATTTGGGAAAAAAATTTCTTGAGGTCAGACAACGAATGTCAGACCCTATAAATCCTTACTCGATTATGGTTTTTGTTGTTTTTAAGTTGGTTTTGGTAGCTTGTAATTTGGTCTTTAGTCTGCAAAAAGAATCAGAGCCATTTGATGTCTAGAATAAAAGTTATTACCGGTCAAAGGTCGTTGACAGACATTGACCGAGCCATTTCTGGGTAACCCAGAATGAGCCCAGAAAGCTCTGACAAGTTCTTCAAGAGCTTGGATCTGATAGTGGTTTGATGTTTCGTTATGGTTCTTGCATCTAAGTTGTAGTATGTTTGTTAGACTACATTATCTTGCCTTAATATCACATATATAGTAAACAGGTTGAAGATTGTGGCCGGTCAAACTAGTTAAGTCGATCTTGTTTACTATTTTCTGGGTAACCTAGAAAACATAAGAACATGACGACTGACATTGTTTGACCAGACTAGACCTGGTGATTGTGTTGTGATTTATTTGATGTTATGTGATAGATCTCTTGTACTAAATGTTGTCTACACACTGAAGTTTATATATCACAAAAATAGTACACGATCAACATGTAGTGGAAGCCCGAAATTGCATGCTCGAACTGTTCTTCATTTCTGGGCAACCTAGAAATGAAGAACAACCTCTGACAGCTTGTTCATGGGCCCAGATCTTGCTGGTTATGTGTTGTGTGGACATGTTTGTTGTTGGATCTTGTAGTCCTGCATTTGTACTACAATATATGACTCTACCATTCCCAGAAACATTACGAGCTAAGAATTATCCTTAGTCAAATGTGGTACCTAGTAAACCGGTAGTGAAGTTATGGGTTTGTATGAAGAACACGAAGAACACCTATAGCGACGGTTCTGTCTCTATAGGTGGCCTTTAGCGAAAAATAGTATTTTATTTTCCGGAAATTAATAAATAATTATAAAAAATCAGTTTTTAATTATTAAAAATACAAAATAAATTATTAAAAATTATTTTAAATTCCAAAAATTAGTTTTTAATTATTTTAAATATATTTCATAAATATTTAATATTTTTGGAATATTAAAGGTATTTAGTTTATTTAATTATATTATTAAATAAATTAGTTAAAAATGATTTTAATATTTGAAAAATCATTTAAAATTATATTATGATATAAGAAAATATTTTAAGTTATTTTTAATGATAATTTTCATTAATAAATTAATATTAATGATAATTAAGTTATTTACTAAATAAATTAAATAAATTAATTAAAAATAATTTTATTATATTAAAAATCATTTTAATTAATAACAAAGTATTTAAAAATTTTTTAAGTTATAAAATATAACTTTTATTATTTATACGTAAATTTCATTAATTAATTATTATTAATGATATTAAAATTATTTAATAATTATATTAAATAATTTAGTTTAAAAAATGATTTTACAATTATAAAAATTATTTTAAATAAAAATAAAGTGTTTAAAGATATTTTAAGTTATAAAATATAACTTTTAATATTTAAAGGATAATTTCATTAATAATTTAAAATTAATGATTATTAACTTATTATTAAAGATATTAAATTTATTTAATAATTATATTAAATAAATAGTTTAAAAATAATTTTATTAATTTAAAAATCATTTAAAAAGATATAAATGAATTAAAAATATTTTAAGTTATGAATAATGACTTTTAATATTTTGATAAAAAGAGCATTATACTTTAATATTATTGGTAATTATTTAAAAATGATTTTAAATGTTTTAAAAATTATTTAAGGGTAATATTAATACTTTAAAAATATTTTGAGTTATTATAAATAACTTTAATATTTTGGCAATAGTTTCATTAATAGTTTAATATTAATTAGATATTAATGATAATAGAATTGTTTAGTATTTAAATCATTTAATAATGATTCCGAGGTTTGAAAATTTATGATAAATTATAATAAATGTTTTAAAATTATTATAAGTCATTTAAAAATAATATGACCGATACTTACAGATATTGAGTTACAGATTGGAGTCTTAGACTCGATAAATACCCGGTAAAGCTGTCGGTACACCGACATGTTTTAGAAATTGATCTGAAATTAGATAATTTGATTAGATATGTGATTATTTGTGATTCAGTGGTTGTTGAACATGTGTGATAATGTGATTAGGTTATGTGCTGACTGCGAAATGCAGTACTATATGTTATAATATATTATTCTAATCGAACGAATGATCTGATTAATGATAGGTCGTGATTTAAAAGATAAAACTAAGTTGCAAATTGTAAGCAGCGCATCAGGCAAATATCTTACCTTTGCATTTTCTTTTTGCAATGGACATGAATAAGAATATTTATGAAATTATATTATTAATGTACAAATTAGAAACTTTATATTATATACGCTCATTGATTATCAACATGTTAGTATATGATAATTCAAATTTATACTCTGTTCGTTAATTTCTATAAATGGTTATACAAGTGTGCCTAATTGGATAATCATTGTATTTAATCACATGTTGATATACCTTTGTCAATTACCCGTATATGTATATGTTGAATTATAGATTATTGTTGAACAATATAAAACCTCTGATTTGGAACCCAGATAAGTATGAACATCCCTACATGGAAAAACTTTTATGCGCCTAAGGCAGACAGAGTGAACGATACCCTCGTTCTTGCATGTAGTATTGATCAGTACAGGGTACAACGGGCTGATCACCCCCATGCCCGTAAGTTATGACGGTTTGCAGATGAATTTCTGTTTAACCTTTTCGAAAATGAAAACAATGTTCATAGTATGTCAATTAAACCCTATTTATAGTCATTACGTAGTTTCAAAAATTTGAAAGAGGGTTGTTATGTTATTATCGGCATAGATACTTCACAACTATTGATCTGTTGTAGAAGGGTAGTATAAAGATAATATTTAAATTCTTTCAGCTTATATATATAATTGCTATTACTTACTGGTGTAAGACCCAAACTTTTATAAATAAAGATGAATTTTCTATAAATATCATTTTTAAATATTATGGAGTTAATTTGATATAATGTTATAGTTGTGGGTAATATTTATAAATTTTACAAAGTACGCAAGTTGATATATAATATTCGATTGGTCGAGAAATATTCGTTTTAACAGGGAATATTCGTACAACGGCACAATCATTGGTGGACCCCACAGTGGAATTATTGTCGAATTGAGAAAACGACAAAAATATTTTATTAAAAATAACGGCGGAAGTTTTACCATTGATACTGTTGAACTACTCGGTAGTAAAAGTACAGTAACACGTGTGGTTGCATAGTAGCACACAGTATTGATTATTAATGCTTATGTGAGAAGTCACTCAGTTTGATTCAATTATTGTCAGTTAATAATATGAATTATTTAGCGATAATGAAGTTTTGTTTTATTCGTATTATTAACGTAATAAAACAGAAACATCTTTTTATATAAAATAAAATACTTTATTAAAGTTATTCTATAAATAGAATATATTATATTTTATTTAAAAGATTTTTCTTTAAATATGGACCATCAGATTAAAGTAATCAATCTGGACCGTTCATGGATTAGTTACTATGCATTCCATTTTTCTATAAATAGCAGCTCATTCCTTCATTATTTCTTACGAATTCACTGAACTCTAGAGAGAGAAACTATAGAGAGAAACTATAGAGAGAGAGAAGAAAAGTATTCTGCTACTTAACTACCTCCTTATTTCAGTTCTTCTTTAAAACGGTAAGGGGTGTTATTCTTTCTTATTCATGAAGAGAACTTTTGTTATTTCATTTCTTATTATTCTGTTGGAATAACCTGTATACGCGGTCTATCCTATACTTGGTGATATTCTTCTATTATTCTGTTGGAATATCCTATCTGTGTGTTTTACACCAGACCTGGTTCTGTTTTTATTATTATTCTGTTGGAACATCTTGTTTGTGTGTTTTACACCGGACCTGGTTCCGTCTTGTTATTATTCTGCTGGAACATCCTGTCTGTGTGTTTTACACCGGACCTGGTTCCATTATTTATTATTCTGTCGGAATATCCTGTCTGTGCGTTTACGCCGGACCTGATTCCATTATTTATTATTCTGTCGGAATATCCTGTCTGTGCGTTTACGCCGGACCTGGTTCTATTATTTATTATTCTGTTAGAATAACCTGTCTGTGCGGTCTATCGCATGCCGGGTGATTTCTTTTATTATTCCATTCTTTATTATACTCAGTTGGTTAAGTTTTAACTTCTATACTCCATGAAATTAGTGGAATATCCTTGATAATTGCGTTTCATCCAGTATCTTTTCATGAAAATATTATTCTAAGTATTCTTGAATTTTACTCCACAAAGCAGTATCATGTTGACAATTTGGACGTTGTTAATTCTTGGATAAATTAATTCTTGAACTTATTTTATTGAATTCTTATATCATTGTCATCATCCTCATGTTTATAAAATGTTGAAAGTCATCTGTGGCCTGTAGTGCATAGATGGACTTGGTATGATTATGACCAGGGATTATTCGGTATAATCATGACCGTAATGTTACAAATAATGTGGTAAAAGTCCTCATTGGCCCGTAGTGCATTGATGGACAGTTGTTGGCATGATCATGACCATTAATGAATACACAAATATTCTTGGCCCGTAGTGCATGGATAATTATGGTCGTGATACTAAAGAATATCCTTGGTCGTAGTGAAGGGGTGATTCGATGATGTGGATTATTTTGTTAAGCTGAGTCCCAGTGATAACAGTGTTGAAAAACCTTTTAAATCATAGAAGATAGTAGATTTTATTCTCTACTTGACTCTTTTAATGGATTGCTTATTCCGCTGCAGTTAAATTTGATGTTCGTTATATTTTATCAGTTTAACACTGTTGAAGGCTAATGATAATTTATTCTGCATTATCTTAGTCATAATATTTCTTACCGGGCTAGTTGAGCTCACCCTTTCTTTCACTGTTCTCTTCAGAAAATGAGAATATAGCTGGGACGAGTCGGGGAACGGAGTGATAGACCAGATGATAGTATTAGTAGTCCTCACTATTCTGTTAAATAGTGTGACAATAATTGTAATGAGGACTCCTTTTGAGTTTGTATAGTCTCTAGTAGACAATAATTGTATTCAAACTCACAATTATGTTTTGTCGTATTGTACACGACAGTTGTGTTAGTAATTAGTATTTGTATTCTGTACCATGTATCTGACGACCCAAGATGGGTGATGTATACCTAATTTTGGGGGCGTCACAGTTGGTATCAGAGCTTAGGGATATGATCACTGGCTAAGATGTGAGAATAGAACTAGGAGGGGAGAGACGGGGAATTCCTTCGTTAGTATGACCTACCTAAGTTTATTTGTATGGTATTTAATTGGTCGGTCAGAATATAAGGATAATATATGACATATCAATTAAATTTTATTTGGTGGCAGTGTCTGAAAATGGCATCCAAGAATATTGAGAATAGCAATGGAGCACAGGCGACTGTTGATTCACCACATATCAATAATCGGGATAACGTGAATCAAGAAGGAGACAATCCTCATGCAAACAACAATACTGACCAAATGATGAATGATGGAATGTTCAGAAACTTTATGCAGTTCATGCAACAGCAGGCGAGAACGGCTCCTGTCCAAAATGTAGGTGAAAACACTGAAAACTCTCGGACGATTACCGCTAAACAGTTCAAGGAGCTGGGACCACTGGAGTTTAAGGGAGAGCCAAAACCACTTATAGCGGAAATATGGATAAAGTAAATCACCAAGATATTTGATGTCTTGGGATGCTCCGAGGAGCAAAAGGTTCCCTTTGCCGCCTTTATGTTGCGAGGAGAGGCAGATTACTGGTGGGAATCGATTAAGCGTACTCAACCTGCTGCACTGAAGATGTTTTGGGAGAAGTTCCAAGAGCTGTTCAATGACAAATACTTTCCTGAAAGTGTTCGCCACATGAAGGAGGTGGAGTTCATCAAATTAGAGCAGAATAATATGACCGTGTCGCAGTATGAGGCTAAATTTGCTGAGTTGTCCCGGTTTGCATCCCACTTGGTGGATAATGAAGAGCGAATGACGCGAATGTTTTTGCGAGGTTTGAAACCTGAGATACGTCAACATCTTATTTCTCATAAACTGTGTTTGTATTCAGATGTTGTGAATAGGGCTCAGTTAGTGAAGCGCGATAACGAGTCAACGCAACCAAAAGAGAGTAGTTGGCAAAATGATAATACCAGTGAGAGCAGTCATCGAAGCGGTGACAACAAGCGTGGTGGGAATCAACATGCCAAAAATGATAACCACTTCATTGGTAATCAGGGCCAAAACAATAAGAATGGTAATTTCAAGAAGACGAGATTCAACAATGATGGAAAGACGTCAGAACCAGCACCCGTTGTTAAGGAAGGAGAACGACCATCTATCATATATTTCAAATGCGGAGGGGAGGGGCACATCATTCCAAACTGCGCGATGCCGTCTAAAGCATGTTATAATTGTGGAAGAGAAGGTCATTTAGCTCGATTTTGTCGTTTACCAAAAACAAGTTCAGCCAGGATGGAGGCACCAAAGGCCGTCCCAGAAAAGTCAAAATCGGTAGTGCAAGGGAGAGCGTTTGTTGTGACCTCTCAGAAAGCAAGTAACCCAAATGAGGTCATCACGGGTAAGATTATCATAAACTCTAACGAAGTATATACTTTATTTGATACCGGTTCTACCCATTCTTTTATTTCTCCTACTTGCGCTCATCGATTAAATTTGACTCCGGAGAAATTAGACTTTGACTTATCTGTTGAAACTCTATTGGGAGAAACCTTCATTACATCCACGGTTTATAAGTCTTGTTTGGTTCAAGTTGGTACCCACACATTACCTGTCGATCTGATTTCATTAAAAATACTTGCATTTGACGTGATTCTAGGGATTGATTGGTTAACTACTCATCATGCAAAAATTGATTATTTTCGTAAGGTTGTTAGCTTTCATATTCCTAATCGACCTATTATGCGAATTCAAGCAACCAAACCATTAATATCAATCGCTGTCATCTCAAGCCATAAAGCTATTCGTTTATTGAAAAATGGATGTCAAGCTTTCTTAGCTCATGTCACGGATCTAAACAAAAATACGTCAATTTTGAATGATATTTCTATTGTTAATAAATTCCCTGACGTATTCCCTGAAGAACTTCCTGGCCTACCCCCAGAGCGTGAAATTGAATTTTGTATAGACCTTGAACCCGGTACAAAATCTATTTCCAAAGCCCCATATCGAATGGCTCCTATTGAACTTCAGGAGTTAAAGATCCAACTGCAGGAATTGTTAGATATTGGCTTTATTCGTCCTAGTACTTCTCCTTGGGGTGCTCCTGTGCTATTCGTGAAGAAGAAAGATGAAAGTATGTAACTTTGTATTAATTATCGGGAGTTGAATCATGTCACCATCAAAAACAGGTACCTATTGCCACATATTGATGACATGTTTGACTAGTTGTAAGGAGCACAATTCTTCTCAAAGATCGATCTTCGTTCTGGATATCATCAGCTGAAGGTTAGAACTGAGGATATTCCAAAGTCGGCTTTCAGAACTCGGTACGAGCATTATGAATTCCTAGTCATGTCCTTTGGATTGACTAATGCTCCTGCTGCCTTCATGGATATGATGAACCGGGTATTCAAGGAATATTTGGATCACTTTGTGGTTGTCTTTATTGATGACATCCTTATTTATTCCAAAAGTCGTGAAGATCATGAGCAACACTTGAGGCTGGTACTCCAAAAGATTCGTGAATACAAGCTTTATGCCAAGTTGAAGAAATGCGAGTTCTGGCTGGAGGAGGTAGCATTCCTTGGGCATGTAGTATCAAGTCGTGGAATATCTGTTGACCCGACAAAGATTAAAGCTATTCAAAGCTGGGAGCAACCTAAATCAGTGACCGAAGTACGTAGCTTTCTTGGTTTAGCTGGTTATTATCGGAGATTCGTGGAAGGATTTTCTTGAATCGCTACTCCATTAACTCAGTTGACTCGGAAAGATACAAAGTTCGGTTGGAGCGAAGAATGTGAGAAGAGTTTTCAAGAACTCAAGAGGAGACTCATTTTAGCACCTGTTCTAACAATACCATCTGGCTCGGAGGGATTTGTCATCTACAGTGATGCTTCGAGCAAAGGGTTGGGATGCGTTCTCATGCAACATGGAAAAGTCATAGCCTATACATCAAGACAACTCAAGGAATATGAGAGAAATTATCCTACTCATGATCTAGAGTTGGCAGCTGTTGTCTTTGCACTTAAAATTTGGAGGCATTACTTGTATGGGGGAGAAGGTGGAGATCTTTACGGATCATAAAAGCCTCAAATATTTCTTCACTCAAAAGGAACTCAACATGCGACAACGACGTTGGCTTGAACTGTTGAAAGATTATGATCATACCATTCAATACCATCCTGGAAAAGCGAATGTGGTAGCTGACGCATTGAGTAGAAGATCATATGCAAGTACGAGTGCGATATTGTCAACACAAAGGCCCATTTTGTGTGACTTGCAAAGGATGGAGATAGAGTTAAAGACTCCAGGGACCCATGTGATGATGTCGAATATACGAGTAGAACTAACTTTAATCGATAAAGTTAAAGCTGCTGAAGCTACAGACCTGGAGCTGATACGTATGAGGAAGAAAGTTCAAGAAGGTGATATGTCGGAAGCAAGAATCGATGAAGAAGGAATACTTCGAGTCAACTCCAGACTTTGTGTTCCTAGCAATCCTGATTTAAAGTATGAAATCATGATGGAGGCGCACAACACACCACTTACAATCCATCCTGGAAGTACCAAAATGTATCATGATCTTCGTCATACATTTTGGTGGAGCAATATGAAGAGAGAGATAGCGTTGTTTATCTCAAGGTGTCTAACTTGTCAACGAGTCAAAGCGGAGCATCAAGTACCAAAAGGTCCATTGCAACCACTTGAAATTCCAGAATGGAAGTGGGAGCACATTACCATGGATTTCGTCACCGGTCTTCCTAAAGTTTCTCAAGGTATAGATGCGATTTGGGTCATTGTTGATAGATTGACCAAGTCTTCTCATTTCTTACCGATACGAGAAACTTATACACTTGAACGTCTTGCTCGTATGTACATAAACGAGATTGTAAGACTGTATGGTATGCCAGTATCCATAGTTTCTGATCGAGACCCAAGATTCACTTCACGATTTTGGGTTAGTTTACAAAAAGCTATGGGCACGGATTTACGATTTAGTTCGGCATATCATCCTCAGACGGACGAACAATCGGAGAGGACTATTCAAACTCTAGAAGATTTATTAAGACTCCGTGTCCTTGACTTCAAGGGAAGTTGGGACATGTTCTTACCATTGGTGGAGTTTTCCTACAACAACAGTTATCAAGCAAGTATTGGCATGGCTCCATTCGAAGCATTGTATGGAAGAAAATGTCGTTCTCTAGTATGCTGGGATGAGGTGGGTGAAGCAACGTTGTTGGGACCGGAGTTGGTACGTATGACTACAGAAAAGATTCAAGCGATCCGACAACGTATAAAAATCTCACAAGATCGACAAAAGAGTTATGCTGATCTTCATCGAAAGGACGTGGAATTTGATATAGGAGATCATGTGTTCTTACGTGCTGCTCCATGGAAAGGAGTTACGAGATTTGAAAAGAGAGAAAAGCTCAATTCTCGATTCATCGGTCCATTTTTAATCCTCGATCGAGCAGGAACTGTGGCTTATAGACTCGCTTTACCGCCAAGTATGTCTCGTGTTCATAACGTTTTTCACATATCCATGTTACGTAAATATGTGGAAGACCCGAACCACATTATTGAGTTAGAACCGGACGAAATAGCGGAGGATTTGACGTATAAAGAAGTTCCTGTTCAAATCTTGGATAAGAAGGAACATATTTTACGCTCCAAGGTTATACCTCAAGTCAAAGTTTTGTGGAGAAATCACGATGTTGAGGAAATAACTTAAGAGTTAGAATCTGAAATGAAGTCAAGGTCTCCTTACCTCTTCGACATACCAGGTATGTACCCTAATTTCGAGGGCGAAATTTCATAAAAAGGGGAGATTGTAAGACCCCAACTTTTATAAATAAAGATAAATTTTCTATAAATATCATTTTTGAATATTATGGAGTTAATTTGATATAATGTTATAGTTGTGGAAAATATTTATAAATTTTACAAAGTACGCAAGTTGTTATATAATATTCGATTGGTCGGGGAATATTCGTTTTAACATGGAATATTCGTACAACGTCAAAATCATTGGTGGACCCCACAACAAAATTATTGTCGGATTGAGAAAACGACAAAAATATTTAATTAAAAATAACGACGGAAGTTTTACCATTGATACTGTTGAACTACTCGGTAGTAAAAGTACAGTAACACGTGTGGTTGCATAGTAGCACACGGTATTGATTATTAATGCTTATGTGAGAAGTCACTCAGTTTGATTCAATTATTGTCAGTTAATAATATGAATTATTTAGCGATAATAAAGTTTTGTTTTATTCGTATTATTAACGTAATAAAATAGAAACATCTTTTTATATAAAACAGAATACTTTATTAAAGTTATTCTATAAATAGAATATATTATATTTTATTTAAAAGATTTTTCTTTAAATGTGGACCATCAGATTAAAGTAATCAATCTGGACCGTTCATGGATTAGTTACTATGCATTCCATTTTTCTATAAATAGCAGCTCATTCCTTCATTATTTCTTACGAATTCACTGAACTCTAGAGAGAGAAACTATGAAGAGAAACTATAGAGAGAGAAGAAAAGTATTCTGCTACTTAATTACTTTCTTATTTCAGTTCTTCTTTAAAACGGTAAGGGGTGTTATTCTTTCTTATTTATGAAGAGAACTTTTATTATTCCATTTCTTATTATTCTGTTGGAATAACCTGTATACGCGGTCTACCCTTTACTTGGTGACATTCTTCTATTATTCTGTTGGAACATCCTGTCTGTGTATTTTACACCGGACTTGGTTCCGTTTTTATTATTATTCTGTTGGAACATCATGTCTGTGTGTTTAACACCGGACCTGGTTTCGTCTTGTTATTATTCTGTTGGAACATCCTGTCTGTGTGTTTTACACCGGACCTGGTTCCATTATTTATTATTCTGTCAGAATATCCTGTCTGTGCGTTTACGCCGGACCTGATTCTATTATTTATTATTCTGTCGTAATATCCTGTCTGTGCGTTTACGCCGGACCTGATTCTATTATTTATTATTCTGTCGAAATATCCTGTCTGTGCGTTCACGCCGGACCTGGTTCCATTATTTATTATTCTGTTAGAATAACCTGTCTGTGCGGTCTATCGCATGCCGGGTGATTTCTTTTATTATTCCATTCTTTATTATACTCAGTTGGTTAAGTTTTAACTTCTATACTTCATGAAATTAGTGGAATATCCTTGATAATTGCGTTTCATCCAGTATCTTTTCATGAAAATATTATTCTAAGCATTCTTGAATTTTACTCCACAAAGCAGTATCATGTTGACAATTTGGACGTTATTAATTCTTGGATAAATTAATTCTTGAACTTATTTTATTCAATTCTTATATCATTGTCATCATCCTCATGTTTATAAAATGTTGAAAGTCATCTGTGGCCTGTAGTGCATAGATGGACCTGGTATGATTATGACCAGGGATTATTCGGTATAATCATGATCGTAATGTTATAAATGATGTGGTAAAAATCCTCATTAGCCCGTAGTGCATTGATGGACAGTTGTTAGCATGATCATGACCATTAATGAATACACAAATATTCTTGGCCCGTAGTGCATGGATAATTGTGGTCGTGATACTAAAGAATATCTTTGGCCGTAGTGCAGGGGTGATTCGATGATGTGGATTATTTTGTTAAGCCGAGTCCCATCGATAACAGTGTTGAAAAACATTTTAAATCATAGAAGATAGTAGATTTTATTCTCTACTTGACTCTTTTAATGGATTGCTTGTTCTGCTGCAGTTAAACTTGATGTTCGTTATATTTTATCAGTTTAACACTGTTGAAGGCTAATGATAATTTATTCTGCATTATCTTAGTCATAATATTTCTTACTGGGCTAGTTGAGCTCACCCTTTCTTTCAATGTTCTCTTCAGGAAATGAGAATATAGCTAGGACGAGTCGGGGAACGGAGTGATGGACCAGATGATAGTATTAGTAGTCCTCACTATTCTGTTAAATAGTGTGACAATAATTGTAATAAGAGCTCCTTTTGAGTTTGTATAGTCTCTAGTAGACAATAATTGTATTCAAACTCACAGTTATGTTTTGTCGTATTGTACACGACAGTTGTATTAGTAAGTTGTATTTGTATTCTGTACCATGTATCTGACGACCCAAGATGGGTGATGTATACCTAATTTTGGGGGCGTCACAACTGGGCACTCAAATGCTCATCCTTGCTTAATTTAAATATTTTCAGCTAAGTGTGAACGACCAGAGAGCTCTGCTAAGAACAAGGAAAATGTTGCTGAATAAGAGAAATGCTATGATATGTAATAGTTAACTTTATTAAGACAAGTATGATATATATTATCTATCATGGGTTGTAATGAATGTTTAAAGGTTACGTACTTGGGATTCAGACTCTGATAATTATGTAAATTAAGTTTGACTTTTATATTATTGTTATTATTATTAGTATTATTCCGCTCATAGAAATGATATCGTAAAGCACCGAGTTCGGGTTTCAAGTACCTGAATTCGGGGGCCTTACAGCTTGGTATCAAAGCTTAGGGTTAAAAACCTTAGGTGGGTTAGACCTTAGGCTATAACCTTAGAACAGATGGAAACGTTAAAAATATAAATAACTCATATAGAGTTTAAAAAGATATGAATTGAATAAATTCATCGTCAAACAAAATAAAAGATAACTTATATAAAACTACTGTTCGCTGTGTGGATATACTATATGCTAATCAGGATAATTTATATGTGTAGATGTCTGGTGGAAAAGGCTTGTTATATGCATATAGCATGAAGAAGGATCAAAACCATACACCCGAGCTGATATCAAAACCGTAGGTGCAAGATTTGAAGAACAAGGTTTTTTCTCTGGAGAAGCTGTGGGAGATAGAAAAGCTATTGAATAGTCAGTTGCCTCAAGCATTAATAGAAACAATGGAAGAACAAGATAAGCTTAAAATCCAAATTGATCAAATGGGAGCCACAAGCAACACATCGTGTGCAGCTCCAAGCAAGAAGGGGAAAAGAAAGATAGAAGACCAGAACTTAGGAAAATATGATAAGAAGAAAGGGAAAAGAATATGTTACCTTTGCGGTTATGAGGGACATACCACTTTGTATTGTCCTGACTATAAACCAGGAGCATGTTTTATCTGTGGGATAGAAGATCATCAGGCGAGAAGTTGTCCAAGAAAAAGGTGTAATAAATAAGTAGTATAGGTTCTGTAATGTAGGTGTGTTTAATGTAATATATAGGATAAATATGTCTGTTTAATGAAATGTTCTAAAACTTTTGTAATGGTCAAGGTTGTAAATCCCGACTTTTGTAGTCACAAAGGGATAGCTGATGTTTAAAACAATATGTGCTATAATATGTAAAATATTCGTTAAATGAATATGAATCCATGTTTGAGAAATGAAACAAGTTTAAAATATTAAACTTATATGATAAGGTTTAGAATGTAAGTTAAATTTATGATATTATTTAATCAGATAATGCCGCCAAGACGTCGAACTCGAAATCAAAGGGCAGAAAAATCTGTCAACAACGCTGAGGGACAACAACAAGCAGACCCGATGCAGAACTTCGCAAACATGATAGCTCAGGCTATGCAACAGGGAATACCAGCTGCAGGGAACCAGCCGGACAACTGCTTAGCTAACTTCAAAGACTTTAAGGCTGTAGGACCGCCAGAATTCAAAGGTACAACTGACCCTGTTGAAGCCCAAACTTGGGTTAAAGAGATTGAGAAGGCGTTCGTAATAGCTAGGATAATTGAGGGGCAAAAGACCGTTTTTGCCACCTACATGATGAAGGGTGAGGCAAATTTTTGGTGGGAGGCGAATCAGGCGAGGGCAGGAGAAGGTGTAGTCACATGGGAGAGGTTCAAAACTTTGTTTTTTAAAAATTATTTTTCACCTAGTATGCAGGCAAGGATGGAGGTAAAATTTTTAGAGTTGAAGCAGGAGAATATGACGGTGTCAGAATACGGCACCAAATTTAATGAGTTAGCTAGGTTTGTCCCGCATCAAGTCGATACGGAGGCTAGGAAAGCTAGAAGGTTTGAGCTGGGATTAAAACCCTGGCTCTACAACAAGGTGACAGCGTTGCAGATCCCTACATTTGCAGCACTCATGGAGAAGGCGATTATTGTTGAGGAGGGAAGTGAGGCCATGAGCCTTTACAACAAGGAGAGAAAGAATAAGGGTAAGACCGAATGAGCTGGGAAAGTAAGAATTAATAGTGGGAGTAGGAGTGGAGATGGAAAGAGGAAGGTGAACAACTTTGGAAGTGTGCAGGTAAAACAAGAGGGAGTTAAGAAGCTAGTGGTACAGTGCAAGAATTGTGGGAAGAACCATTCGGGGGAGTGTTTGAAGGGGAAGTTTGTTTGTTATAAGTACAGGCAGGAGGGCCATATCTCTCCCAACTGCCCCAATCCTAGGATGAATAGTGGATGTTTTTTGTGCGGATCGACAGAACACAAGGTGAAGGATTGTCCGAAGAGGAGGGTGGATGTAGGTAGTGTGAATACGGGCACTGGCAGCGGGACTTTGGCAATCACGGGACCGACTTCGTCAAACAAGCCAACAAAATCTACTGCAAGGGTCTATAACATGACAGTCCAGGATACGGCAGCAGCTGGCAATGGGACTCCAGGTATTATTCGTATAATATTTATTTTCTTATATACATGATTTTCCTATATATAGTAAATTATTTCTAAAGAAATTTTGAGGAGGAATTTGAGTTCTTTTAGAAATCAAATTTCCGTTTAATTAGAAAAATAAGCTTTATGTGAATAGTTAAAGATCAGTTCGATCAAATTATGATCGAGATCTACTTGCAATGATTGTGTGCTATGTACCCGTGTATGTATGAGTTTTAAAACGGTGATTCCGGTGACGGAATCTTTATAAGGGAGGGTGAATGTAACAACCCGATATTTTCTATATAAATAAATAAGAAATTTTACATATAAATTTTTTTTATATATTTTAAGGACGAGGATTTGCACAAGATAATGTGTATATGTAATTATGTGATAAATAAAAATATATTTATTACTAAATATTTACAAATATTTTTATTTTAGAATTATTAATTTTTATAAAGTATATTCTTATAATAATTAATTTATAGTAGAAATATTTTTATTAATGCAAATATAATCATATATTATTTAAATAATATATGGAGTGATTTTTAGAATAATTATAATAATTATTTTATTATATGAATTTTAGTACAGATTATCAAGTTAATTATTTTACCTTAATTATTAAGGTTAAATATGGAGAATAAATCAGATATGGAATCCACACCCTAATTTTGGATTATTGTCAAGGTATGAGAATAATAATATAATATTAATTATATTTTAATTTTTCAGTGCTATAAATATGTGTTGTATGTACGTGTTGAGGATGATTGGTAAATTATGGTGTTTAATTTCAAAACCCTAATATTAATTGGTTACACCCTAAGTTTACTAGGGAAAACCCTAATTTAAAAAGCAACTGTGAGTTTAAGACTGTTATATGACGGTGTTATATATTTTATGTTATGTATTATATAATGATTAGATTAATTAGGTCAACCCTAATTAACATTTAGATTTGTTAATTTCTAGAAACCCTAATTTCCAATTTAAAACCCTAATTACTATTTCGCAAGGTTAATGATAATCATATGATCTAAACCTAATGTTCCTATATAAAGTAATTAGAAAATTAATCATAATTAGAAAACGCAAATTTCAAAATTTTAGAAACTAAAAGTTATTTAATTTTATTTAATTTTATTTTTTTGTGCAAACCCTAGTTGCTAAATCCTACATTTGGTTTGTGCTAAACCTTAGGGTTAAACCTTAAGGGTCAAACCCTATGGGTTTGCAAGGATGACAATAATGCCATTAAAATTCCATGCGAAAAGACTAAAATACCCCTAGTTGGATTTTATTTATTATGTAAATTACAAAGCTTGGCAAGTGTGATAGTTGGTGAGCTAACCTAACAACTCCACATGCTCAAAATTTCCAGCAATCAGCTCTAGCTCAGCCAAGTTCATTGCATACATGTATTATATATAGATTAGAGAGAGAAAAAATTACATTTTCCCACTTATTTTGCTCAAACACTCATACTTGAGCCTCTCTCTCTAAAACCCATGGGATTTTGTAGCATACCAGTCACATAATCAAGCCCCACCATCACCCAAAACAAATCAGTGGCCTAGAAATCAAAATCGATCAAAGAAGGTATAAACCCTACTTGAAAAATCTGTCCAATTTTCTGTTGTTAAATGTTATGTTTGAGTGTTAGAATATGTTAGTTATAGTCTATTTTGTTGATCTGGGTTGTTATTATACAGATCCATAACATCTAAGTCTTCAAATTGATGAATCTTTAAAATTTGGGAAAAAAATTTCTTGAGGTCTGACAACGAATGTCAGACCCTATAAATCCTTGCTCGATTATGGTTTTTGTTGTTTTTAAGTTGGTTTTGGTAGCTTGTAATTTGGTCTTTAGTCTGCAAAAAGAATCAGGGCCATTTGATGTCTGGAATAAAAGTTATTACTGGTCAAAGGTCGTTGACCGACATTGACCAGGCCATTTCTGGGTAACCCAGAATGAGCCCAGAAAGCTCTGACAAGTTCTTCAAGAGCTTGGATCTGACAGTGGTTTGATGTTTCGTTATGGTTCTTGCATCTAAGTTGTAGTATGTTTGTTAGACTACATTATCATGCCTTAATATCACATATATAGTAAACATGTTGAAGATTGTGGACGGTCAAACTAGTTAAGTCGATCATGTTTACTGTTTTCTAGGTAACCTAGAAAACATAAGAACATGACGACTGACATTGTTTGACCAGACTAGATCTGACGATTGTGTTGTGATTTAGTTGATGTTATGTGATAGATCTCTTGTACTAAATGTTGTCTACACACTGAAGTTTATATATTACAAAAACAGTACACGATCAACATGTAGTGGAAGCCCGAAATTGCATGCTCGAACTGTTCTTCATTTCTGGGCAACCCATAAATGAAGAACAGCCTCTGACAGCTTGTTCATGGGCCTAGATCTCGCTGGTTATGTGTTGTTTGGACATGTTTGTTGTTGGATCTTGTAGTCGTGCATTTGTACTACAATATCTGACTCATACCATTCCCAGAAATATTACGAGATAAGAATTATCCTTGGTCAAATATGGTACTTAGTAAACCGACAATGAAGTTCTGAGTTTGTATGAAGAACACCTATAGTGACGGTTCTGTCGCAATAGGTGGCCTTTAGCGACAAATAGTATTTTATTTTCCGAAAATTAATAAATAATTATAAAAAAATAGTTTTTAATTATTAAAAATACAAAATAAAATATTAAAAATTATTTTAAATTTTGAAAATTAGTTTTTAATTATTTTACATATATTTCATAAATATTTAATATTTTTGGAATATTAAAGGTATTTAGTTTATTTAATTATATTATTAAATAAATTAGTTAAAAATAATTTTAATATTTGAAAAATCATTTAAAATTATATTATGATATAAGAAAATATTTTAAGTTATTTTTAATGACTTTTAATATTATTTGATAATTTTCATTAATAAATTAATATTAATGATAATTAAGTTATTTACTAAATAAATTAATTAAAAATAATTTTATTATATTAAAATCATTTTAATTAATAACAAAGTATTTAAAAATATTTTAAGTTATAAAATATAACTTTTAATATTTAAAGGTAAATTTCATTAATTAATTATTATTAATGATATTAAAATTATTTAATAATTATATTAAATAATTTAGTTTAAAAAATGATTTTAATATTATAAAAATTATTTTAAATAAAAATAATGTGTTTAAAGATATTTTAAGTTATAAAATATAACTTTTAATATTTAAAGGATAATTTCATTAGTAATTTAAAATTAATGATTATTAACTTATTATTAAAGATATTAAATTTATTTAATAATTATATTAAATAAATAGTTTAAAAATAGTTTTATTAATTTAAAAATCATTTAAAAGGATATAAATGAATTAAAAATATTTTAAGTTATGAATAATGACTTTTAATATTTTGATAAATAGAACATTAATACTTTAATATTAATGGTAATTATTTAAAAATAATTTTAAATATTTTAAAAATGATTTAAAGGTAATATTAATACTTTAAAAATATTTTGAGTTATTATAAATAACTTTAATATTTTGGCAATGGTTTCATTAATACTTTAATATTAATTAGATATTAAAGATAATAGAATTGTTTAGTATTTAAATCATTTAATAATGATTTCGAGGTTTGAAAATTCATGATAAATTATAATAAATGTTTTAAATTTATTATAAGTCATTTAAAAATAATATGACCGATACTTACAGATATTGAGTTACAGATTAGAGTCTTAGACTCGATAAATACCCGATAAAGCTGTCGGTACACCGACATGTTTCAAAAATTGATCTAGACTGAGATAATTTGATTAGATATGTGATTATTTGTGATTCAGTGGTTGTTGAACATGTGTGATAATGTGATTAGGTTATGTGCTGGCTGTGAAATGCAGTACTATGTGTTATAGTATATTGTTCTAATCGAACGAATGATCTGATTAATGATAGGTCGTGATTTAAAAGATAAAACTAAGTTGCAAATTGTAAGCAGCGCATCAGACAAGTATCTTACCTTTGCATTTTATTTATGCAATGGACATGAGTAAGAATATTTATGAAATTATATTATTAATGTATAGATTATTAACTTTATATTATATACGCTCATTGATTATCAACATGTTAGTATATGATAATTCAAATTTATATTCTGTTCGTTAATTTCTATAAATGGTTATACAAATGTCCCCACTTGGATAATCATTGTATTTAATCACATGTTGATATACCTTTGTCAATTACACGTATATGTATATGTTGAATTATAGACTATTGTTGAACAAGATAAAACCTCTGATTTGGAACCCAGACAAGTATGAACATCCCTACACGGGAAAACTTTTATGCGCCCAAGGCGGACAGAGTGAACGATACCCTCGTTCTTGCATGTAATATTGATCAATACAGGGTACAATGGGCTGATCACTCCCGTGCCCGTAAGTTATGACGGTTTGCAGATGAATTTCTGTTTAACATTTTTAAAATGAAAGCAATGTTCATAGTATGTCAATTAAACCCTATTTATAGTCATTACGTAGTTTCAAAAATTTGAAAGAGGGTTGTTATGTTATAATCGGTGTAGATACTTCACAACTATTGATCTCTTGTAGAAGGGTAGTATAAAGAGAATATTTAAATTCTTTCAGCTTATATATATAATTGCTATTACTTACTGGACACTCAAATGCTCATCCTTGCTTAATTTAAATGTTTTCAGCTAAGTGTGAACGACCAGAGAGCTCTGCTAAGAACAAGGGAAAGGGTGTTAAATGAGAGAAATGCTATGATATGTAATAGTTAACTTTATTAAGACAAGTATGATATATATTATTTATCATGGGTTGTAATGAATGTTTAAAGGTTACGTACTTGGGATTCAGACTCTGATAATTATGTAAATTAAGTTTGAATTTTATATTATTGTTATTATTATTAGTATTATTCCACTAATAGAAATGGTATCGTAAAGCACCGAGTTCGGGTTTCAAGTACCTGAATTCGGGGGCCTTACAGACTACGTCCCCTGATGCCATCGTATCTTGAACTGTCATATTAAAGGTACGAGCCATCGACCTACCCGACTACGCTGGACCACATATAGCTAACTTACCGCTATTAGCGCCCTTGTTCCCATCCGTCCCCTTCTTCGGGCAGTTCTTTGCCATGTGGTCAATTGATCCACACACAAAGCATCCATGGTTCTTCTTTGGACTTGGACAGTTCGGCGCAATGTGCCCCTCCTGTCCACAATTGTAACACACGACCTTACCCTTGAGACAGACTCCTAAGTAAGTCTTCCCACAGGTCTTGCAAGCCTCCATCCTCCTCTTTGGATCTCCTTGTTTCACTCCGATATTCCCAGAGCTAACCACCTTATGTTTATACCCCTCGCCACTTCCGCTGGCTCCTTCGATCTTCACTCCCCCATCTAATTTTCCTTTATTCTTCTTATCTTTGTGGTACTGGCTCAACGCCTCGCTACCACCTTCGACAATTATCACCTTCTCTAAAATGGTCCCAAAGAAAGTACTTTGGAACATCGAAATATGGTTATAGAGCCAGGGTTTCAAGCCCTGCTCGAACCGTCGTGCCTTCCTAACCTCGGTGTCCACTTGGTGTGGAGCGAACCTCGCCAGTTCATTAAACTTGGCGGCGTATTAGAGAACTGTCATGTCCCCTTGTTTTAATTTTAGAAACCGCATCTCCATCCTTCCCTGCATGCTCGTGGGAAAGTAGTTCTAAAAAAATATCTCTTTGAACCTCACCCACGTTAGAACCTCTATCCCGGCCCTAGCCTGATTGGCCTCCCACCAAAAGTTGGCCTCTCCCTTCGTCATGTAGGTTGCAAAGGCAACCTTCTGGGCCTCGTCGACATTTGTTATGACAAATGCATTTTCGATTTCCTTCACCCACGTTTGGGCTTCAATAGGGTCCGTAGTTCCTTTGAACTCCGGCGGACCCACACTTTTAAAATCCTTAAACGTAGTAGCTCGTACTACACCAGGATTTACGGGGATGTTAGCCCCAATTCTATTAAACGCTACTATTAAAAGATTTACAAACTCCTGCATGGGGTTAATCGGACCTCCCTCCGGTTGATTTACGTTCGCTCCTTGATTACGTGGTACTCTTCTTGGTGGCATTTTGCTGTTACAATAAACAACACATTTCGTTATTATTCATTTGATGTTACTTAGTTATTATTCAAGTTTAAACAATAACTTAAACATTCATTACTCAACATGTTCCGAAAAAGGTTTATATTGATTCATTATAGTATAACACTACATCAGTTACATTACACAACCTAAGCTGATTACATTACTTTCTTGCAATTGCTTTCCAAAAATTGGGATTTACAAAAGACTACCCTTTGTTATACAAAAGAGAGTTTTACGTTACTACTAGATACACAATATTTACATATCTAAACTACTCTAGCTACTATTAGATTACATCTGTCTTAAGGCATTCTCAAAAATCTGTCTTGGCAAGACCGACGATGATATCACGATTGATAGTATGCCGCCGTCTGTCTTGTTTCTACGGGATAACCAGCTACCTGTAGTTGGAAGTCCACATGAGAACTCCTATGAATATAGGACATTCTCCCTATCTTCTGCTTTTTGGTCTTTAGCTTCCCCCTGAGCTCAAAGATCTCCTATTTCAGCTCATGGACCTTGTCCTTGGCCAAAATCCTCTCATCATGCTCCTACTCCCACATGGACTTCACGTCCGTCTTATCCTCTATGACTGCCTAGAGCTCTGCTTTCAGCTCCTTAACCTCCTGACAGTAGTGGATATTTCTATCCAACACTGACATAAAAAGTGACATCATTGACTCCCCCGGAGCCATATCTACTGCTATTGCTACTGGGTTGAAGGATACTGCCGCCACCTCTTCCTCCAACATGCCGTCAAATACGGACATATAGTCTAGGCTCTCTGAGTCTCTAGTATCAACCACCACCACTTCTGACTCTACTGCTATGGGGTTCGGTATGATCTCTATCTGATTAACCGACCCTTCACTGACTACCTGTACATCTCTATTTTCTCCTGACATCTACAACAACACAATAAGTTTGATTAGTAAATGTCATTAGAATAAAAAAACACGTAACATATATAATGCATTTTTATAAGGTTAATTTACATCTTTTATTTCTTTGACTTTTCTTAAGGTTATGACCTAAGGTTTAAATCCCCCCTTAAGTTTTATAACCTAATGCTTTGATACCAACCTGTGACACCCCCAAATTCGGGTATCTTTCAACCTGATAGATGGTGCTCAATGGTGCTACAGTTCACACAAACTTTCAATTGAAATGCCTCAAAAGAACGACTATGTCTTATATATATTCAAATTAATATTAACATTCCCCAGGTTCTTTATAACTGTTACATTTGTCCTTGTCATAATATCAAATATTATCATTACAAACCTATACTATTACATAAGTAATCTACGGGTTCGCCTTAGCCTTCCCTTTATCCTTGCCAGATCCATCGGTCCGTTCGATCTTAGCTGCATTCATATGGTTCAAGCAAGAGTGAGCCTAACTAGCTCAGCAAGTACAATAATTCTGATAAAACTAGCATGCTTGAAACATATGAATCGTATATCTTCAATAACCGAACAATAGTTACGAAGTACTATCGATAATTTAAAATAGCACTTCTTTTCATTCAAAACATTTTACAACAATAATATTCAATAAAACATCAATTTCGGTCCAAGACCATGAGCATTTCATAAGTACTTTGAAAAGGACATCATGGTACTAAGTCCCTAAGTCCGGCATAGCTTACGAGCACGTCTAGGTGATCAGCCTATAGTACTCTATGTTGATCAACACTACATTCATTAAACTTGTATACGTTTAAGTCGTGGCAACCTCACGTGTCTGTCGTTTGACGACAAAACATTTTAGCATACTTAGTCTCTTTTTGAAAAACCACACAAATATTAGTTTGGTAAATCATTGACAATACTTTGATAGATTATAAGAAATCCAACATATCGTAAGTCTAGCCAAAAGAATTGGCTTTGACTTCATCAGACATTAACTCATGTCTAAGAATACATGAATCACAAAGCTTGTCCAGATTGAACTGGAACAAGGGTTAGAATACTTGCCTTTATCGTCTACTACCGTTATTACACGTACACTTTAAGTCTTTAAGGTCTCTACAATAGATGATCATATCACATAACACATTAGGTCATGAACAACATACAGGTTCCTAAAGAATCTTACCCTTCTTCTCAATCTAATTACGTATTAGATTTGTTATTTATTGGTTTCGGCTTTTCGTTATGTCATTCTTACGTTTACATATAATTGACTTTCGTTAACTATAAGTGATCATACTTAAGGCTTAAATATTTGTTAACAATGTTACATTAAGATCTTTAGTTAATTGTTCAGCAATTACTATTCATGCTCCACCTATAAACTTTCTTTATTGCCAAAATCCTAAGGTTGGCGCTACGGCATCAGTGTTCCTTCTCTGTGCCGCGCTGCGGCGCCACATGCTAGGCCAAGAGACCGGACTCAGCGCTGGGGCGCGAGTCCCTTCGTTATGGGTCGCGCTGCGGGGCGACTCTTTAGTAGGTTACAGCATCACCCGGCCACTCTTGGCGTTGCGGTGTGGGTAATTTTGCCTTAGGCTAGCGCCGCGGCGCCAACTCTGTGCACCAAAATTTTTTTGACAGACTTTAAATTTTGTGAAACTCCCAGGCTCGTAACTTCTTCATTATAAGTCCGAATTGGCTCGTTCAAGAGCCTACGGTTCAAAAATCACATACTCTACGTGTTCATGCAAGAATTTTATCTATTTGACTTCGTTAACTAAAAATTCATCTATTAGTTCATTTTTAATAAAAACGATAAACGTTCGTGAACGTTCAATGCTCGTTTCTTCGTTCTAAGTTGGAATTCGGCTATTTTTGAGTCCGCAACTCTATAATGCCAAATAAGACTTATCCCCATCGAAAACCAATGTTTCTGAGTTCAAACACAAAATCCGACTTCCATTCCAAGAATTTCACGAATTCGACGATTATCGTCCAATCGTGTGAATTCCGACAAACTTTGCTATTAACGATTTGTTTATCATTCCAAATAGTTTCAATCCATTAATTAGACATCTCAACCTACTCATTACCACAACTTATCTTTAAATTAGGTTATGGCTTATTTCTTATAAATTCATAGCTTAACAATTTACAAGGTTTCATTACTTATGACTTACTATTGATTTAAGTCTTTTTATTAATATCTTTACATCTTATGCATCATACTAACTTCTTAAAGTAATCATATGACAATTCATCAATGTTCTTCATAAGTTCATAACTTATTTAGGTTTGAATTGCTTATTCCTTACTTATTTGGCTTAAGTCCATTGCTTATCCATCTTTATGAGTTCTTAGCATACATGTTCATTAAGTTACACTTCTCTTATTACCCTACTATGATAGTGATAGAAGAGATAACATCATTTACCTTTGAAGACTAACTTCTTCTTCTTTGGAAAATCTAACAATGGAAATTAAGCTTAATAGTGCTTATTCTCTCTAACCAATAAGTTGTTTAATGTTGGATGAAACTAACAAGCAACAAATGAATTGCAAGGCTTGGTATTTATAGGCCCTCCAAAGTTATGGCAATTAGGTCATTAGGACAACCCACTTCCTTAACTAACCTCCTTACTATTCACTACTTGCTCACTAAGTAAACTTGTCAACCACACTAAATACTTGGTCAATACTTAACATGCTTGCTCCTCACAACACTTGGGCACCGATCACCCATGGGTTGCCCCATGGATCAAGCTAGCCCATTGGATCATTAATTGGACTTAGTGTTAATTAGTTTAACTTATACTTTGGGCTTATCTTTAATTTGCTTTGGGCTTACATTAATAAACTCTTGGGCTTAACATTACCATAACTTGGGCTTGCCCCTTCATTCTCATTGGACTTGCAATTCCTAACAAATTCCACAAATTCATTTCATTAGACTTTAATTCTTAACGTTCTTAAATTAAGTCCGCATGCGAAATTTTTCGTTTTCCATACTTAGATTATTATTACATAATCCATCTCGCCTCAATATTACAACATTACGTATTTCTCGGAAGTTCAAAAATAACTCCCGAGCGGAAAACGATGAATAGTGTTTTTTCAGAAAATTTTTCGAAAAACTTTTATTTTCATCTTGGAAATTCAAACACTTTAATTCCTTCACGTAGTTAAAATACTACGACGTTCCGACGTTGCTAGGTTATAAAACAACATTCATTTACTAACACATATTAATAATCAATAATAGAACTTTATTCATTATTAACTTATTTAAAATTATTTTACAATGGATCCAAATTTCTTGGTCGTTACAATCATTCTTTATATTATATGACTAAATATATATTGTATGCTTGTATAATTTTTATAAACATATGTTCATGCACATGTGGATAGTTATAATAAACTAAATTTCTAATGATTTTTGATATTTTTTGTATGAAGTTACAATGACAAATCTTGTCAAACTTGAGTTCGTGGCACATAATATTACGGGTAAGAATTATTTGTCATGAATCCTTGATGCCGAAATTTATCTTGATGCCATGGGTCTTGGAGACATCATTAAAGATGGTAATGAAACATCTAGCAAAAACAAGGCAAAGGCCATGATTTTCTTACGCCATCATCTCCATGAGGAGTTGAAGTTAGAGTATCTCACAATAAAAGATCCTCTTATTCTTTGAAAAAATTTGAAAGAAAGATATAACCATCACAAGACAATTATTCTTCCAAAAGCTCGCAATGGTTGGATACATTTACGATTTCAGGAATGTAAATCACTAAGTGAATATAATTCTTCAATGTTTAAAATCAGTTCTAAATTGAAATTATATGGAGATAATATCACTAAAGAAGATATGTTAGAATTTTTTTTACTTTTCATGCTTTGAATGTGCTCCTGAAGCAGCAATATAGAGAACAAGGTTTTAAGAAATATTCTAAATTGATTTCATGTCTCCTTGTGGCTGAACAAAATAATGAGCTTTTAATAAAAAATCATGAAACACGATCGACTGGTTCAACTCCATTCCTTGAAGTGAATGTTACAAGATATAATAATAATTATGGTCGAGGTCGTGGTCGTGGTCGTGGTCGTGGTCATGGTCGTGGTCGTGGTCGTGGTCATGGTCGTGGTCGTGGTCGTGGTCGTGGTCGTGGTCGTGGTCGTGGTCGTGGACGAGGACAGTTTAATTACCGCAACTATAATGGTCGTAATTTGTCAAATTCTAACAAACCTTCAACGAATGAGGAGAAACAAGAAAGGGGGAAGAATATAAATAATAGAGATACCAAGAAGGAAGAAATATCTGTTATCGGTGTGGAATGAAAGGACATTGGATTCATACATGTCGTACTGCTAAACATCTTATTGATTTATATTAATCCTCGCTAAAAGGAAAAGAGAAGAACATAGAAATAAATTTTTCTCACCCACATGAAGATAATGATGATATTTATTTTGATCCTTTGGATACGACACACCTTGGCGTTGCATATTTCTTTGAGCAAGTTAATAATTAATTCAGAATTATGTTAATGTATTTTGTTTTCTTCCTTTCATGTTGTTTTATTTAATGTAATGGGTTGTGTTATTAATATTATGTTTTATTATGAAGTTATTATATATTTATTTATTTTCATGAAGAAAATATAGATTTGAGTCATGCTATAAATGAGTCTAATATCAGTGGTGGAGATATATGCTTAGCTGATAGTGCAACGACACATACCATTCTTAGACATAAGCAGTATTTTTTAAATATAAGAATGATGAAAGCAAAAGTGAATACAATATCAGGTTCAGTAGACTTGATTGAAGGCTCTGTAAGAGCCAATATAATGTTTCCTAGTGGAATAAAATTTATTATTGATAATACATTGTTTTCCACTAAATCAATGAGGGATCTGCTAAGTTTTAAAGATATACGACTTAACGGTACCATATTGAGACAACCAATGACAATGGTATAGAATATCTTTACATTGTATCAAATGTCTCTACTGGAAAACAAATATCGGAAAAATTACCAGTTTATCTTCAGGTTTTTACTACGCAAGTATTAGTACAATTGAAGTCAATGCAATAACGAACCAGAAGTTCAATGAACCAAATAATTTTATTATTTGGCATGACCGATTGGGCCATCCTGGATCAATAATGATGCGAAGAATTATTGAGAATTCACATGGTCATCCATTAAAGAACCAGAAGATTCTTCAATTTAAGGAATTCTCGTGTGCTGCTTGTTCTCAAGGAAAATTGGTCATTAGACCATCACCAACTAAAGTTGGGATTGAATCCCCAAAATTTCTATAACGTATTCAAGGGAATATTTGTGGGCCTATTCACCCACCAAGTGGACCATTTAGATATTTTATGGTTTTAATAGATGCATCTACAAGATGGTCACATGTGTGTTTATTATCAACTCACAACTTGGCATTTGCAAGATTACTTGCTCAAATTATTAGATTACGAGCACAATTTTCGGATCATACAATCAAGACTATTAGTCTTGACAATGCTGGTGAATTCACATCCTAAACATTTAATGATTATTGTATGTCACTTGGGATAAACAATGAAGATCCTGTTGCCCATGTTCATACTCAGAATGGTCTTGCTGAATCATTTATTAAATGCCTCCAGTTAATTGCAAGACCATTGCTCATGAGAACAAAACTTCTTGTCTCTATTTGGGGGCACACTATTTTACATGCAGCAACACTTATTCGTATTAGGCCAACATCATATCACAAATTCTCCCTATTACAATTCGTTTTTAATCATGAGCCAAATATTTCCCACCTAAGAATATTTGGTTGTGCGGTATATGTTCCAATTTATCCGCCAAAATTTACAAAGATGGGGAGGTTGAGAATATATATTGGGTTTCAGTCTCCATCAATAATTAAATATCTTGAACCCTTAATAGGTGATTCATTTACGACACGTTTTGCCAATTGTCATTTTGATGAGACTATGTTCCCAACATTAGGGGGAGAAATTAAACATCTGGATAAAGATATTACATGGAATGCATTGTCATTATCTGATTTTGATCCTCGTATAAAACAATGAGAATAAGAAGTTCAAAAGATACTTCGTTTGCAAGATATTGCAAATCAGCTACCGAATGCATTCACTGACTCAAAAGGAGTAACCAAATCTCATATACCAGCTATAAATGCTCCAGCTCAGATTAAAGTCCCAATAGGACAATCCGCAAAAATTATAGCAAAGATTCTAAGGCACGCTAGAAGCGTGGTAGACCAATTGGTTCAAAAGACAAAAATACTTGAAAAAGAAAAGAAGTAAATAAACAAGTTGGCAATATTGAGGAGGAAAATATTCATGAGAATATAGACATAACTAATCATAAAATCCTAGAAGAGGTTCAGGTACCTGAAAACGGTAAAGATGAGGAGATCTCGATAAGTTATATCTCTACAAAGAAAAGATGGAACCGAAGTGAGATAGTTATTGACAACATTTTTTCATATAATATATCTCATGATATCATTAATGAAAACGAGGATCTTGAGCCTAATTATATCGAAGAATGTAGATGCTTAAATGATTGGCCAAAATAGAAAGAAGCAATCCAGGCAGAATTAAATTTACTTGCAAAACGTGAAGTTTTTGGACCTGTAGTCCAAACACATGAAGAAATAAAGCTAGGTAGATACAAATGAGTCTTTGTACGAAAAAGAAATGAGAAAAATGAAATCGTAAGATATAAGGCACGACTTGTGCCACAATGGTTTTCACAAAGATCTGACATTGATTACGATGAAACATATTCTCTTGTGGTAGATGCAATTACATTGCCCATGTGTTTACATTGCCCATCTTATTAGCCTAGTAAGTCATGAAAAAAATCGATATGTGTCTAATGGATGTTGTTACAGCCTATTTATATGGGTCAATTGATAATGATGTTTATATGAAAATCCCTGAAGGATTTTAAATGCCTGAAGCATATAATTCAAATCCCCAGGAAGTTTACTCAATCAAGTTACAAAGGTCCCTATACAGGTTAAAGCAATCAGGACGCATATGGTATAATCGTCTTAGTGAATATTTATTGAAGGAAAGGTATAATAATAACCCTATTTGCCCATGTGTTTTTATAAAGAAGTCAGAATTCGATTTTGCTATCATTGCTATGTATGTTGATGATTTAAATATTATTGGAACTCATGCAGAAATACCAAAGACAGTAAATTATTTAAAGAATGAATTTGAGATAAAAGATTTGGTAAAATAAAATTTTGTCTCAGCCTGCAGATCGAGCATTTAACAAATGGAATTCTTATTCATCAGTCAACTTACACAGAGAATGTCCTTAAAAGATTTTATATGGATAAAGCACATCCATTAAGTACCCCAATGGTTGTTAGATCACTTGATGTAAAAAAGGACCCTTTTAAAACTCGTGAGGATAATGAAGAATTACTTTGTCCTTGTAACGACCCCAAAATAGGTTCATTCCACCCAACCCATTCTGAGTCGTCAAATACATGGTACAGAAAACAACTACAACTTTATTACAACAATTGTCGTGCAAAATACAACAACACATATGCTGTGAGTTTGGATACAAATATATACCGAATGTGACTCATGTTCCAACCGTGGACATCACCTCACAATAACACCTTACATAAAGGTATAGTCAAAAACTGTTTTAGAAATTAGAATCTTTGGGAAGTGCTCAAGGAAACCTTCGTACATAGGAGGCCACGCGTCTAGGTTATGATAGATATCATATGGCCACAGAATTATCCTTGGTTGACCCAATAGACCCCATAGAAAAATGAGAAGATTACTATCATATTCTTCCCAATGGTGAGTCTTCTCTTGACATATCATTATCTCTACTGTCTCTAATTGAGAATTATACTTTAAACAAACACCAAGATTATATAGGTAGTGTTCGTATATATACTCAGCAAGTGGATGAGCACATCCCTGTCTTATGATGACACGAGGTTGTATGTCATTAGACATCTTGTATGATAGTGACAAAACACCCTTCCAACGTTGGGTACACCTTACCCTATTGGATTCACCAAATATAACTACTAAATGAACTTTTCTATACTGCTTCGGGAGAACATCCACAGCTAGAGACCACTGTTCTATTTTCCCGTTACCCTCGCTCGACCCAGCTACACTCTTATTACCTGAAAGGAATTGTGAAGCAAAAGGGTGAGCACAACTAGCCCAGTAAAGAATATCATGACTAAAGATAATTAAATTATTAGTAGCCTTCATCAATAATAAATCAGAGATTTAGAACATATGGTAAATGATAAAAATTTCAACCATAGTTGCAGCGGAACGAGCAATCCATTAGAAGAGTCAAATAGACTATAAAGTCTATTATCTTCTCCATGTTAAAAATCCATCAACAATGTTTTATCCCTGTAAC